>PPLO03000013.1:0-384245 GCA_003706505.3 Suhomyces pyralidae
GTATAAATTATTAGTATGAGCTGAACCTATATAATAATTTTTAGATATTTTATTAATTATTATATAAATACCACTTTTATTTTTTAATTCTTTTCTCATTTCATCTCTTATTATACCATTATCTAAATTATCTCATCATATATCTGGATTTATACATAATTCTTTAAATATATCTTTTGGATCAGTTATATCTTGATTTTTTATATTATCTAATATTTTTATATCTTTATATAATTTATTACCAAGAGTAGAAAAATTATTTTTACTTTGGAAAGATCATTTATTATTAAAACTTAATGATCTTTTAATAATGATCCCGGCTACGCCGGGATAACCTACTCATCCTACGGGTGAGGAAATTAAATTATATTTTTGTTGTTTAAGTTTATTTTTATTTTTTAAAGATTTTGGGCTATTAATAGTTTGGTAACCCATGAAAGCTGTAGCCATTGTAAGAACAAAAATTATTACTCCAACTGCTCATAATAAAACTCTAGGAGATTTATATGAACCATAATATAAAGCTTTTCCTATGTGTAAATACATACAAATAAAGAAAAAACTTGCACCATTAGCATGTATGTAACGAATTAATCACCCAGCATTTACATCTCTCATAATATGCTCTACAGAATTAAAGGCTAATTCTATATTAGATGAATAGTGCATTGCTAAAAATATTCCTGAAGCTATTTGTATCACTAAACATAATCCTAATAAACTTCCTACATTTCATCAATAATTTATTGAACTTGGTTGTGGGCTATCTATAAGATAACTATTTACTAATGTTAAATAAGGATTTGATTTTCTTATTGTCATTTTATTTTATTTTATTGTTTTCTTTTCTTTAATTTTTGTTATTTTATATTTGATCTTACCTTTATTTTTATTTATATTTATAAATATAAATATATATATATACCTGTATATATCTAAATATGCTTATATATATAAGTTTATAGCTAAAGGAACCCCCACCCTCTATGAGGGTGGGGGGATATATGCCTCCAGAGGAAGTATGATAATCAATTTATAAATAAGTTATCTATCAATGATAACCCCACCCCTCTTTGAGGGGTGGGGAGAGGGAGTTATATTAATATTTATGTATTATGATAAATGATATCTGTAAATATATAATCCCCCCCCTCTTTGAGGGGGTATACCCGGCCCTTTGGGTCGGCATTAGAAATATAATAATAATCAGAGAGGGTCATTAAATATATTTATATACTATATATATGCTTCCAGATTAAGTATGATAATCCTCTTTAATAGGTATTATATCATTTTTAAAAATATTATCCCCCTGCGAAGCAGGGGGTTGATATACCCCCCCTTCGGGGGGAAATATTGTAAATACAATCCCCCCCCACCAAAGGTGGGGGGATACCCGGCCATAAATATTAAAATATAACTATATATGTCTATAAAATATAACTATTTAAAGAGTTATAACCCCACCCCCTCAAAGAGGGGTGGGGTATTATATATACTTAGATATAAGTCTCCCATTACGTGCAGTGTCATATATATATTTATATACCCGGCCTTTGGTAGGACATCTCCCCCTCCCTCTATGAGGGAGGGGGGTATAGTATATCTTTAGGATGTTATTTTAAATATAAAACACCCACTACGAATAAAGTCATAGTATAAATATAACCCCCCCCCTCTTCGAGGGGGGTCATATACTTATATTGTATATATTTCTATTGTAAATATATATATATATAAATACATTTATATACCCCACCCTCGTAGAGGGTGGGGGGTATTATATATGGTTATAATATTTGACTATAATATAACCCCTCTCTTCGAGGGGATCATATATCACAATAATAATCCCACCCCTCATATAGGGGTGGGATATATTTATCCACTTAATGTGTGGATTATAATAAATATATAACAATAAATATATATAACATACTTGAAAAGTATGTCATAATCTTCTGCGTAACAGGAGGGATACCCGGCCTTTGGGCCGGGCATAAATTAAAGATAACTCTTTAAAGAGTTATAACCCCCCCCCCTCATAGAGGGGGGGGGAATATATTTTTATATATAAATGGGGACTAAGAATAAATATAATAAATTAATAAATAATAAAATAGGAAGATGTAGTAAAGCTCTACTTACACCTGTACTACCTAAAACTTTTAATAAACCATTATCAGTATAAGCATTAAGAGCACCTCCAAATTTAAGAGTTGATCTTAATATTATATTATTAAGTAATTGGTCGTAATAAATACGTTGGTTAAAGTAATTGTATATTTTAGATTTAGATATACTATATGTATACTCATATATATATACTAATGTTAATGATAAACATAATCCTAATATTAATGGTAATAGTTTAAATATAGCTGGTAAAGTATACTCAGTTTCTATAAAACTATTTGTATGAGGTAATCCCATTACTAAATGGAATGTTACATTATCTCTAGCATATCCTAAGAATATACTATATATTGCTAATATAAACATAGGTATAGCCATATGATTACTTTCATGAACATATGAATATGTTAATTTATTACCACGTGGATTATTATAGAAAGTTAAATATAATACTCTTATAGAATATATAGCTGTTAATGTAGCTGATGCTGTAGCTATATAATACATTATATAACCACTAACAGTATATGTTCCATATAATGACTCTATTATAATATCTTTTGAATAATAACCAGTTAAACCAGGTATAGCCATTAATGATAATGAAGCTATTAACATAGTTGTATAACTAAATGGTAAGTAATCTAATAAACCTCCATATTTACGCATATCTTGAGTTTCTGACATATAACTATGTATAATAGATCCTGCTGACATAAATAATAAAGCTTTAAAGAAAGCGTGACAATATAAATGATATATAGCTAAGTCATAAGCACTCGAACCTATGGCTATCATCATCATCGCCAATTGGGACATTGTAGATAAAGCTATAACTCTTTTAATATCATTTGTTACTACTGCTATTAATCCACTTACTAATGTAGTTATACCTCCTAATCATAATATTGTTAATAATATAGAAGGTGTATACTCTAATATAAATGAAGATCTTACTAATACGAATACTCCACTACAAACCATAGTAGCTGCATGTAATAAAGCACTAACAGGTGTTGGCATATGTTGTTATTTAATTTTTAATGACTCCTCCCTATCCGAGAGAGGAGGTATACATATATAACCCCACTCTACGAGTGGGGCCATTAATGCCCGCTTCCCTCGTAAAGGGAAGCGGGTATACATGTATAACCCCCCCAAGGGGGGCCATTAATGTCCGGCCTTTGGCCGGATTATATATATATCCCTGTAAAGGAATACATTCTTCCTTATATATAACTCAAAGGTTATATATTAGATATTTAAATAAACTCAATCTACTTACGTAGTTGTTCGGACTTTATCTTCAATTTTTATTTATAATGTTTAATGCCCGGCCAAAGGCCGGGTATACCCACCCTCAGAGAGGGTGGGCATTTAACTAATAGCCGGCCTAGGACGGCTATACCCACCCTTGGAGAGGGTGGGTATTTAAATAGTTTAATATATTTCTTTTTTATATTTTTTATTTATTTTTTTTAATAATAATTCTAATTTTAATGGATTTAAATGATCTTTATTTTTTATCATATAATATACATCTAATCAATTATTATATACAATTAATTTTTTAGTTTTTAATTTATATTTATTTAAATATTTAATTATATTATTTAATTTTAAATAATTTTTAGTTAAATTTAATGTATTACATTTTTTTAATTTATGTAGTCTAGCATCTAATAATATTTTCATATTCTCCATAAATACATCTTCATTTTTTTGAGATAACATATAACGTATAGTTATTCTATTTGATGATAAATAACTTAAAGTAAAACAACCTTCAGCATCAGTAAAACCTGCTAATCAAGCATTATCTAATGTAGGTTTATTTTTACTACTATCTATTATTTTTATATTATCATTATATGTTATATTATATGTATTTACAAAATCTATAAATTTATTTTGATATTTATTTAAATATAATTTTCCATTAAATATATTTATTATTTTTTTTATTCCTTCTTTATCTCTAACTCTATAATGATGAGTTTTATTTTTCTTATCTTGCGAAGATACACTTCCAAATCCTAAAGTTTTTTTAATATAAAATAATATTTGAGCATCATTACTTGATTGAGTTATTTTAAATTCCAAATAATTATTTATTCTATTTTTAGGTTTATTTATTATAAATGAACCATCTCCTTCAGTAAACCCTATTAATCAATATAAAAAATCTTTATCATATAATGGCCGGTCTATGCCGTTTATATCCTCCTTCTTCAAGAGTGGGCATTTATCTTCATTTTTAGATATATTATTAGATAAATAATCCTTCTCTTCTAAAGATGAGTTTATATATTCTTTCTCTTTTTTAGGTTGAGTATATAAAAATTTTAATTGAGATGATTTATCAAAGTTATTAAGTTTATAAACTTTATCCTCTATGGGGTATAAAGAAATTAAATGGCTACCCTCTCCGAGGGTGGCTATAGCCGACCTTGGTTGGTCATTATAAGAATATAAAAACCAATTAAATATAATAAAGTTAAATATGGTAAAAAGATAAATAAAAAAAGTTTCACGTAAAGTCTCTGAGGATCCCTTTAAAAGGTTTCCTGAGTGTTGCCCATACTTTAACCAGTCGTAAACTGTAAAAAGGTAATTTAGATTTTTCCGAACTCTTAAAATAAAGAGAGAGGACCAAATTATATTAGGGTGTTCTCTCATATAGTGAAATTTAACGAGGGCCCTTAAAACCCAACCCTCCATGGCGCTTAATAATCAACCATGTAATCCTAATTGTGCACTTTTAGCTGTTGCAGCTAATAATAACATTAATGCTAATAAATTTAATATTAATGTATCTACATGTGGAGATAATAATTCTATAGTTTCAAAATCTACAGCATGAAAGTATGATATCATACAACCTATACATATTACAAATAATGTATCTCCCATACGATTTAATAATATAGCTGATAATGCACTTTTCATTGCTGCTATACGTGTACTTCAGAATGATATTAATAAATAAGATACTACTCCTACAAATTCTCATCCTATAAACATCATAACATAATTCTCACTTATAACTAATACAGTCATAAATATAGCAAATACACTTAATATTATATAGAAACGATTACGATTAGGATCATGTCTCATATAATCTAAAGCATAAAATAATACTAATAAAGTAACAATACCTACAGGTACCATAACAACCATAGATAATGAATCTAATAAGATACCATAATTAATTTGGATATCACCTACTGATATTCAAGTACCTAAATGGATTGATACAGGCTCTTCATAAAAGAAAGTTAATCAAGACATTATAAAATATTAGTAACTTTCCCTCTTAACCTGTAGTATGAAACTAATAAACTTAAACCTATAGCAGATTCTGCACCTGCTAATATTATTATAAATAGAGCAAATATTGTTGATTGTATATCATCATAAACTCCACCTATATATATTATTTTAACTGTTACTGTTAATAATAATATTTCAATTGCTATTAATAATGTTATTATATTATTTTGACTTACGTAAAATACTAATAATGTTGTTAACATAGCTATCATTTTTTTATTATTTGATATTTATATATCTCTATACTTATATTATTTATATATTTATAATAACATTATTATGAGTAATGCCCCACCCTCTTTGAGGGTGGGTTATAATAAGTAATGCCTCCTCCCTCTCAGAGGGAGGAGGTAAACATGTATAGCCTCACTCTTTTAATAAAGTCATTATTTTATAATATGAGCCCTTAAAAGGCTTATATCTTACCCCACCTCTCTTTGAGAGGTGGGGGGAGAATATTTATATAACTATAATGGCTGGGTATACCCACCCTCTTCGAGGGTGGGCATATAAGTTATAAATATAAGTAATAAATATAAGTATAATATAAGTATATATACATTTAAATATGTAATACCCCCCACCCTCTATGAGGGTGGGGGAAGATTATAGTATATAAAAACAATGAATAAATAAATTTTCTAATATTTTACCCCGAAAGGGAGGTATATCAACCCCCTGCTTCGCAGGGGGTTAATATTTATATTAATGACCCCCCCCTTGGGGGGGTTATACATGTATACCTGCTTCCCTCGTAAAGGGAGGCGGCCATTAGTGTAAGTAGATTGAATCTTTAACGTAACCACTAAATAAAATACAGAAAACATAAGCTTGTATCATAGAGATAGCAAACTCTAATACAACAATAGCAACAAGACCAATAATAGGTATGAAACCACCTACAAATCCTAATATAGAAGTACTCATTAAGTTAATAATTAATGAACCTAATATTAACATTAATAAGTGACCAGATAATACGTTAGCTGATAAACGTAAACCTAATGATATAGCTCTTGAACTATATGATAAAGTTTCGATTAATACTAATACAGGTACTAAAGCTAAAGGAGTACCACTAGGTACGAATAAGGCGAAGAAACCTCAACCATGAAGACTAAGACCCATTAAAACATTACCTAATCATAAAGTTAATGATAATGAAACTATAGCAACTAATTGAGCTGATATAGCAAATGAGTAAGGTATCATAGATATTAAATTAGCGATTAATATAAAGTTAAATAATGTAAATATTAATGGGAAGTAATATCCTCCACGTTTACCTATTTGACTATTAACCATATTTAATATAGTATCGTATATAGCTAATACAGCTACTCCTCATCTGTTTAATCCTAAGTTAGCTTTATTAATAACATTAATGTAATTATATATTATTAATGCTACTATTATTAAATATATAACATAATTTGTTATACTTAATGTTAAAACATTATTTATTGTTAATAATGGTTTAATTTCAAATTGATCTAATGGTGAAAATATCATTTTATAATTTTTATTATATAAACCTATTGTTATCCCTGGTTAAAAATTGATAATAAGTAAAATTTATAATACCCCACCCTCTTTGAGGGTGGGGTTATAATACCCCGCGAAGCGGGGGATACCTGGTCTTTGGCCGGGCATACCCACTTATAAAATGGGTATCCTTTATAATGATTCACTCATTACCCCCCACCCTCATTGAGGGTGGGGGGAGAAATTATGAGAGTTATCATCTCCAAAGGAAGTATTTATTATAATGAATCCCTCGTATAAAGAGTTATTATAACCTTTTTCGTTTATTATAATTTGATAATTAATATTCTAGCTATTAATAATCTTAATATGTTAGGTAATAAATATTTAGATACAAAGAATAATAATATAGCTATTGTTAAAATACCAAAAGTTAATAAATTAAGAAAGTAAAAAGGAACTAATTGTGGCATAAGATATATAATTTTATTGATATATATATAAGTATATATAATATACTTATAAAAAATATAAAATCTATCAGATTGGGAGGACTTGAACCCCCAGTACCCTGCACCCAATGCAGATGCGTTACCAATTACGCTACAATCTGTTGTTGTTAATCGAGATTTAGATAAATATTAATATATATATATCCCCACCTTTCTAAGAAAGGAGGGGAAGTATCTTTAATTTTAAATTATAATCCTAGATATAATAATAACTCGAAATCATAAACAGATCATTGAGGGAGTTGAACCCTAAATAACTGATTTGCAATCAGCATACCTAACCCTAGATAAACAATAATCTAACATATATATATCTTTATAACATAATACCCCCCACCCTCATTGAGGGTGGGGGGGAAAGATATATAAAGGTTATATATACAGGGTAGGGTTTTATATAAATAAATATGACAAACGTGAGTCGAACACGCAAAATGGCATTGGAAGTGCCAAGGTTTACCAATTAGCCTATTGTCACAAATAATAATAATATAATACCACCCCTTTTTAAGGGGGTGGGGTGATAATATAAATGATATAACCACAACGGGAATTGAACCCGTATGACTACTGTGAAGTAGTAGTATCATACCATTAGATCATATGGTCTTAAATAAATATATATTTATGCCCGATCTAAGGTCGGGTATCCATCTATTATGTGGGTGGATTAAATAATATAAAATGTTGTATTGAGGATTCGAACCCCATTCCTTCCGATTACAAAACGGACGCCTATCCAATTCAGCTTATACAACTAATAAGCTAAGCTAATTCTAATATAAACCCCTCCCTCAAAGAGGGAGGGGTTATAAAGGAATAAATAAAGGATACCTAGAGAAGGGATTGAACCAACATTAAATGCATATGAGGCAAATGTTTTAACCAATTAAACTATCTAGACAAGGATAACCACTGAGATTTGAACTCAGATATATCGCGCCACATGCGAGGGTTCTACCATTGAACTATGGCTACCTTATAATCTTAACCTTATATTTCCCAGCCAAAGGCCGGGTAAGGTGGAGTTATAACTCACTTATTAAGAATAATAATAAACCTTATGCCGACCTAAAGTCGATATCCTCCCCCACCCTCTACGAGGGTGGGGGTATTAAGGTTTTATACCCGACCGAAGGTCGGGCATAATCCCCTCTTTAAGAAGTAGGGTTATATTATAAATGCTAACCCCCCCCACCAAAGGTGGGGGGGGGATTATATATATTGAGGAGGGACTGATTCGAACAGTCGCAGCGCAACGGCACTAAAGTTACAATTTAGGTCTAATTACCAACATTAGAACCTCCCCTACGGTTAGCAGGAGTCGAACCTACACGGTCTAAGCCCGGACATTTTAAGTGTCCTATGTCTACCATTTCATCATAACCGCTTACCTTTATTTATTTATACCCTTATGAGTGACCCCCATCCAGGGGTTATACATCATAATATCCAAAAAAAATTATACATGATAATACCCAAAAGGAATTATTATTCATTATACCCCACCCCTCAAAGAGGGGTGGGGGAGGATCATTATCTTATTACTCACTATTCGAGTGATTTATCATTTATAATCCCCTCCCCCCCACCAAAGGTGGGGTGGGGAGCATTTATCATCACCAGGTATACTCCACTCTCGTAGAGGGTGGGCATATATAATGACCCCACTATGCGGATTTATACCCGACCGAAGGTCGGGCATTATATTATATAACTATAATATATATATATATTAATATATATATATATGCCCGGCCAAGTGCTGGTTATCCCTCACCCCTCGAAGAGGGGGTAGGTATTATATTTAAACAATGAATATATAAGCATCAATAATATAAATTAAAGAAGGTATGAATAAAGCTAAAGCGAATAATAATGGTAAGAATACTACTCAACACATATTTATTAATTTATCATATCTTACTCTAGGTAATGTTGCTCTTACTCATATATAAGTAAATGCAAATATATTAGCTTTAATACCTAATATTATACCTGTACCACCACCTCAGAATAAAATAGCAGTAAGAGTAGATAAGAATAAAATAGATGTATATTCTGATAAGAAGAATAAAACAAATATAGATGATGAATACTCAGTCATATGACCTGATACTAACTCAGATTCAGCTTCAACATTATCAAATGGAGGTCTAGCACACTCTGCTACACATCCTATAAAGAATATAATAGATAATGGTAATAATGGTATACCTATTCATATTGATTCTTGTAATTCTACATATCTTGATAAATTCATAGAACCAGCAAATAATATACATAATAATATTATAGTTGTTAATACTAATTCATAACTTATTAATTGAGCTGTAGAACGAATAGAACCTAATAAAGAATATTTACTATTAGCTGATCAACCAGCTAATAAAGTACCAAATACTCCAACACTACTAATAGCTAATGTTAAAATAAAACCATAATTATGATCAACAATAGTAACACCAGGTGCGAAAGGTATAACAGATCAACATAAGAAAGCAGATACTAATGAAATAACAGGACTAATAAATAATATTAATTTATCAGCATGAGTAGGTACAACTATTTCTTTTAATAATAATTTAGCTGCATCAGCTATAGCCATTAAAATACCATAGTAACCTACAGCATTAGGACCAACCCTACGTTGCATATAACCTAAAGTTTTACGCTCAGCTACAGTTAAGAAAGCTACAGCTAATAATATAGAAACAAACATTAATAATAATTCAATAAATTGCATTTATTTAGTAATTGCTATTGCCCCTATAACTGATAATATTAATATTATACCTGTTATTACTAATAATATAGCATACTCAGTATATAATTGATTTCCTACTACTACTAATTCATTTGATACATTTTCAATTTCTTCAACTATACCATATGTTTCGTATGTTAAGTCTAATGGTATTAAACTTATTATTAATATAGTTATTATTAAAGGTGAAATATTACTTTGTCCTTTATAATCTATTTTTAATAATGATAATATAAATAAAAATAATATAGCTATTGCTCCTACATATATTAATATATATAATATACCCATTAATACAAATCCTTGACTATATAAACATATAGCTGTACTTATGAATAATATTATTAAACATAATATACTTTGCACAGGTGTTAATATACCTATAGCTAATAGACTACTTATTCCACTAATTAAATTCATTTTTTAATTTTTTTTATTTTAATAATTTTATAATCTTATATGCCCGGCCGAAGGCCGGGTATCCCTTACACTACGCAGGAATTAAGATATATATTTATATATAATAAATATATAGTTTTATATAAAAACTTATAACAAGGGTTATACATACTAAAAAACGCTTTTGTCTAGATTTGAACTAGAATAAGATGCATTAACAGTACATTGCTTTACCATTAAGCTACAAAAGCTAATATCGATTTCTCCTAATCACTCTATGAAATCATTAATTGGAACACACTCTAATTTAATAGGCATTAATCCATGATTTACTCCACATAACTCACTACATTGACCATAGAATACTCCAGTTCTTTGTATTAAAGCACTAACTTGGTTTAAACGTCCAGGAGTAGCATCAACTTTAATACCTAATGAAGGTATAGTAAAACAGTGTATAACATCATTAGCTGTAACTATAAATCTAATATGAGTATCTACAGGTACAACAATAGAAGTATCAGTATCTAATAATCTTAATTGTCCCTCTTCTAACATATCTTCAGGTACTATATATGACTCAAATTCAACAGTTTCACCAGTTTCTGATACAAAATCTGAATACTCATATTTTCAATATCATTGTAAACCTATAACTTTAATAGTCATAGCTGGAGTTAAAACTTCATCACATAAGTATAATAATATAAAACTAGGGAAAGCTATTAATAATAATACAACTGCAGGGAATATAGTTCATATTATTTCTAAAGTTTGTCCATGTTTAATATATTTATAAGCAAAAGCATTATTTTTATAATCTTTAATGATTATATATAAAATATAAGAAACTAAACCTAAAACAACGGCTAAGTAATAAGTTATATGATCATATAACTCATGAATACCTTCTTGGTTAGGTGTGGCAGCATCTTGAAAACGCATACCTCAAGGTGTTGGTACATCAGATCAAATCATAATAATTGATTTATTTAATTTAATATTTTATTATTATAAACATTAATAATTGGAATTAATCGGAATTGAACCGATATTCTTCACATGCAAAGCGAATGATCTACCATTAATCTATAATCCCTTATGACCCCCTTCGGGGGTATTTCTATACTTACTTACCTATTAATAATTAATAATATATATTTACTAAATGCCCGACCTTTGGTCAGATATAACCCTGTATAGCGGCCCATTTATATAAATCCCACGAAATGGAGTATATCAACCCCCGAAGGGGGGTCATATTTTATATATATATTATATCTATTACCAATATGAGCTCCTCAGGGGGTTTATATCCTACCCCACCCTAGGTGGGGAGGGGAGAATATTCATAAGTATCATACTTATAATATTTCCCCCCGAAGGGGGGATATATCAACCCTATGCGAAGCAGGGAGATAATACTTATTATATTTATATATATACCCCACCCCCTCTATGAGGGGTGGGGTTATCTTGTATTTTATATACACTCTATGTGTATATATCTTTTATTATAAACATTATATAAGTAAATATTTCCCCCCCGAAGGGGGTATATCAACCCCCTGCGAAGCAGGGGGATAATATTTATTATTATATTTTAATATTAAATAATGCCTAATGAAGCGAGGTATAATACCCCGCGAAGCGGGGGATACCCGGCCTTTGGCCGGGCATATATAATAAATAAATATATGTATATTTTATTATACTTATATAGTTAAAGACCCCTTAAAAAGGGGTGGGGTTATACATATATAAATATAAATGCCCACCCTCGAAGAGGGTGGGTATACCCGGCCTTTGGCCGGGCATATAGTATAAATATAAAAAATTACTATTCCCCCTCCCTCTACAAGGGAGGGGGAGGGGGAGATACCCGACCGAAGGTCGGGTATTTATTTTTATAAAATTGAAGATATAATAGAAGAGATATTGTATGGTATATGAATATATAATTAATTAATAAAATAAATAATATATTTATTATATTAAAACATAATAATATAAAATGTTAAAACTTAGTTTGTAGGGTTTAATATTTAATATGCTTTCAATATGTAACCTCAACTTTTTTAGCTAATATGATATATATATAATAATATCATAAAACCATTGAAAAGCACCTTGATATCCTTTCGTACACCCAAGGCAACAAATAAGAAATAAACCCATAGATGATAAAATCATTACTGACTCACGTCGTAATTAACCCATCTCAAGTAACTCCTTAGAGGACGAACAGTCCTACCCTACCTAGTTGCTGCTACCAGGAGGACGAGTCTAGACGACCAATAAATGTTATCGTATTATTTTTAATTTATACTTCTATATATTTCTATATAGTTCAGACTATGTCTTAAGATGATATATATATCATCTTTAGGGCTTTCGTGGAAAGATTATTGTTATACTACTCACTTTCTAGTCGTTGAACGTTTATAATCCTTTATTATGTATAGATTATACTTCGCTGCAAATTGTCATAGATATATATATATATCCTTAGATATCCTTGCAATTAACCCTATTTAACCTCAACTATCGTATTTAATCGAGGTGGCAAACACCGCTGACGATATCAACTCTCTAGCGGTATTACCCTGTTATCCCTAGCGTAACTTTAATTCGTTATCGACATCCGTATCTACAGATTATGCCTGTTCATTACACTCTACTTAAGTACTAATTCCACTTGTTTGTGTCATTATCATCGCACAATTATGTTGTTATCCTTACATTTTATCCTATTTGCCATATAGTTTTATTGTACGTAGTTTACTAATCTTAAAATATAATATATTTAAAAATATATTTATTTTAATAGATATATTTATTATTATATAGACACATCAGATGCTTTCGCTGATGTCGACGCCCCATCGAAACTAACTTCTTTACACTGTCTCTTATATATATAATATATATATATATAATAATTTAAAAAAAAAAAAATTTATTATTAAAAGATAAGATTCTTAAACTTTAAATATAGGTATCTCATTTACTTTTATATAAAAAAACCTAATATACTGAAAAATAAAGAGAAAGAAATCAATAAAAAGATATAGTAAAGCTGCATAGGGTCTTTTTGTCAATCTACGGGTACACGGCATCTTCACCGCGAGTGCTATTTCACTGAGCCTATTTTTGATACAGTTGTCGCATCGTGTAATCATTCATGCGGGACACCAATTATGCGCCAATGAATTTCGCTACCTTCGGATCCTCATAATAAGACCGCCGTTTATATGCCTTTTGTTTATATACTTTCATATATATTTTTATATAGACTTACACCGGGCAGATATCACTTACTATACTAACTATTTCTAGTATGCAGTAAGCTATGTTTTTGGTAAACAGTCGCACGACTTTAAGTTGTTTTACTATTTTGCCGAGTTCATTAAAAATAGTTTGCTCATTCTCCTTTGATCCCCGACCAAAGGTCGGGTATCTTTTTTTCATACCTGTGTCGGTTTACAGTACGGTTCAGTTTATCTTTTCCTGTTCTTTCTCCCATCAACTTAATATTTCTATTAATATCTTAGGGACCGTTAGTTTATAATAAAACCTTATGAATTGGAGGATAGTCTTATACTATCTATCGTTACTCAAGCCAGCAATCTCTTTATGATTTTTCATCATATATTCTGCTACTATAATCTATTTTTTATCTTAGATTATCTATAATACTGTAATATATTTAGACCCGTATATTTTTTCTTTAAATTTTATCTAATCAGTGCATTGTTACATGTTCATTAACAGATGATTATTGTCAAACCCGCTGACTGATCGTCTCTTAAAAATATATAAATATATTATTATTAATATATTTATATATCAATATATATATATAAATATATATATATTATTTAAAGATTATATTCACTTAATATATTTTTAGGGACATACATTTAATAGTCTAGGTTGTTTCCTTTTCGACTTACTACCTTATCGCAATAAGTCTGACTCCTTATTTTATAGTTTACTGTTCCGAGGTTAAATTCTTTTGATAAAATTATTAAATTCCCCAAAATAAATTCAGTGCTGTACCAGTTAATATAAATCTATATATATATATAGATAGTAATAAAGGCTATACTAATATATATTTCGCAGAAAACCAGCTATCGGCAAACCAGATTTGTCTGTCACTTCTACACACATCTCTTTAGAAGATATTGCTACATCTACCTATTGAGTCATATTTATAAAATAAATATACTTGGACATATGTAGATCGTTTGCTTTCGGGCCTATATACATAAACTTTAGATTGATTATTCTCAATTTATTTATAAATAACTTCGCTTATATATATAACTCACTGGCCCATTATACAAGAGGTACGCCATACTATGACTGCTCTTTATTATTCTATTTCCACATTTCCCTCACGGTACTTTTACTTAATATTTATTTTATGTTTTAGTAGTAGATTCTACTCTCTTCTCACCTCTTGATGATACTTTTTAACTTTAATACTTTCACTCACCGTTACTCATATTATCCCTGTTGGTTACTTTCAAGTTACTCAGATGTTTCATTCCACTTGATTCTCTCTTTACATTTTCATGCTATGATTTGTTTTTCAACATATTTTTCATTTCCTAAATATTAGCTTCTGTTTCCTTAAAATAATATTTTTTTCATATACCTCTTTTCAATATCTCACCTTTATCTATATATTTATATTTATAAATATATACCCCCCCCTATCATAGATAGGGGGGGAGGAATTATAACCCCGCGTAGCGGGGTCATTATATATTTTCTACATAATATACCCCCCTGAAGGGGTATATTAACATATATTTATGTCTATCTTTATTTATTATTAAACCCACTAAAATAGTGGGTCATTATACCCCCTCCCTTTTAAAGGGAGGGGCATAAAATACCTATATATGACCCCCCTCTATGAGGGGGGGTTATACACTTTTAAATAAGAGGGGTTATAATTTATAATATATACCCCCACCCTTGTAGAGGGTGGGGGGGGGGTTATCTATTTATATATGTTATTATTTATAATCCCCCCACCTTTGGAGGGGGTAGGAGGATTTATAATAAATTATATATATATTATTAATATAAATATATATATTAAAGGATGAAGACATGTAAAAATAGGGATTAATAAAATAAAAAATATGCAATTAGCATTAGCAGCAAAATACATCGGAGCATCTATTGCCACATTAGGATTAGGAGGAGCAGCTATAGGAATAGCTTTAGTTTTCGTAGCATTAATAAATGGTACATCACGTAACCCTTCATTACGTTCAACATTATTCCCTCAAGCTATTTTAGGATTTGCTTTAGCAGAGGCTTGTGGATTATTCTGTCTTATGATATCATTCTTATTATTATACGCTGTATAATTTTAATAATTAATAACATAAACTTAAATAATACCTTGCGTAGTGATACCTGGCCTTTGGTCGGGCATCTATTTAAAACTTCATTTATTCATAGTTATATATATAATCCCCCCACCCTCAAAGAGGGTGGGGTTATAATAAGTAATATCTCCTCCCACGTAAAGCCGGGCATATCTATATATAATATCTATATATTAGGTATCATATATATAAATATATATATACATATTTAAAATATATAACCCCCCCCTCTACGAGGGGGGTATAACTATTATATAAGGACTATTAGGTAACTAATATTACTTACCCTTATGATAAGTCATATTTTATATTATTATATCAATATATATATACATTTATTATTATATAAATAAAAATAAATTTATTATTATATAAATAAATATACATTTATGTTAACACCCCCCCACCCTCTAAGAGGGTGGGGGGGGGAATATATTTTATAATACTCTATTTTTATAAAATATAAAATATATCATAGATAATATATACTTATAGAATATATAAGATATATTTACCTGATCCTCGATAAGGTGGCCCGGCCTTCAGGCCGGGCATTCATAAAATAAATATTAATTAATAACCTCAGAGGGGTATTGTGTAATCACCTACTCTATCAGTGGGTGATCATTTATTCACCCGTAGGGTGATTAGATCATCTCCTTTGGAGATTATTTATATTTATAAAGTAAATATCATATACAACCCCCCCCCGAAGGGGGGTTATAACTAATATATTATATTAATATATAACTTCTATATGCCCGGCCAAGGGCCGGGCATCCCCCCGCTACGCGGGGGATTATAAATACCCCCACCAAAGGTGGGGGGGATTATAGATGTTATACATATATGAATAAATAATATCTTCTTATTTTTAATAATGCCCGGCCTTCGGTCGGGTATCACCCCGCGTAGCGGGGTCATTGAATATATATATCATCTTTATTTATAACCCCCACTCTTTGAGTGGGGGTATATATGATATATATTAATATATATAATTAGTCTAGTGAGAATTGAACTTACATCTATCGATTATCAATCGATCTCTTTACCATTAAGATATAGACTATGATAATAATATATATTTAATATCTCAACCCCCCCCTCAAAGAGGGGGGGGGTTATCTTTTATACCCGGCCTTTGGCCGGGCATTGAAGTCATATATATATAACCTTTATAAAGTAAAGATAATATATAAATAATATACCCCACCCCTCTACGAGGGGTGGGGTTATGTTTGTTATACTCACTATATTAGTAAGTATCACTAATTATACCTTGCATTGCTAGGTAAATATATATATATTAAATAATATAATATCTATATAAGTATAGATATATATATAAATATATAATCCATGTTAAACATGGGTGGAAAGATACATATATATATTATCCCCCTGCTTCGCAGGGGGTTGATATACCCCCCTTCGGGGGGAAATATTATGTATTAAGGAATATATTATTAAAATTTTATAAATCCCGATCAGGTTCCCCTAACCGAACCGTATTTCAACTTACAGCAGGTCACTTAAGAATTAACTAATAGTAAAATTAGAAAATAAAAAGTTTCTTGCTATTGATGAGTGGTTAGTACGAAGTAATTGATAAATTCACCGCAACACTGTAGTTTGCGATTACTAGCAATTCCCATTTCATGTTATCAAATTTCAGATAACAATCTATATGAAAAGAATATAAATTCTGATTTTTATTATTTAAGTAAAATAAATTTTAGTAAAATGCCCGACCTTCGGTCGGGTATACCCCCGCGTAGCGGGGTCATTTATATAATTGTTTAATAAAATCGTAACACGTCGATAGCCCATCACATAAGGGTCATCATGATTAGTCTTCATCCTTAACTTCCCATTGTTTTATATACAATGCTTCTTAATGTTAATAAGGGTTTCGTTCATTTAATAAATTAATAAAAAACCTCACGGCATGAACTGACGACAACGATGTAACGCCTGTTAAAAATTCAAGTGATGGTAAGATTTTAGGAGTATCATCCAATTAAATGACATGTTCCACTGCTGCTGATTACAACCGTCTAATGTCTTGTATTTCACCCTTGCGAGCGTACTAGTCAGGCGGAATACTATTCGTTTTTACTTATCTATTATTGTATTCATAGTTTTCTGCTACGACTAAATGGGTATCGAATCCATGTCGCTACCGTAGCCTTCATCTCACAACGTCAATAAATTTTAGTGATTTCTTTGCAGTCATAATATTTTCATTGTATTTCATCTCTCTTATTATATTTCCTATCACCTTATATATTTATTCTATTTTTTATATTTTTTAAAAAAAGTTCTACAGATCCTTTAAGCCATTTTGAATAATGCTAGCCCTCCATGTCTAACCGCAACTGCTGGCACATGTATTAGCTAGGACTTTATCATATTTATATCATTATTATAAATATTTAGAAGTTTATAGTTATTCTTTTATTAATATTATTTTATTATAAATAAATAAATTTATTTATATTATTAATATAATATCCTTCTCGTAGATAACTTGATCAGTCGTTAGACCATTGTCAAATATTCCCCACTGCTGCTCCTAATAAGAGTAAGCCTTTGGCTCATGTGACCGTTGTGACGTTAATCATCAGTTCCAGTTCTAAGGCTAATATATCTTTATATTATAAAGATTATCTCATAGATCCCCACCTCTTATTTTCATAAGAGGTGGGGGAGATTATTAATACCTACATCTGTTATAACTTTTTATAAAGTTATTTTACACTCACCAGTACGCTAATATAATATAAATAATATATATTATTTATACCCCTAAAAGGGGATTAACTCGCATGTGTTATGTCTCTACATAGCATTTAATCTGAACCAACATCATGTTCTCTTTAATTATTATTTTTATTTTTCTTGAATTACTCAGAATTGAACTGAGATACATCCATTATGAGTGGACTGCTCTACCATTGAGCTATAATTCATTAATTATCTTCCCCCACCTCTTAAAGAGGTGGGGGTTTATGATATATATATATTTATATATTAGTGCAGTAGATAGATTTGAACTACCAATTACAAAGTCATGAGCATTGCATGTTACCATTACATTATACTGCTTACCTTTTTTAAATAAAATAATATAACGCCACCCCTCTTTGAGGGGTGGCGTATACTATATAATAACCTTATGCCCGACCGAAAGTCGGGTATAACCCCGCTACAGGGGGTCATAAAAAGTTATAATATAACTATGAATATATATAATAATGAAGGAGCATCTCATAATAA
This sequence comes from Suhomyces pyralidae, assembly GCA_003706505.3. Classification (NCBI taxonomy): domain Eukaryota; kingdom Fungi; phylum Ascomycota; class Pichiomycetes; order Serinales; family Debaryomycetaceae; genus Suhomyces; species Suhomyces pyralidae. The sequence goes on from PPLO03000013.1 coordinate 19,332, forward strand.
GTCTATAACTCATGATGGGAAGAATCCTAAGAATATTGTTGGTATTATTAATGATAACATTAATATTGACTCTCTATGTGTACAATCAGCTGTTAAACTAATATAAGGTGTTTTAATACCTCCAGTTAATCTATTAGTTAATTTCATTTGATAACAAGCAGATAATAATACAGATAAAGCAGCTAAAGCACCTAAAATAGGAGCTCTATTTATAGCACCAGTTAATGATAACATTTCACCTATAAAGTTTATTGATAAAGGAGTACCAATATTAGAGAAACTTAATATTATGAAATATATTGATAATATAGGCATATAAGTTATTAAACCTTGGAAATAATGGATTAATCTATTATGATATCTATCATATAATATACCTCCTACAATAATAAATAGACCAGGTGATACAAAACCATGAGCTATTGATAATACTAAACTTCCAGTTATACCTGTTATAGAATTAGAGAATATACCTAATATACATACAGCCATGTGTGATATAGAACTATAAGCAATTATAACTTTTAAATCAGTTTGTCTTAATGTTATTAATGATGTATATATTATAGTTATTACACATATAACAAATACAAATGGTGTATATAATAAAGAAGCATCTGATAAAGTAGGTAATATTAATCTAATAATAGCATAAACTGCTAATTTTAATACAACTCCAGCTAATAAAATAGAACCAGCTAAAGGTGACTCTGAGTGAACAACAGGTAATCATGTATGTACTGGTGCTAATGGTGTTTTAACAGCTATACCTATAGAAATAGCTAAGAATAATATACATTGTAAATCTAATGATAAAACTAATAAACTAGTAGCTTGATAATCAGTATTATCTAATAATATTTCATATAAAGCTATACCTAATAACATAAATAATGATGAGAATAAAGTATATATTAATATATAATCAGCAGCTTTATCTTTGTTAGCTGCTCCATATAAACTTATTAATATAAATAAAGGAGCTAATGAAGCTTCAAAATAAATATAGAAAGATGTCATATCTTGACACATAAAGTTTATTAATAATATTATACCTAAGTTTAATACTAATTCAAAATATAAATTACTTTTTATATTATTTCAATTAGATATAATAGATATAGGTAATAAATATATAGTTAATAATATTAATACATCAGCTATACCGTCAGTAGTATAATATACTTCAATTTCTTCTCAATCATATAATGTAGGTATAGCAATTAAAATACTAGCTACTAAATATATTTGTTTAGATATATTGTTAACTAATCTTGATAATATAGATGTTATACCAGAAAATATTATAAATAATATTGTCATTGTTTTTTTAATTATAAATCTTCCACCAAATTAATGATAATTTTATTAAATCTTTTCTATGACTAAAGGGATTTGAACCCTTACATTAAAAATAATGAAACCTAAATTCATCGCGTCTACCAATTTCGCCATAGTCATATATACGGATGCAACGTGATTCGAACACGTGGACCTCTTAAGTCTTAATAGCTCAAATATTATGCTTTAAACCACTCAGCCATACATCCTTTCCTTTAATATATTTTTATTATAATAATGTCACACCAAAGAGCAGGTATACCCCTCCTTAGAAGGAAGGGACATTTAATAATATATATATATATATATATAATTTATATAAATAAGTATATAATCCCCCCCACCAAAGGTGGGGGGGAGGAGTATTTATAATCCCCTGTGTAGCGGGGGGATACCCGGCCCTTGGCCGGGCATTATCATGATATATATACAATGAATAAATAAATAAGCCTTTACTAAGGATATACCTCGGAGAGGGATGAGGCATTAAAGATATAATTTATTAATTAAAGGTTTAACAATTGGAGAGAAACGTCTTTCTAATTTTAAAGCACCTAAATTAATTTCATATACGAAAGCTATAACTAAAGATAATAAGAAAATAACTAAGATAGTTAAACCATATAAACCATTAGAGTAAGCACTAACAACATAAGGTAATATAGATGATATTTCTAAATCAAAAGGTAAAAATAATATAGCAACTAATATAAATGCAACACTAAATGCTGATCTAGTTTGTTGATATGATGTAAATCCACATTCGAAAGGTCCATCTTTTTCTATATATGAGTTTTCTGTTGATATTAAATAATTTAATATTATAAAAAATACACCTATTATAGGAGCTAATATTAAGAATATTGTAAACATATTATATAGTTATTAAATATAACCCTTCTGACAATGATGGTAAGAACATAAAGAAACTAAATAATAATACCGTAGCTGTAGATATACTATAAGCTAATGATGGGTTAATATAATTAATATTAACTTCTTTATTTTTATTATCTTTAAAATTAATTACTAATATTTTAATAATATTAGCATAATAATAAGTAGCTATAACACTAAATAAAACAATAGAACAACTTTCTAATACATAATTATCTTGTAAAGCACCAGCTAATATATAGAATTTAGCAAAGAAACCTGGTAGAGGTGGGATACCTATTAAAGAGAATAATGCTATTATTAAACTGAATACTAATGTTTTATTAGGTATAATTAATTGATGTATATATATTAATGGTGATCATGAAGATACAGGTGTTTTAATATATTGACTAGCAGCTAATATACCTAAGAATAATATTATATGAGTTAATACATATTGAATTATATATATATAGAATGATATATCATAAGATATAATTGATAATAAAATATAACCAAAATTTAATAAACCACTATAAGCTAATATAGTTTTAATATTTACTTGGAATAATGGTTTATAAGCTGCTATACCTAATGAAATATAGAAGAATATAATTAATAAATGATGATTAAATAAATAAGCATTACTAAATATTCATGAAGCTATAGATATTTTAGCTACTACACTAATATAAGCAGTTATATAAGTAGGAGCGTAATTATAAACAGCTATACTTCAACGATGTAAAGGAGCCATACCCATTTTAAATAATAAAGCAAATAATAAAATATCAAAATAATCATAAGCATTACTATAAGAATAGAATATAGATATATCAGTTAAATTAGTAGAACCAGTTAAACTATATATAAAGTATGAAGCTAATAAAATAATAGCTGAAGCAACTCCACCCATTAAGAAGTATAATAATGAAGCTCTTGAAGCATTATAAGATCTATTATGTAAACCAGTTAATAAATATAAAGAATAACTTTGTAATTCGATAACTACATATAAAGCTATTAAATCATTAACTAAAGGGAATAATAATAAACCAATTAAATTAGCTAAAACTATTAATATATAATATGATGATTTTAAATCATATCTGTGTATAGATGTACTATATATTAATAAAACAATAGTAATTAATAATATTAATATTGTTAAAGGAATATTATAACCAGTAAAACTAAATCAATTATTGTATAAAGTTATACCTGGTGTCATACCTACTAAATTTATAGAATTTAAATAAATAATTAAAGTGAAACCTATAATTAAAGTACCTAATCTATTAATTATAACAGGATTAGAAAAAGTTGAATAAACTAAAAATATTAAAAATGCACTAAATAGCATTACCTATATTTATATATATATAGGTTAATCTTATTTATCACTTCACAAAAGATATCATACCCCCCCTCCCTCTATGAGGGAGGGGGAAAGAAATAATAATGACCCCGCTAGCGGGTTTATACCCGGCCAAAGGCCGGGTATTTATTTATTTTTAGAACTTATAGAATAAATATGATAAATGTTATCACTCAAAGAGTGGATATGAAAAACTATACCCCTCCCTCAATGAGGGAGGGGTTTATAATATTTCCCCCCCGAAAGGGGGTATATCAACCCCCTGCGAAGCAGGGGGGATAATATTTATATATATATTTAATAATATCATTTATATAATAAGTGTTATAAAATATATCCCACTATGAAGGAGTATTAAAGCCACCTTGAAAAGGTGGTATACATGTATAATCCTCCCTATGGAGGATCATTCCCCCCCCACTCTATGAGTGGGGGTATCCGTCAGGGTATACCCACCCTCTTCGAGGGTGGGTATTTGAGGAAGGGTATTGAATATATTATACCTACGAAATGATGTTATATAGTCAAACGCATTATAACCATAAAGAGGTGTTATGTTATCAAACGCATCATATCTATAAAGTGGTGTTATGATATCAAATGTATTATAAATATAAATAGATAAACAGACATAGAAAGATTCGAACTTTCATTACATCATCCGTAATAACGTGTACTAACCATTATACTATATGTCATATACGAATAACCAGTGAATCGAACACTGAACCTAAAATTAGGCAACTATGTAGCAAATAGTTCGGCTTTACCAATAAACCAAGTTATTCAAGACTCCCACTTATAGAGTATAGGTTATATATATGCCCGGCCAAAGGCCGGGTATCCATCTGTGTAGCGTAGGATAATCTAGGATCCCCTCCCCCCCACTCATAGAGTGGGGGAGGTAAGTTATCTATGATAACTATATTTATTTAATAAGTATAATGACCCCACTCAGAGAGTGAGGTTATACATGTATATTTATAACCCCTCAAGGGGGGATCATAGGCATTAATCCTTGATATATATTAAAAGAATGTATAATATTTTTCCCACCCTCATAGAGGGTGGGGTATATCAACCCCCTGCGAAGCAGGGGGGGGTTAATATTTATAAATATATTATATAGACTGATAGAGTGTATATGATACCCACTCAAAGAGTGGGTATTAAACATTATATACCTCACTAAAAAAGTGAGGGCATAGTAAAAGATAACCCCTGAAGGGATATTATTCATTATATTATATTACGCACTACATCAGATTCGAACTGACATCACTTATAGTGACATTATAAGGCTTTACCATTAAGCTAGTAATGCATATATATATATATATATATATTATATATATAAATAATATAACTTATTAAATAGATAACCCACACGGAGAGTGGATGACTCTAACCCACTCCCTCTAAGAGGGAGTGGGTATAAAATATATGAATCGGCACGATTCGAACGTACATAAACCTAGCTCAAATCTAGGGGACTTGCCAATTAGTCAACAATTCATTATATAATGACCCCACTCAGAGAGTGGGGTTATCCTACATAGTAGATTATGCTCTTCAAGTATTTTATCTTACTGAAATAGGGATACTATTTATCAAATATATAATTAGCTTTTAACTCAATCAAGCATATTATATGATATGTAAATGCCCGATCTTCGGTCAGGTATAACCCCGCGTAGCGGGGTCAATGATCCCCCCTCCCTCGTAGAGGGAGGGGGTATGATTAATTAAGTACATACATACCAACGATACAAGTTTTTTCTTTATATCTATATATTTACATATATGAAAGTTAAAAAAAGTTAAATTTATATTAAGTATAACTTATTCAAATAATGAGTTATTTATACATATATATAAATATCTTTACCTATATATTTATATACTTTATAAGTACCCTTCCGGGAGTTATAATAATATATACTTATACCCCCCACCCCTCTTTGAGGGGTGGGTTTGTATAATCACTTATTCTATAAATGGGTAATCATTTATTATAAATGATTATAAATGATAATAAATGATCATTTATGATGATAAATGATCTCCCCGTTAGCGGGGAAATGAACCCCCTCTCAAAGAGAGGGGGATACCTGGCAGGGTATATGAATATATATTTCCTTAAATAAGGCATTAAATAAATATAAAATATTTATTTATTAAGTAAGATAGGTAATTCGCTAAATGTGTGGAAATTAGCTGGTCTGTCTAATATTAATTCAATATCAGATGATCTTTGATCTCTTGTTAAATTAGATTCTGGGAAATCAGGTGTTACTTGTAACTCTTCTATTTCGTTTTCTCCATTGTTTAATTGTATTTGTACACTATATAAACCTACAATAACAGATATTACAGATAATACAGAACCTCAACTACTTATTAAATTTCAACCTATAAATGCATCAGGGTATTGAGGTATTCTACGTGGCATACCATTTAGCTGTTTTTAAAGTTATTCTCTAAAGAGAGAAATATATATTTTCCTTTATATGATTTATTAGATAAAGCATATTTTTTTTAAAGTATCTTTACCCATTTTTAATGACCCCCCCCCTTAGGGGGGGGTTATACATGTATACCCGCTTCCCTTTACGAGGGAAGCGGGCATTAATGACCCGCTTCGCGGGGTGATACCCGGCCGAAGGCCGGGCATTCTTTAATTACAATCCCCCGCGTAGCGGGGGGATACCCGGCCGAAGGCCGGGCATTATAATATTTCCAGGGGGGATATATCAACCCCCTGCCTCGCAGGGGGATAATATTTATATATATATAACTTTAAACATTATATTTTTCAATATAAAATGGACTATATCTTAAATATATCTATTTATAAATTTTTTTTATAAATAAATATATCTCTCCACGTATAGTCTCTGAGGATCCCTTATAAAGGTTTCCTGCTGATTGTCCATTGTAATATCTATATTATTTTCACTGTAATAAAATCCCCAGCTTAGCTTAATTTAGCTAAGCTGGGAGGATATCTAAAACGAGTAAATATAGCTTTAGGAGGTTCCAGCATACAGTGGAGTTTTACTTGGGCCTAAAAGCCAACCCAAGAAGTGCATAGGTAAGAAAATAATATTTACTGAAATAAATAATAATCAGAAATGTATTTCTCCTCATATACGGTTATAATTTAAACCAAACATAGATGGACCTCAATAGTAATAAGCACCTATTAAACTAAATAGGGCTCCCATCGAAAGTACATAATGGAAATGACCAACTACGTAGTAAGTATCATGGAACGCAACATCAATAGATGCATTCGATAACATTACACCTGTTACAAATAAATATTATTACCCAAAAATGTATTATATATATCCATTAAGGAGACATATTTTATTTTATTCTTTCATAACTAAATATATAACTTATATTATTAGATACATATGTACCATTAACTTTTGCATATTTTTTTATTTTACTATGATTAATTTTTAATTCTTTTTGAGCTTTCATAACTCCATCAAATTTAAATAATAATTTTTTATTTATATCATAAACAAATACAGCTTTTATTATATGTTTAAAATTATTCATCTCTAATATTAAATCATCAGATTCTTTATTAGTTCATTTATCAATAATAGGTTTATCATCTATATTATAAGGAATATTAGAAAAATATCATTCTCCACGATATAAATTTTTATTTTCTATATAATTAATAATAGTACCAAAATTAGCTTTTATTTTTTTAGCTAAAGTTACTACAGAAGGATAAATAACTAATAATTCTTTATAAGAATTATAAATATATACAGGAAATAAGGAATTAGCTTCTATCATTCTAACTTTACTTTCCATAGAATGATTTTTATTATAAAAAGGATTATTTTCACCTATTAAAGCTTTTGATATTAAACTTTTAGTTATATCACTATGTTTTCTATCTTTAGCTAATTCTCTTAATAATTTTTTAGTTTCTTCTGTATGTTTATAACCTACAGATGAATAACCTTCTTTTAAAACATTATAATAAGGAATTATAGATGTTATATAATATGTTTCTCTAATAGCTATATTTTTAACTTCTACATATTCTAATATTAAGAATGAAAAATTATTATATCCATATTTTAATAAAGCTTTTGTAATTGGCATATTACTATTACTTTTACTTTTTAAAAAAGATTTATTTAAATAATTTTTAACTCTAGCACTTATATTTATAGAACTTCCAACATAAGAATGATTATTAATATTATTTATTAAACAATAAATACCCGATTTATTTTTTTGATCTTTTAAAATTTTTAATCTATCTTCTTTTAAATTATCATAAATTATTATAGGTTTAATATTTTCATTTTCTCATTTATTAGAATTTTCTAATTTTATTATTACATTATTATCTGTATTTATTTTTTTATGATTAGAATAAAAACGAATAAAATATTTACTCCTTGCCTTTGATAGGGAATAATTATATAACCCTTTTGGTATTAAATATTTATTTAATGGACTATATCATCTCATAATAGTAGGATTATTATGAGGATTACGTGTAGTCTCTGAGGATCCCATAAAATGGTTTCCTGCTGATTGTTCAAAATAATACATTTTTACTTTATTTATACCCGGCCAAAGGCCGGGCATAAATATGAGTAGTATTATTGTCAGAAGTTCCCAGCATATAGTAATCTTTAAAGGGAGGGCTAACAGGTTTTTTAACCCTCCTATAGTAAATAAGAATAAGAATCCAAAAGCAAACAACATAGGTACTGCTAATCTAACTTCTCCTCCATATATAGTTGCTCATTATATAAATCTTTAATCATTTCAGATTTAGTTAATTTATACCTTCTCATATATATATATATAATATATATATACTTAAATAAGTAATAAAAACTTATTGCCATTACTGGTGAATTAGGATTATACCTTAGGCAATCATAGATATATAAATATATATATATCCTTAGACTACCTGGAGCATCTAATCTCTACGCTTTTACACAATAGTTTCCCAAGATCTTATATAAAATAAGAAATCTTATATAAATGGCCACCCTCAATAAGGGTATACCCGGCCTTTGGCCGGGCATATATATATTTATATAAGTTTGTGATTTAGTTCGGCGATAGTCTTATATATATTGTTATTCTATATATAAGATGTCCCCCGAGTTTGCCCCATATAATATCTCAATATAATAACCTTCTATACTCCTACATAATGAATAGATTATATTACTTACCCCCCACTCATAGAGTGGGGGGGGGATGATCCTCCTTTAGGATAGATCATTATAAAGAACGTAATGGTTTATAAAATTTATATCTCATAGATGGTATTATAAAATGTTCAATATGAGGATATAATCTTTTAACAGATTTAACATTAATATAAATAGTATAACTATTTCTAGATTTATGTAAAGTACATTCTAAATTAAATTTAATATAAAATACATTAATTAACTTTACTAATTCTTTAGCAGTAAAAGATTGTAAATTTAAAGTAATACCTTTAGAAGTAAAAGAACCATCAGACATAATAATATGTGCTAATGATTCATAATTAATTAAATCATATATATTATCAGGTATTATTTTTATTCTATTTTTATAAAAAGTATATTTTAAGAGACTAAAACAAGGTAATGCAATAGTAATAAATTCAATAGAATGAAATATTTTACCCTTTAATCTACTTTCTTTATAAAAAGGTAATGAAATACAATAATGAGATAATAATGTATAAACATATCAAAGATATTGAAAATGAGATAAACTTTGTTTAAATCTAAATCTACAAGAATGTTCAGTTAATAAACCTCTATCATTATATTTTAGATTATCAGTATTATGCTCGGCCAAAGATCCGGTATCCCCCCACCCCTCTCTGAGGGGTGGGGTATTAAAAATACTATTTTCTAAATTTAATTTACTTGAATATTCAATATATCCATCTGATATTATTAAACCAGTTAAAATATAAAATATTCTATTAGGTATATTAACCATATATCTAACTATTTTAGTATAATTTTTATTATTTAAAGATGAATTTAAATTAGAACCATATATAACTAAATCTTTAGTTATATTATCAGGTTTTATATAAAATCTATTACTTCTAGGAAATATTTTATATATATTTTTATTAATTAAATCAGGCAGTAACATATTATTATCATAACTTAAAGGAAGTGGATTATTATATTGATGATATTTTTTGATCATTTTATTATTCTTACTAAAGGAATATAACAATCAAGAGAAGATTTTTATACCAGTAGGTACAGCAATAACCATTGTTGCACTTGTAAAGTAAGCTCTTGAATCAATATCTAAACCTACAATATACATGTGATGCGTATAAATTTATTATAAAATAACCCCCACCCTCTATGAGGGTGGGGTAGATATATTAATATAATAAATATATATGTGGACTATATCTTATACTTACGATGCCCGGCCAAAGGCCGGGTATAATTCCACCCCTCTCTGAGGGGTGGGGTATTATAAATGTTCCCCTCCCCCCTCAAAGAGGGGGGAGGGGATTATAAATGCTTTATAATGAATAATGACCCCCCCCCTTGGGGGGGGGTTATACATGTATACCCGCTTCCCTTTACGAGGGAAGCGGGCATTAATGACCCCGCGTAGCGGGGTTATACCCGACCGAAGGTCGGGCATTTACTTATAAAAGTATTATGATTTAGATGAATGACCTATTGATTTATTTTCAATAGTATATTTATTCATGTTTTTTCTTAAAGATCTTACTATATCTAAATTTTCTTTTGATAAAGGTTGTTTAGATAATGTTATATTTAATATATTTATAAATATATCAAATGATTTAGATTTAGTTGTTTTTAATTTAAATTTATTAAAATAATTTATTATTATTTTACTAATATGTATATTATTACAAGATATTTCAATTCTAAACATATTACCGTTAACTGTTTTTCTTAATTTAGCTAATTTTTTATTATAAAGTAATAAACTTATATCATTTAATAAATCTTTACCATTTTTATGATCTAATATAAATATAGCTTTTATATAATCAAATTTACGTTTTTGATATACTTTTACTGAAAAACAACCTTCAGCATCTGTAAATCCTGACAATCAAGCATTATCTAAAGATACTTTTTTAATATTTTTATTTATTAATGGTATATTAAAATATATATTATCTTTTTTTAAACTATAGGATTTTATTATTAATGTATTATATCATCTATTTAATTGATCTATTCTATGATTTAAATATAAATTACCATTAAATATTAGATATAATAAATATATATTTTTAATATCTCCTACAATAAATCTACCATATGATATTTCTTTATCTGAAATAATACTATTTGTAGTAGTGTGATTATAATTTTTATAATAAACTCTAACATTACCAAAATTTAATTTTTTTTGAATTTTAATAAGTATAGATACATCTTTTTGAGTTAAAACATATTTACAATTATTATTATATTCTAATATAGCTCCATCTCCTTCAGAAAATCCTACAAATCAATCTAATCATTCTTTATCTATATGATTAACATATTCATTAGATTTAGAGGCATTATTATATATTATATTATAATATTTAATAAATGAATCATAAGTATCACCACGTATAGTCTCTGAGGATCCTTTGTAATATGAGCCCCTCAAGGGCTTATATCCTAACCCCACCTCTCTTTGAGAGGTGGGGGAAGAATATTTATAAAAATATTTATTATAAAAATATTTAGATAAACAAAAGTTTCCTGCTGATTGGGCATTTTTATTAAAGTTTAGACTATAAAAAGTATTTAATAAATATCATCCTTCCCAGCCTACAGTGGTGTTTATTACCTTAAACTCACGTCTAAGGAAAGCCATACATTGACTTCATACTAAGAATCCTAATAAACCAATTGATCCCATAGCATATAACATACCAATTTCTCCAAAAATAGGTTTTTTAGAGTAAGTTGATACTATATGAGATATTATTCCAAATCCTGGAATAATTAATATATAAACCTCGGGGTGCCCAAAGAATCCAAATCTTAATAAATACCACATATTTATTATAAATGATCCCCCCCACCCTCTTTAAGGGTGGGGGGGGGTGTTATTCCCTAATACCCCGCGTAGCGGGGTCATTAAGAATTATATTCTAATATGAATATTTAATCCTAGCAGTTTACTGCTAGTTTAATATATGATAAACTTCTATATGAAGTATATTAATTTTTCAACCTCATTAATATTTATATAATTTACTCGCCCCACGGGATGGATACCCGGCCTTTGGCCGGGCATTTAACTATTTAATTAAATTTATGTTAAATGATCTCTAAAGGAGATAATCTAATCACCCGTAAGGAAGTTAAATTATGTATAATATATTATATATTATACAAGATTTCGACTGTACATTAAGCAACTTATATATAAATAATATAAAATATATTTTATATTTAATATAATAAGCCACCCACCAGTGAGGCAGTCTGTAGCGATTTCTTATTAAACCGACGGTCTTGGTTTTAGGTAAACTTTTGACCGTTCCACTAGTGTCGCTTTTATTATAATATTTAAAATCCTAATAAGAGTTTATATTATATATAATCCCCCAAAAGGGATTATACCCCCACCCCTCGTAGAGGGGTGGGGTAAATATTATCAAAATATATCTTGACATACTTAACTATTAAAGTTAAGTAGTAATAAAAACTAGAATTATGGTATATCTATATAAAATATGATCCCGAAGGGGGGGATATAGATTATCTAAAACCCGAAGGGTTTTTATAATTATGATATTCACTATATTAGGTCTTATATATTTATTATCACCTGCCTAATATAATTTTATAACTTACATTAAACCATATCCTTTTTTCCTTATATATAATATATATATATTTATTTATTAATATTTCCCCCGAATGGAGGTATATCAACCCCCTCCCTCGTAGAGGGAGGGGGTCATATTTATCTCTTTTTAGAAGGATTAACGGTTTTAGCTAATATTTTTAAGTTATTTCTTAAATCTTTATTAATATGTTCCTTATTAGATATTCTAGTTAAAATATCTTTAAATATTTTATAACTTTCTTTCTTTTTAGTTAATAAAGGATAATTATTATAATAATTTAATATTATTAAACAATTTTTTAATCCATTAATACGCATTTCTCAATTATTCTCATGATAATGAGGAACTATAGAACCTATTAATTTATTATCTCCTTTTTTAGATAAAGTAAATAATTTTAATATATGTTCTAATACGTATTTATTAGCTTCTCATTTTTGAGATAATATAAATCTAACTCGATAGTTTATATCATGATTAGATAATATAGAACATGTAAAACATCCTTCAGCATCAGTAAAACCAGATAATCAATAATCATTTAAAGTAGGTAATAAACAAATATTAATAGGTTCTATAATAGTATATTTATCTTTTATATTATATTTTAAATTATATTCATTAAATTTTAATAAAAATTGTAAAAATCTTATATTTCTAGTAGGTAATTTCATATTACCATTAAATAATAAACATATTAAATATATATCTATTTTTTTATTTATTACAAATCTATATGTTTTATTCTTTTTAGATTGTATCATAATATTACCCATATTTAAATTATTTTTAATATAATTTAATATATTAATATCTTCTTCAGATTGTGTTATAACAAAAAAGAAATTATTATCTGTTACAGTAAAACAACCATCTCCTTCTGTAAAACCTATTAATCATTCTAAAAATTTATTATCGGGTTTTATTTTATCTGGATATATTTTATTATATTCTTTATAAAATATATTAAAATGCCCGGTCGAAGTCCGGGTATCACCCCGTGGAGCGGGGTCATGAAAATTATTATTTTCCATATTTAAGGTATGGGTTTTATTTAATATATCTTCCTTTTGTAAAGATGTATATTTTTGTAAATATATAACTTTTTTTATATTATTTCAAACTTTTTCTATTAAAGAAAAGGATCATTTATAATATCCCTCTAATTGAGGTAAGGATAATTTATAATCTCCCCACCAAAGGTGGGGGAGATCATTTATAATCCCCCGCATAGCGGGGGATCATTTATAATAAATAAATATATATATAAATATATATATTCTTAAGAAAAGGTGCTCATATAGTATAGGATCTCCTCCAGCTCCTACTTCGTAGAATCCTGTATTGAAATTTCTATCAAGTAAAAGTAAAGTAACAGCGGCTGTTAATACCGGTAATGATAATAATAATAATATAGCTGTGAAGAATATAGCTCATACAAATAAAGGTGCGTTTATCATATGTACTCCTATAGTTCTCATGTTTAATATAGTTACTATAAAGTTTATAGCTCCTAATAAACTAGATATAGATGTTAAGTGTAAAGCGAATATCGCTAAATCTACTGAAGGACCTGAGTGTGCACTAATAGATGATAAAGGCGGGTAAACTGTTCCAAATTATTTATATATAACCTCACCCCCTCAAAGAGGGGTGGGTATACTTGTATAATCCCCCAAAGGGGGATCATTAATATAGCTTTTAACTATATTTTTCATTATTTTTCAATAATGTTTAGACTATGTCATCATCTATAATAACTTCCCCCCCCACTCAAAGAGTGGGGGGTTATTATATACCCTCTTAAAGAATTATGATAGATGTTGGGTACTCATGGAAAGATTATTGTTATATTACTCACTTTCTAGTCGTTGAACGTTTCTTTTACTTCATTTTATTATATTATGTATATATAAAAGATTTCGCTGCAAATTACCTTAAATATATATATATATAAATATATATAACTATGAATATATATTTTTAGGTTTTTTGACATTTCACCCAATTATTTTTTAATATATTTCGCAATATATTTGGTCAAACTTATTTTAAATTATTTAAATGATCTCAATTAAACGTATGTCTAGTTGTATTCATATTTTCTCTAGTTTTATTATATGTATCTACTAATAATGACCCCGCGTAGCGGGGAGATACCCGGCCGAAGGCCGGGCATTCTTTATATTTATTAACATCTTTATATTTTTTTTTATTTTCTTTTAATTTTACTATTCTTTCTCATAATTTATAATCTAAATATTTAGAACTATATAAATTATATTTATTAAAATAATTAATTGTATTAATACAACTTTTTAATGATCTAACATCTACTGTTGTAGTATATTCTGTAGATTCTTTACCATTTAATACCCTATGACGAACAGTATCATAAAGTTTACCTTCTAAATATTCAGATATTTCTAATAATACATTATAACTTAATATATCATTATATTTTTGACTTAATCTATAAGGTGTTTTAATATTAGATATATTTTCTTTATATACACCAAATGTACCATCTGCATCAGTAAAACCTGCTAATCAAGCATTACTACCTATATTAGATGTATCTAAAGGTAATTTTTTTATATTTAAATCATTGTATAATATATATCAATCTATTAACTCATATAATGGCCGTCCAAAGGACGGCTATACCCCCGCTACGCGGGGGCATTTATTAATTTTATGTGTTCTCATTTTTCCATTTATATTATTAAGTATATATAATACTCCTTCTGTATTCTGTATAGCTAATACACAACTTTGTTCTCTATTTGAATTATCATAAACATTACCACATTTTAATATTTTAGCTATTTTTAAAGCTAGAGGTTTATCTTTAATATTAAATGTTATAGTTATAAAAGGATATCTAATATCTCCAGATGCTGATCTTCTATTTTTTGGTATTTTTATAGATCCATCACCTTCAATTAAACCACTTAAATAATGTCAAAAATCATCAGAAATATTATCCCCCTGCGAAGCAGGGGGTTGATATATCCCCCTTTGAGGGGAAATATTATCATTAATAGGTTTATTATCTTTTTTAAGATTTCTTTTAAAGGAAGGTATATAAACCCATTGAGATGAAAGAGAGTTAATATTATTAGTTTTATTGTAAATATATAAATTTAAAAATAAATTTAGAACTATATAGAGATAATATCCGCATCCATAACCAGTACCTGCTCCTTGCTCTATTAATACAGACGCTATAACACAAACTAATGCAGGTGGAAGGCATCAGAAACTAATATTATTTAATCTTGCAAATGCCATATCTACACCTCCAATTAAAATAGGAACTAAGAAATTTCCAAATGCTCCAATTAAAACCGGCATAACAAATAAGAATATCATTGCTACCGCATGTCCTGTTACTAATACGTTATATGCTTGGTTATTACCATGTAAGTATTGGCTATTACCACTTGATAATTCCATTCTTATAATAACTGACATAGCTGTCGCTACCATGGCTGATATCATTCCAAAACCAAGATATAGGATACCTATATCTTTATGTGATGTACTAAATAATCAACGAGTTACATAACTCATTTGTTTAGTATTAGTTATCATTTATAACTAAAATTTATCTTTACTAATCTTTATACTTATTAATTTATATTATCTTACCTTTTTATTTTTTTTTTATATTTAAATATATAAATATAAGACCTCTTAAGGGGTTTATAACCCCCTCCCTCAATGAGGGAGGGGTGGTTAAAATAACTAACTCTCCAAGTGAGTTAAATACCCTATCTGGGGGGTTATTATTAAATATACTTGTATGCCCACCCTATTCTAGGGTGGGCATATATAAATATATATTTTATTTATAGCACCCCGCGTAGCGGGGATGATAAATGATCCCCCCCCACCCCTCTATGAGGGGTGGGGGATTATAAGGCCACCTCTATGAGGTGTATATATTATTATATATAATATATACTTGAAAAGTATATATATATTATCATATTTTCATATAAATACCACCTCCCTCTACCAGGGAGGTGATATAACCTATAACCCCCCACTCTCCGAGTGGGGGTCATGAATAAATATTTTATAGTGTTATATTAAATATAAATATATATAATAAATAACACTCCCCCACCCTCAAAGAGGGTGGGGGATACTATAAATAATAACTAATTTTATCAATGAGATATACCCGGCCCTTGACCGGGCATGATATATTTATACTTATATACCCCTCAAAGAGGGGTTATTATTGATTATAAGACTATATATATATAAATATATATAACTTATATGCCCACCCTCATAGAGGGTGGGTATACTTGGCTATTCATAAAAAAGTTAACCTTGGCCGGTCATTATATAAATGCCACCTCTACGAGGTGGCATCATGTATAACCCCCACTCTTTGAGTGGGGGTCTTATTCCTATAAGAGATTAAATTATGATAATATATATATATATATATTCATTATAACACACTTATATAGTGTATCAAGATAGCCCCACCCCTCTTTGAGGGGTGGGGTATATAATATATATACTTATATATGATTTATATAGAGATATATAAATACCCCCTTCGGGGATTATAAATGCTCCCCTCCCCCCTCTTCGAGGGGGGAGGGGATTATATACCCGGCCTTTGGCCGGGCATAAATTGTTTAATATCTTTAAAGGATTTGTTTAAATATATATATTACTTATATAAAATATGACCCCTTCGGGGGTTATATATTAATGATCACCTCTCTAAGAGAGGTGGGGTTATAATAGATCACGTATACTGGTTACTTATCATAACTCTTAAAGTTATCATACCTTATTTGTAGATATAAAAAATATATATATAATACCTTATTTGTAGGTATAAAATATATATATATATAATAAATATACTTAAATACCCACCCTCTTCGAGGGTGGGTATACCTAACCGGGCATATATATATATAAATAATCTTCCTCCCCCTCCCTCTTTGAGGGAGGGGGTTATATTAACCCACTTTATTGTATTTCTCTCGAAGAGGGTAGGTATATCTGGTCGGGAATATATATAAACAATGAATAAATAGTAAACTTT
Source organism: Suhomyces pyralidae (assembly GCA_003706505.3). NCBI lineage: Eukaryota > Fungi > Ascomycota > Pichiomycetes > Serinales > Debaryomycetaceae > Suhomyces > Suhomyces pyralidae. The sequence continues at coordinate 36,888 of PPLO03000013.1, forward strand.
TAAATAGATATATAAAAATTTAAGAACCTCATCAGTATACAATAATGTATATAAATAATCATATAACATCTAATACATGAAGATAAAGAATAGTAGTTTCAGCACCTACGTGAGATGAATTAGTGAAATCATAATTATATATACGTCATGTACATATAGCTAACATAATTATAAGCATAATCATGTGTAAACCATGTAAACCTGTAAGACTAAAGAAAGTAGAACCATAAACTCCATCAGTTAATGTAAATGCAGCATATTTATACTCTAATGCTTGACATACAACAAATAATATAATTAATAATGTACTATATATAAATCCATATAAAGTATTTTTTCTATTACCGTTAATTAAAGCATGGTGAGCATAAGTTATAGTTACTCCTGAAGCTAATAATATTATTGTGTTTAATAAAGGTAATTCTGCTGGTGATATAGCCTCTATACCTGCTGGTGGTCAAGCCATACCAATATCTATAGTAGGGTTAACAGCTGAGTGTAAGAAAGCTCAGAATAATGAGAAAAATATTAATATCTCACTAACTACAAATAATAAGAAACCTTGATTTATACCTCTTTTAACAGCTATAGTATGATCTCCTAAATATGTACTTTCAGCTATTATATCTTTAAATCATAATGTCATACTATATAATACAGTAAATAAACTTAAAAATATAATATAATTATTACCTATATAACCATGTGAAGTTAAACCTAAACTTAAAGCTAAGTTCATTAAACTAAATGATGTATATACTGGTCATGGTGATGGACCTACTAAATGGAAAGGATGTAATTGAATATAACCTCTAACATTATTTGTCATATATTTTTTTTACTTTTTAATATTTTATTATTTATCCTTATCGATTAATTTTAATTTTTTTAATGAGGAAGATTGGAATTGAACCAATATAAATGGCTTAAAAGGCTACTGTCTTAACCGTTAGACTACTTCCCCTTTATAATATCTAACTTTATGACCCCACCCCCTCAAAGAGGGGTGGGGTATTATAGATAATTTCTATATATTATATATAAGATATCTATATATATATTATAATATCTATATATATATAATCCCCCGCGTAGCGGGGGGATACCCTACCCTTGGCCTGCCATGATATCTATAATACCTATAAAATAGATATAATACATGATAACTACTATTTTAAAGAGTATAACCCCCCCTCAAAGAGGGGGGTCATATGAGATAATAATCCCCCGCGTAGCGGGGGGATACCCGGCCCTTGGCCGGGCATAATATAAATTCATATATATTTATATAATATATATAACCCCACCCCTCAAAGAGGGGTGGGGTATTAAATAATCTCTAAAGGAGATGTTATAGATGCCTAAGTCGAGACTCGAACTCGCAACCAATGCTCTTCAAGCAAATGCTTTACCAATTAAGCTACTAAGGCTAGTATATATATATACTTATAAAGATATATATCTATTTTGTGTATAATCCCCTCCCCCCTCTTCGAGGGGGGGATCATTTATAATATATCATCTCCAAAGAAAGTATTTATACAAGAGTAAGCAGAATCGAACTACTATCACATGTGTTGAAGACACGTGCTTTACCTTTAAGCTATACTCTTTATATATATAAGTATATATTAACTTATTAATATATAAAAACAATATATAACCCCACCCCTCACAGAGGGGTGGGGGGGTGATGATAACTCATAGAGTTATTTTAATAAATAGGTTATGTAGGAATCGAACCTACATTTTGGATGTGTAAGATCCATGATACTACCATTAATCTAATAACCTTTATATTTAAATACCCACCCTCTACGAGGGCGGGTATATCCGGCTATGATATCTACTAATATATAAATATATATATTTAAAGAGTATATATCATTGAAGATAACCCCACCCCTCTCAGAGGGGTGGGGTATATATTTAGTAAAATATATTTATCCAGTTAGGACTCGAACCTAAATTCTTACTTTAGAAGAGTAATGTTCTACCTTTAAACTACTAGATATATATATATATATTATAATAATGATACCTCCCTCTCCGAGGGAGGTATACATGTATAACCCCACTCGAAGAGTGGGGTTATAAATCAAAAGATATATATAATGGCTGACCAATAGCCGGGTATAATTCTTATTATATGAAATGATCCCCCTCCCTCTATGAGGGAGGGGGTAATATATTCTTGAAAAGGTATATATAATAATATATATATATCTTAATCCCCCGCTACGCGGAAGGATACCCGGCCGAAGGCCGGGCATCTTATTTTATATATAAAAAGATATAAATATTTAAAATATTTATATTAACCTTAAGTTTTAAACTCACCTATATGTAATAATAACTCATAGAGTTATGATAAGTCACTTATATTCGTAACCCATTATAAGTTAGTATATAAACGTCCATCCTCTTCGAGGATGGATATATCCGGCCTAAAGGCCGGGCATGAATAAAAATATATAAACTAATAAAATATAAAGAATACCCGGCTACGCGGGGTTATAATCCCAAAGGGGATATAACCCCACCCCTCGAAGAGGGGTGGGGTGGGGTGAAGTGATAATGTTATATATATAATATAACTATGAATATATAAGTTAGTAATTTAACTAATAATGCCCGACCAAAGGTCGGGTATCCTCCACCCTTTATGAGGGGGTGGATATTATTTATTAGTATTAGCTAAAGGACCAATATAAAATAGAACATTTTCAATAGATGATATAACCGGTACAATAATTAAATAATAACTAAAGTAGAAAGCTGTAGCATATTGACCTAAAACTATAAAAGGTACCTCTACATGTATTTGACCTAAATTACCTAATAATATAAAGTTAAATACAAATAAATAGAAGAAGAATTTAGATAATACTTTAAATGAGTTACCTCTAATAACTGATCTATCAGTTATAGGTAATATTAATAGTATTAATATAGCTGCAAACATAGCTATAACTCCTCCTAATTTATCTGGTATTGATCTTAATATAGCATAGAATGGTAATAAGTATCACTCCGGTACTCAATTTTGTTATCCCCCTTTTACATTTGTAAAAGGGGTTCTTAAGGCTCTTTATCCTTAATTTCAATTAGTCACCTAATTGTTCAGACTATGTCATATACACAGTAAGATCTACTGTTAGTATAAAGGCGCTCGTGGATAATTAATTTGCATAAAATTTATTATCTAGTCGTTGAACGTTTATAGATTATTAATCCCCGGCCATAGGCCGGGTATATCCACCCTCTTCGAGGGTGGACATTTATATAATAAATGAGATCTTATAATATATATGATCCCCCCCCCCTCTTTGAGGGGGGGGATTATATCCCGCGTAGCGGGCCCATTTATAATTCAAATATAAATTATATGCTATCTATACTTCGCTGCAAATTGTCTCATAGAGATGTCCTTGCAATTCACCTTTTTTTTCATTTAAGTTTTAAATTAAATGCGACAATTTATATTAACTTATTAAGAATGCCCCCCGCTACGCGGGGGGTATATCCGTCCGAAGACAGACATTATTCAATTTTTTAATGTTTTATCTCTATATATTTTAGCTAATTTTAAAGCTTCTGTTTTATCCATAATAACTTCTGATTTACTATTTAAAAATGCAAAGTATTTTTGTTTTGGTTTTACTTTTATTGGTAATCTAACTACTCATTCTTTGTTTTTACTTAAAGATATAAAATAATTTTCATTCTGTGTTTTATCAAAATAATCATTTACTATTTTTATATATTTATCATAATTTATTATAGTTTGATTATAATGCCCGGCCAAGGGCCGGATATCCCCCCCGCTACGCGGGAGATCATATATTAAAGATAATAATATAATATTACTTTCTCTTCAAAATTTAACTTTACCAAGTAAAATACATACTTTTTCTAATAAATACATTTGATTTGTTTTATTAAAATAGTATTGATTATAAAATTTAAATTGAGTTTCTAATAATTTAATATTCTTTGTAGATTCTATAGTTAATAATACCATATTATTATTTTTCTTGTAAGTTACATAACTATGTATTTTAAAATTATTTAAATATTTAGATATATAATTTAATAAATTTTCATTATCTTTTGTATATTTTTGATTTATTTTTAAACGAGGATTATACATTAAACATTTATTTTTATGTTTAATATTTTTCCCACCCTCATAGAGGGTGGGGTGTATATCAACCCCCTGCTCCGCAGGGGGGTTAATATCGATATTAAATGTTCCATTTCCTAAATATAAACCTAAGATAAAAGGAATATTCATTTCAGGAGTATTTAGTATTATAACATTATTTATATAAGTTTTTAAATAATGACCCCGCTCCGCAGAGTGATACCCGGCCAAAGGCCGGGCATTTAAATCTATTATAGGATTTTTTACTACTAAATTAATTTTATCATTTAAAGATAATTTTATTTGTGAATTATCTAAAATATTATAAACTAAATATATAAATTTAATTTTATAATCATTTCCTTCTGAATGGGATATTAATTTATTATTGATGATATAATATAATTTTCTTAATATTTTTAATCCTCGTTGTTTATCTCCATAACAATTATTAAAATAAGGTATTCATTTATTTATAATTAAATTTCATTTTCTAGTATATATTCTTATATCATATATACCTGATTTGTTAAGACTAACTTGATAATTTAATTTATTATTAAATTCATTATTTAAATATTTAAATAATTCTATACTTTTATTACTTGCATTTAATGAAATATAAACTAAAGGTCTAAAATCAATAGTATTAGGTTTTATAAATTCACCACCTATATAACCTTTAGCTTGAAATAAACCATTCATTATATGTCTAAAATCAACATTATAACCTTTCTCTTCGTTATTGTCGAAGGAAAGATTAATTGAATTTAATTCTTTTAAAATTTCTTCTTTTGAAGAATTTTTATTTGTTAATATTCCCTCCAAAGGGGGGGATATCAACCCCCTGCTTCGCAGGGGAGTTAATAAATTTTCCTTTTCTGAGGAATTATTCCTACTTAAAGCAGGGTGAGTATTACTTATCGATGGTGGAGTTACCATAGGGTTACCTGGTATATAATTATCGGGGTGACCCAGCGAATTAGGTGAAAAGAATACAAATAAACTAAAGAATAGTATAAATATAAATACAGTGATCAGATCTTTGAATATGAAATATGAATGCATTGGTATTCTGTCCATATTTCCTGTAATTCCTACAGGGTTAGATGATCCATGTACATGTAATGCCATTAAGTGCATACATACTAAAGCTGCTAATATAAATGGTAATAAATAGTGTAATGTAAAAAATCTTTGTATTGTAGGATTTGATACTGAGAAACCTCCTCATATAACATTTTTGTTTTATTTACCATTTTATATATTTTTTAATGCCCGGCCTAAAGGCCGGGTATGCCTTCCCTTGAGGGTGGGCATATATATATTTACTTATAATTACTTATAAGATTAGACTATGTCATCATCCTTTATATATAACCCCCCCCTCCCTTTTCAAGGGAGGGGGGGATATCTGATTTTTATAACAGATAATATAATAAAAAGGATGTAAGGCGCTCGTGGAGAAATTATTGTTATATGTACTCATTCTCTAGTCGTTGAACGTTTATATTACTTATATATTTGCAATCCCCCCCCCTCCCTCTCTGAGGGAGGGGGTATCCCCCCGCTATGCGGGGGATTCGTTAAATACGAATATGAAACTACAAATATATTCATATATAATATACTTCGCTACATATTTTCCTATTTTATAATAGGATTTCTATGTAATTCACCTTATTTTTCCAATATATTTTACAATATATGGCCGCTTATATGAATTTTTTTTTTATTCTATATTTTAATATAATCTATATATAAATCTTTATATCTAATACTAATTTTTAAATCTAATAATCATTTATTATATTGTATTAATTTATAACCTAATAAACGATAATCATCATGATTAAAAAAATTGATAATTTTTTGTATATCTCTTTTAGATGATAAAGTTAATTGTATATATTTATCTTTATTAATAGAAATACCTTTATTAATAAAAAAAACTTTTTTAATATCATTAAATAATGACCCCGCTCCGCGGGGTGATACCCGACCTGTGATCGGGCATTTATAATTATACTTTTGTTTTAATTGAAAACAAAAATCATTATTTTTTTTCTTTAAAAAAGAACCTTCAGCCATAGTAAAACCTACTAATCAATATTTAAAATAAAATAATTCATTAAATTTATATTTAATAATATTTAAATTAATATAATTATCAATATCATTTTGATATTTATAAATATCATTATAATTAATAATGTTATTATTTAATATATATTTTGCTAATAAATATTGTTTTTGTCTAGTTTCAGTTAAAAATTGTATATTATAATGATTTAATAAAGGTATTAATATATTTTTTATTTCTGTTTTATTAATTTCTAATCTAGCTAATTTAGATCCTTTTTTAGGTGTTATATTATAAACTTTACCTATTTTTAATTCTGAACTAAATTTATTTAATAAATCTAATTCATTTTCATTTAAATTAATTATTAAAGATATATATATATAATCCATAATTTTATTATCTTTTTGAGGTTTAGATATTTTACTTTTTTTTGTAACTCTTATATAACCATCACCATCTATAAAACCTATAAATTTATATAATAATATATGATTTATATCATTAAAAAAGTTATGTTTAGATATATTTTTATTTATTTTATTATTTAATAAAGATTTATCTTTATTTACAGTGAATGTTTCTCCCGAAAGGAGATATATCAACCCCCTGCGAAGCAGGGGGGTTAATGTTTTAAATAAGATAATGCCCGGCCAAAGGCCGGGTATAAAGATGTATATATATGTTATAAAATATAATGGTAAATTACAGGTAAACGGAACTAAATCATTTCCTATGAATGGGATGGCCGATAATAAATTTGTTATTACGGTTGCCAATATATAAATATAAACTATTCTTTATAAATATAAATTAATGCCCACCCTCGAAGAGGGTGGGTATACCCAGCCTTTAGCTGGTTATTATATTTATTTGTTAATATAATCTATACCATGTACCTATTAAACATATATATATGTTCTTAAAGAATAAATTTAACTTTTTAATAAATACCTCCGAAGGAAGTATATATAACCCCACCCCCCTCAAAAAGGGGGGTTAACATTTATAAGTTATATATTAATTTACTTAATAGGCCTTGTGTATATATATAATACCCCACCCCTCGAAGAGGGGTGGGGGAGAATACCCGGCCTTTGGCCGGGCTTTTATATATATAAATATATCCGAGTGCACATTAAGCATCATTTCAGACACCCATTATTGGACCACTCTGTAGGGATAATATAATTTACCCACGGTCTTATTATTTAACATATAACTTTGACCTGTTTTCAATAATGTTGCATATTATCCTTTGGGGATTATAATAACCCCTCGAATAAGGGTCATATCCCCCGGCCGTTGGCCGTGCATTCTTTATTTATTTTTAATTATATATTGCATAAATAAATTTATTCCCCTTCCTATAATAGGAAGGGGGTATAGTGAATGATTAAATAATATACTATATAAATAATATAAATATAATAATATATTATATCATCCCCCACACTCTTTGAGTGTGGGGTATTTTATTATATAGAGTTACCAAATTTATATTTCATACTTGGTATAATATATGGTTTTACTATATTAACTAATGTAGGCATAGATTCTGTTCAAATATAAATACTATATTGATTATCAGTACCTGTTTTATGTATAGTAGATTTAATATTATATTTATTTAATAATAAATTAACTAAATATAAATTATCATTATAACTAAAACTATTAGTAGCTAATTTTAAACCTTTATTTAATTTACATCCGTCATCCATTATTCAAATAGCTAATGCTAAAGGTGTAAAATATTTATCTAATGATTTAGGTACAATTTTAATACCGTTATTATATCATTCATTATGAATATAATTAAAATTATCATAAGTTCAAGTACTAAATCTAATTATTTTTCTTATTTTACCTTTATTTCCTAATCTTGTTGTTATTTTAGGTATTTTAGTATTACAGTAACCTAAACTAGCTACTAAACTATGTAAATATAATAAATAATCATCATGACTACTTTCTTGATAAAATAATATTCTTGTACCTTTTCCTCCTTTACGTTTTTCTGCACTAGCATCTCCTAATAATGAACCATATATTATAGATAAAATATCCTCATTTAGAGGTTTATTAAAATTAGTAACTTCTGATCTTTTTTCACATTTCTTAATGTCCGGCCATAGGCCGGGTATACCTCCCTCGAAAGGGAAAGGTATTATCTTTTTAAATTTATCAAAAGAATCTTTAATGATATAATCACCAAAAGTGGAAATTTTATTAAGATATAATATTATTATTATTATATATATATTATTTACATTTCAGGCAAAACTTTGTATAAAACAAAGTATCTTACTTGTAAGATTTTCTATACCTCAATGACTCATTTGCCCGTAAACTAAACAATATGAAAAATCTATATGTTTTAATCCAATTTATATATATATATATATAAATTATCCCCTGCTACGCAGGGGAGTTTTATATACCCCACCCTCTATGAGGGTGGGGGGAAATTAATAAGACTTTTCCGACTGTGCATTAAGCATCATTTCAGACACCCATTGGTGTACCAGTCTGTCGCGACTCTACATATAGCCGACGATCTAGTTATATATTACTATTTATATAATTTTGATCGTTTTCACCAATATAGCCTCTCTTTATAAATGATCCCCCCCCCCTCTTCGAGGGGGGGATGATCTATTCACCCTACCGATGAATAATTTATAAAGGAATCATTAATAATGATATATCTGTCTATAAATTTTCTTATGTAAGTTACATTTATAGAAATAACTTTAATCATTTTTATATGATTGCAAATAATAGTTATTTAAGATAGACTATCTAAATCTGATTATATCAGAAAACAAAATAAAAATAAACTCTTACTTTATTTAATAAAATTAAATAAAAAAGAAGATATTTATATCCCCACCCCTCTTCGAGGGGTGGGGATAACCAGCCTTTGGCTGAACATATAAAAATATATATAACATAAAAGATATATTAAATATGTCTAGATAATATAGATGTAATATAAATTTTAGTAAAATTTTTATAGTGAAATAAACTACCTCTTAATTTTAGACTTTTATTTGATTTATGTTTATAATTTCCTCACCCTACGGGTGAGTAGATCATCCCGGCGTAGCCGGGGTAATTATATAAATGTAATTTATCTTTATCTATATATTCTATAATAGAATTATTATTATCTATATGATTTTGATTAAGTAAAGGGATAAATAAATCAGGTAAATATATAAAACCTAAATGTAAAGAACGTTGTATTGTTTTAGGACTACAACATAAATAATGAGAAGCAGTTACAATATTTTTAAATTGACATAAATTGTCTCCTTCTAAAGAAGATTTTAAAAATATAATTTTACTTGATCCTTTAGATATTTTAGATAAACCTTCTTTAGATAAATAATTTGTAGGTCTACTTTTAGCAATATTATCCCCCTGCGAAGCAGGGGGTTGATATACTCCCCCTTCGGGGGAAATATTACTTAAATGAATATGACGTAACATATTTAATGACCCCGCTTCGCGGGGTGATACCCGGCCTTCGGCCGACCATTCTTTATCATGTTTATCTTTAATAGATTTTAATAATTCTTTACGTTCATTAGACAAAGATAAATTAATTAAATTTAATTTATTTGATAAATTAATTTCTTTATTTTTAAATCCGAAGAATTGACCAGCTTCTGTCATAATATTATATTTAGGTAATAATAAACCAATATAAGATGTTTCTATAGCATATAATTCTTCATTATTATAAATATCTACTTTATAAGGATAATATTCTAATATAGCAAATACAAAATTATTTATACCATATTTTGCAACTGCTCTTTGTACTAATTTACTACCTTTTTTATTATTTGTAAGTAAATGATTTCTAAATCTTATGTATAAATTATTAGTATGAGCTGAACCTATATAATAATTTTTAGATATTTTATTAATTATTATATAAATACCACTTTTATTTTTTAATTACACTGATTCACTTGTAGTTTATTTTTATGGAAAAGCTATTCAATTGTATTGTAGAAGATGGGAAACTTGGCCTTGATTTCCTCAATCACATCATTCCAGCCACTAAGCAAATTGTCAGGACTACCCAGCTGAGTTATGGATTTCATAACTTGACTTACAAGCTTACTCAATCTTATGATCGATTTGACTCTCTCTTCGTAGCTTTCCACATCTTGACTGGAAGCCTTAGCTGAAAGCTTTTTGCCAAGTTGAACTCTGATGTTTTGGATCATTTGGTGTGAAACTGAACTATCGTTTTCCACCATAAATTCACGGAACTTGTTCTCATGGTTGGTGATGAGATTGATCAAATTCAAACTTGCCAAAACGATAATATCATTCTGCTCATCCACAAGTCCTTGGTTCACTACACTAATCAATACTTCTTTCAAATTAACATCATGATCTTCAAGAACAGATGATTCTGAAGAGATCAAGGTAAACAAAAATTCATAAGTAAGCTTTCTAATTTCAAGCCCTTCGTCAATAACAAACTTGTAAGGACCCATAGGGATAATTTTTTTGAACTCAGGTTGCGACTTCAATTGTTCATAGATGCTAGGCAAAATCAACTTATTGAGATTGTTCAAAATAAGAGTAGGCTGGTTATGGAGGCCTGTGAGCAAATTGCCAACTATCAATTGCTTAATATCTATATTGAGAATAGAAAGCCAATGGATAGAAAACCCAAGAAGAGTCGTCAAGATGTCAGCAGTGGAATCCGAATAGGTAAGCTTGTTCAAGAGCTTTTTAATAATAACTATAACGGTGTATGCTTTAGACCATTCTTGTGGTTGTGACTGGTCCGGCAGCTGTAATTTACTTGACTTTTCAATCACTTGGTCAATGTAACTCTTTTGTATCAAGCTAATTTCACTCAAGAGATCTCCCGCACTACGAAGATCTCCGCAGACAGAATGGGAGAGAGGCGTTGACTCTATTACGTTCCATACAACTTTCCACAATAAATCCAATTGGGTTGTTTTTGGGAGTGCAATGATGAAAGACTGACTTAAGTATGGTCTGGAGCGTTCGTATTGTGGATCTTGATAGTGATTTAATAACTTTTCAAAAGATTCCGAGATACTGAACTTGATTATTTTACCTATGGCGGTAGCAACAGCCTTTTTAATCAAGTCATCATTATTCAAGTTCTTTTCATCAGTTTTCAAAGGCTGAAAATCTTCATTTGGCTCATTGAGTAGCTCCAAAAAGTTTTCTAGGCCTATATTACTAAATGGCTGGTGTTCGCCAATATTTCCAAGAAATTGTACTGCAAACAAAAGATCTGGATTTTTAGACGACCTGGTGGACGATTCCTTGGTTATGTTCAAAAATTGCAGTTCAAATTCGGCCACTTTATTGTGAAGATTGTTTTCAATGCTGATAATAGATAAGATCTTTGAGCTGACTTGCAGGTTTAAGTCAAGCTGAGCCTTTGTTTGATCAAACAAAGCAGGATTTCCGTGAGAAATCTTTGAGATCAATCTGTAAAAGTCTTGGTTATCATCGTGAATTTTATCGGTGTTGACAAGCTTAACTATGGCAGTAAACAATTCATCTTTGTTTTCAGCACTAATAATGGACTCGTCATATAATGTGGACAAAATTTCAAATACATTGTAAGAATCGTTGAAAGACACCGAATCTTCAATATTAAACAACTGGAGAACACATTCGAAGAGCTTGTTTCTGGTAGAGTCTTCAAGTGTACATTTCGATACCATTATAGCCAAAAACATCATGGAAGAGTTGTGAATGGTCTCGTCCCTTGAAAGAATCAAGTCTTGTAATTTGAGCAAAAGCTTGTGTTGGAAATCAGGGTTTTCAGTTAATATAGCATGGTTACTCAAACCCAAACTGATGAGCACTTCAAGGTTGATTCTCACTGTATTTTCAAAACCGAAGCATTTTACAAATACGTCCTCGAGGCTTCTGTAGTTGTCATAAAGCTTGTTAGTTAACACATCTCCGAGGCACTGGACGGAAAGCTGGATCAAGTCACTGGAGTATTGCTTTGATTTCTCAATCTTCAGTACCAATGAAGCGACAATAGCATCAGCATGCTGTTTTTGTATTGACTCGTGGTGGGGGTACTTGAAAAGAGCACTCGAGATACGAATACTTTCGATGACTACGTTGAACGACTTGTCTTCAAGCGAGTTGATCAAGTCATTGGTGATATATTCAATAATTCGAGGATCCAAAGGTGTGTCGCTGTGGACCGATGCTGTTTCCAAAACGTTACGATAGAATCCAAGATAAGGGAGGGAGCCGCTGGTGCTTATTTCGAGCTCGCTGAATTTCAGGAAAGTGGTTTGGATGAGATGATACTCGTTGAATCGGTTCAAGCTTCCAATAAGCTGCAACACCTTGGGGAAATGGCTTTGGCGAGACTCAATCAAGAGCTTGTCAATAATCACCTTTTCAAGATTATCAAACTGCGGCTGGCGATCAACAGTATTGTCAATGATCAAGATCATGGTCTTTATGGCTTCATTGAAGACCAATTCGTTTTTATCATTGATGGGAATCCGACAAAAGATGTTGGAATAGATGGCTTGCAACAGATCGGAAAACTTGCCTAAGAACGACCTGGCAATAATACATGATTTGAGTCTAAGTTTCCACGAGCCGTCATCATCCTCTTGATTCTCAATTTCGTTTTCGTCATCGCTGAACACAATATCGTCCTCATCGTCATCGTCGAAGTCTACCATTTCGTCGTCTTCATTGTCCTGTAAAGGATTGTAAGTAATGAAAAATTCGATGATCTGCATCAAATCAGACGCAAAGCGCTCGGTGGAGTTATTGGATAGAACCAAATCGTTAACCACAGTCAAGGAGTCTTCACGAATCAAGTTGTCTTCAAGGAGTTTATCATAGTCCAAATCTTCATCTTTATTTATCTGTTCGGAAACCTTCAAGTTCAGTTTGAGCTCCTCGAATATTTCATCTACCAAGCTCGTATCCATCGCAACCGAACATCCCAATACGACTGAGTACAATTGCGATTTGACGACGATGACTTCACGAGTCAGCAGTTTTCCCAGGGCCCTGATGGCTTTGACCGAGTCGTTGACTATGGCAGGGTCATCTATATAGTTGAATAACAAGCCGAACCCACGAATTGCTCGTTTGCTGATAATACCAACTTCTTTGAACGAAATTTTAAGCAAATATAACATCAAGCTGGAAAGCTCTTCATTTGTAAGCACCGTTCCCAAATTTTGGATCAAATCAAGAAGAATCTCGATAGAGTCATATGTGACGGGATTGGATACTAAACGAGGCAAAATACTATCGAATACTGCTCTACTAAGGCGAGAATCAAAGGTAGTTGTCGAAGGCTTTCTAGACTTGGAAGTATTGGAGCTCTTTGTAGGCCCCATCAAAATCCGATCGTGATCTTCATATTCTTCTTTGTTGTCAAGAATTGAGCGAAGCGCCACATTAGGTATCGACATGGTGAAGCTCTTGTACTGGCCCTTTGTCTTTGATGGATCATTCTCTTTCAACACTAATGTGTATAGTTGATCTATGACTTTGAGGATGGCTTCGTTAGATAGAAGCTTGACTGTAGGCTTGAATGACTTGATCGCTTGACTCTGCACGTCTGAATTGTGGTCCTCGAGTAGTCTGAACAACGTAGGAAGGAATGTCTCTACCGAGTTGTAGCCTGAGTATACCGCCGCTGATTTCTGTTGCGATTGAAGATACCGACGGTAGTCTTCGAGGGCCATAAACCGCAAGTCGGGGTCCACATCGAGCGCCTTATCGATTAGTAACTTAAGATTGAGGTCTGGCATGGCTAGTGTTGGTTGACTGTAGGGTGGCACAAGTCGCAGTTGTGAAAACTATAACCTAGTGAGATTAGCGCGGTAGAATTTAGTGAGATAGCGAGAGCAGTGAGGTAATGCGTGTGAAATAGCGACACTGAAAAACAGTGCCATTGGAGAGATAAAGTAGCCCTGGAGAGCTAAATCATACACATAGGCACGGAATACATTAATGAATATGAGTAAACTCCAGATTAACGTTAAATATGCATTGTATAATGTTCTATATAAAATAGACTAGTCAGACTTGGACTTCTTAGCCTTCTTTTTCTTGGACTTTTTGGGCTTGTCCGAGATCTCACTATGACCCTGGCCGACATCTACGCTTTCTATTATAAGGTTGTCCTGAGCAGCGTCGCTCTTTTTGCTTTCTTCTTCCTCTTCCTTCTTTTCTTCGTCTTGCTCTTTTACTTTTGCTTCAACTTCCTTTTCTTTCTTTTCCTCTTTTTCATCTTCTGTATCTTTCTTTTCCTCTACTCCCTTGAGCACTGGGACATCTCCGGTCAAAACCTCTAGAAGGTCACGACACCTGACAGCATAATTATAGTCAACTGATTCCTTTTCATCTTCCTTAGCCTCACTCTTCTTTTCCTCTTTATCTTCCTTTGCTTCACCCTTTGCCTTTTCCAAAAGCTCTTTTTCGATCTTTTCTTCGGCTACTTGGGCTATCTTATTCCATTTTTCTACTACTTTTTGTAAATCTTCGATCACACGGGTTCTAGATCCTCCTTGTAATCCCTCCAAGTATGCTTTCAATGCCTTTTCGTAATCACCGGGAATACTAGCAATGTTTTTTAAGATCCAATTCTGCTTCTGCTTACTGAATTTCCAGTTATCTTTGTCGGTATAATACTGATTCAAGTAAACCAATTGGTCTTTTTCTGGTGGAGGGGGTCTTTCACTCTTAGGCAATTTGACCCTCTTGGATGGCTTCTTTTCCTTATTACTCTCTTCCAATTTCCTCTTTTGCTTATTGATCTTCTTGAGTTCTTTGTTGGTTACGTTGACATTGTCAAGGTGGGTACTCAAAGAAAGCGGATCTTGCTCCAACTCCTGCTTGACCTTCAACCCTATACGCTTCCACGCCGGCACATGTTCACTCATCCTATCTCTGTCTGTTCATCTAGTTGGATTCTTCAAGTTGAGCCGATGAGATGGGTGGGCTATGTGCAGGACAAAAAGAGGTATAAAGGCTGGAAAAAAATTACCTTCAGCATGTTTTTACCAATTACGAGTAGATTATACGAATATACGATTTCTGAAACAAAGGTGTAGTTTCGGCAGATGTGTAGGGCGATTTGTCGCTCTTCTAATGTTGGTTAGTCACGTCCATGATTAATTGACTCAAAATACATCTAGCTAGATTGATATATACATGGTTTGAGTCCGTCACGATTTTTTTACTTGTGATGGATATAGAGATTGTATACATTAGATACTGTATTTGACCAATTTGATGTAACCATCAATAGCGTTGAGCAAATCGGCGTTTTCAATATATTCATGGTCGGAATGGGCCACCAAAATGGAGCCTGGTCCGTACAAGTAGCGTTTCTCAAGAGGAACCTTTAATCTGGGAATATCGGTACTGTAAGCCAAGATTATCAGGTCGAATCCAGGAACTTTGTAGTCAAGATAAACAGCATCGACAGCCACGGTATCACGAACAGTCAAATTGTCGTATTTCTCAACAATCTCGTGAACTTTTTCAACAATTGTATCCTTACCCGTAGCTACCCTAACGGCAACAGAAGCATGGGCAGAGGCAGGGACGACATTAGCCGCCACACCACCTTCAAATCTACCGATATTAAGCGTACTAGGGCCCAATAAGTCTGATACGGGCAACTCGACGTTGATCAATTCGTTCAAGGCGGGAATCAAGATTTCCGACGCAGAGACTCCCAATTGGGGGTATCCGCTATGGGAAGCTTTCCCGTGCGCAGTCAATTCGAATGAGTAGATACCCTTGTGGCCTACCCCAAGCTTCAACTCGGTGGGTTCGCCAAAGATACCAACGTCCCATTTGACGCCTAAATCATTGGCCGCTCCCATACCACCTCCACCAATTTCCTCTCCAACTACGTAGAGTAGCGAGACATCACCCTCTTCAATTGCACCAGAGCCTTGCAACGACAAGAATGCTGCAATTTGGGTGGCTACCGAAGCCTTGGCGTCAGAAGAACCTCTGCCATAAATACGAGTGCCGTCGATGTAGTATGGAAGATATGGAGGAACAGTGTCTATATGAGAGGTCAACACCACCTTGGTATCTCTTTTGGAGCCCGCATAAGCATACACATTGTACCTTTTCTCAAAATCGTCCTTAATCTCTTGCACTTCCACAGTCAAGCCCAATGACTTCAAGTACCGTTTAAGGAACTGAGAAACAACTGCTTCATGGTTCGAGATGGAATCGATTTCGACCAACTTCTTGTGGAGCGAAAGAACAGAGAAGTTGCCCACAGTGAAGTCTTCAAGTCCTTCAAAGTCGGCCTGTGGCTGCACAGCCAGGTCGAGAGCACCAGTTGAAAATTGGCTCTCGAGTCCATTGTCGCCTGAAAAGTACACTTGATTTTTCAATAAGCCTGCAGCGGCATTGCCCGCTAAGATCACACACAGAATAAGATCGAATCTCATGTTACAGGGGAGTGTGACAAATAGAGGTCCGTGGCTGCTTATATGGGCCACGAAGATGCCTAGGCGTGCGTGGCACAATTGATAAGTGGCTCGCGCCAGCCTAGCGTGCTACAATTCCGCTTGATGCCATCAACTGGGGAAATCGCGCGGTGCGGCGTGCATTAAAATCGCTATGAACAGTGGTGGCCCGGCGGGTTATCAGGTTAGTAAACGTCTGACGTCAAAATCAGGCATCGAACTTTTCGGGCTTGTCGCTATTGTCGGCATTTTGTTTGTTCTTTTCTCTTTCGGCGACCCAGGCGTCAAACTTTTGGTTCAAGTCCTCGGCAATCTCTTTGGCAGCTTCGTCCTTGTTGGTAGCATTGGCCATTTTGTAGAATGCGCTCAGAATGTAGCCAAATGTGGAGGTGATGTACTCGTCGATACGTGGATCGTCACCGTTCGGATTAAGGATTTGTCGGGTCAATGCCATGAAGGTCTGCTGCTGTTCAGGCAGAGGGATCTCATCGTCAGTGATTTCCGTTATCTTGTCGCTCTTTTCAACCATTGCTGTCCTCGAAGCGACGCTTGCCATCTAATTCGGAATATATAGTCGCAGGTCGTGCGCGCACCAAGAAGCTGCCAGAGAGGAGCATATGAAGAGGGTCTACAAGTCGACGTATGGATTGTGTTTAGTGTACTGGGTGTGCTTATGTATTAGACCTATTTATTGCTACTCTTCCTCTGTTCAAGTTTTCCAAGACCTTCAACTTTGCCAAGACCTTCGATTTTTCCAAGCTTTTCAAGCTTGCCCAATCCCTTGGTCAACTCTTCCTTCTCTTTTCCTGAAGCAGTTTCTAACTTGGCGTAACCGTGCTTGATGGAGTCCTGAATATCCTGGGAAGTTGGGTTAGGACCCAATTTGTCCAGAAGGATCTTTCCTAATTCGCCGAATTGTTTATTATCAGTGTTAGACATGATATACTTATAAGTGTGATGAGCCTTAACTGTTTTTTATTCACCATTTTATATGCGACCTCTCTGTATGTGGCTGCACCAAGGGATTAGAGCGAAGATGCAACCTACTTTTGGATAAAACGATCAGGTGGAAGTGAACAAGCAGTGCGACAATGATTCGCACACAGGCCAGAAATTTGACCCAGCGCACCGCGCGAATTGTCATTAGTGATTGGGACGAAACGTTGACTGCCAAAGACACCATCTCACTCTTGGCGGAAGCGGCGTATCTAGCCAAACCTACGTATAGTCCACCTTTTGAGTACTTCACCAACGAGTACATGGACGCATATCGGGACTATGTTGCAAAGTTTGAAGCTGATCATGGCCCTAGGAACTCGCTTGAAAAAGAGGTGAAGTTTCAGAAGGGCATGATGGCTGTAGAGATGACGTCGATTAATGAGTTGGAAAGACTCAAGTTGTTCGAGGGACTCACGCCTCAGCAATTAAAGGTGCAGGCCTCCAAGGTCACTCTAAGGCCCGGTGCTGTGGAGTTTCTACGTAAATGTAAGCAGCTGCAAATCCCAGTACTAATCCTCAGTATCAATTGGACCAAGCTCATCATTGAGGAGTGTTTGCGTCTACATGGTATTGACCCCGACCTGATTACCATTCTAGTCAATGAGCTTGAGTTTGAAGAAGACTTGAGTACAGGACGCTGGAATCGAGAACCATGTATTCGAACCGCGATTGATAAACTTGCAATCACCAAAAAACTCATTCATGGCACTGACTCCATATATATCGGGGACAGCAATACTGATCTTCCTAGCATGCTTGAGTGTACCGTAGGAGTAGCTATGGAAGACAGTTCGGTAGTAAAGAGTATAGACAAGTTTGAGTTGCAGTACAGGAGGGAAGTGAGCGGTAGTCCGGGCCTCTATGTGTCAACTTTCGAAAATCTCAACCTCAATTTCGATGCATTGACTAGCCAAAACTTGTAGATCGGCTAAAGTTGAGCTTATAGGCTGGCATACATTTCAAGTATAGTTGGGCATTAATTACAGCTGTATAAGACGAGCTGGACTCTGGGAAGACACGGTAAGATACTAAACATCCCCGACTACACTGCTTTCTTACACCATTGATTGAATCGCTATATATTACATAAGAATAAAAACCATGCTATCCAGTAATCAGGAAATTTTAATAATACATAAGATGTCGTACTTTTTTTGATCTTCACTAGATTATCTTCTCCACTTGTTAATGGGAGGTGCATAGGGTTGTTGCACACGAGTTACTACTCCACCTTGCATGGGGAGGTATTGCCCGTATGGATAACCTGGTGCTGGAGGGGCTCCTGGTGGCCCAACTGGATACCCGTTGTTAATCATTTGTGGGTGAGTCAATGGAGATCTGTGTGCACCATTTGGGTCAATTGGACCCTGCTGGTGGTGTGCCGGTGGAGGTAATTGGCCCGGTGGCACTTGTTGATAGAAATACTGAGGCTGTTGTTGGTTTGGAGACCATACGTGTTTAGGACCATGTGAAAGTTGTGGTGGTAACGCTTGTTGTCTTGGAGATTTATGCTCCTGTTTGAATGCTTGAGACATAGGATATATGTGAGGTTGAGGCGTGTGATGTGGTGGATAGTGTTGAGAAGGAGGTTGCTGAGGGCTGTGTTGCGGCATAATCACAGGCACTGATTGTTGATGAGGAGGAACTGGGGTGTTTTGAGAAGAGTGCCTTTGGTGAAGAACTTGCTGAGGTGGTTGTTGAGGTGCTGGCTGAGGGGTGTGGTGAGGTGCTGGTTGTGGTGCTTGCTGTTGTTGTTGGTGAACCTTTTGTTGAGCTTGTTGAGTTTGACGCTGTGCCTGTTGTGAAGGTTGAGCTGGTCCTTGAATGAAGGCAATTCTTTCAGATGGAAGCAAGGCAACCAAATCTCTTAACAAGAAGCTAGGAACATCAGGAGGGTCTCTCAAAGGTGGTAATGGACCTTCTTTCTTTGAAGCTCTGACTAACGCATCTGCTCTTTCTTCGAAGAATGTAGAGTTCTTTATATCACCAATGGCTTTGAAGCATGCTGCGGATCTATTACAGGCGTCTGAAGCGTCCATCAATTGGTCGTCACATCTTTCGTATACACAGCTCAAACCGTCCCAAGCCGTAGCTGTTCCGGGCGAACCTTCGTCGATCTGAAGCCTTAAAGCTTGTGAATAAGCAGCTAACGCATCGGATAACTGCTTCAACTGCAAATATAATTTTCCTACAGCCAACCAGGTGATTGGTGAGTTCAGGGCTCTTCTCAAAGCCACTTGATATGAATCGTATGCGAGTCTTGGCTGGTCGATCAATGAGTATGCCTTACCAAGTAAGTACCAAGGCAAGAAGTCTTCATCTGTGTTGTGTTGTTCTAATTCTTTCTCTTTCTCTAAATCGATGATTTTTCCTAATAAATGAATTGCCATCTCTGCATTATCTTTATTGTTGTCCAAAAGCAATAGATATGCATGGGTCATTAAAATTCGTGGCGAGTTCCCGACCGCAGCTTCGGCGCTCTCACATGCTTGAATAGCACCAGGAATGTCGTTAGCTCTTTCTTTGACAGTGGATAATGCACACCATAACGCGATATGCTCATCGATTCTCGACAAAGGTGGTGGAGGCAATGATAATGTAGCTGTAAGTTCTGCGATAGAAAGTTCGATATTCCCATCGGCAGTTGCAATAGCAGCCAATTCTGCATGCGCGGCTCTGGCAGTCTCAATATCCGTGGCAGAAAATTGATTCAAGGATTCTGGTAAAATGGACAAACAATGTGTCAACGAGCCAGTAGCATGGCCCCTTGCACCTGCCCTTATCAAAGTTTGCGCACTCAAGAGCCATAATGAAGGGTCATTGGGAGATAATTGAATTGCACTTTGTATAGATTGATGGGCTTGGTCATTCAAACCGATGAGTAAGTAGCACTCTGCCAACTCTTTGAAAATATTTGAATCTTTCAAAAGAGAAGCATACTGTTCCAAGGCTTTATTAAGACGTTCAATCGAAGTTTGTGAGCCGACAGTTTCATTCATATTGATATCGTTTAATCTCAATGAATAACTCAAGCCACACACTGCTTTACTATTTGATGGATCATGATTTACAGCACTTTCAAACGCTTTTATGGCAGTAACTGTAAGTCCCAAAGTATTGGCACAGGAACCACACGCTATCCAAGTTTCTGTGGCACTAGCCTCGTATGCAGCTGCTCCATCTTTAGCAAAGTGTGCTCTTTTCAGAGGGGGCGAAGGCAGAGATTGAGATCTTTTGGCCATATTATTTATAGTAGTTGTGACTTTCTTCTGGCTTGATAAGCGAGGTTATCTAGTAATAGCCTTGTATTGGAAATTGATAGAATGAATAGCTATATCAGTATTCAAATTGTTGTAAAGAGGTTGACGACAAAGTTGTTGGCGGCTAAGTTATCCGATGTGATTTACAATCAGTAATGAAAATAAAATTGAATCGTCGTCGCTAGTCGTAACAGTTAAGTTCGAAAGTGTCAAGGTATGGAATAATACTCCCTGAATCACAACGGGGTGCTGTTAATATTCAAAGAGAGTAACGAAGTGGAAACAGTTCCACTTTTCCCAATTTTTTGCTGGTATTTTATCACCACCTACCGCCAGAACATCAAAGACCACAAAACCAGAGTGTTTAGCCTACATAAAAAATACTTTTAAAAATATGCACATGCAACTACTCTGCCGCGTTACTATTTTTTTTTATCTTTGAGAGAGCAAAATTATTTAATTTTTAGTGAGCTTCATGGTGGCGTCAACGAACATTATTTGAAATATTTATAATTGAGGGTATGAGCGTATAAACAATGTATATATGTAAACCTTACGGATAAAAGCTGCCCCAAGAACACCTTGAGCGACCTTGAATAAACTTTATTTTTGGGGTGATGTAACTATATAAACAAGTCACCTCATGTGGGTTGCGGTGTTGAAATCAAAAATTCCATCAAGAGCCTCTTGCCTCTTTATTTTCCCCACGTAAAATAATCGAGGTGCATTTTAGCGCGCATAACCACATTTTAGCCTCAAAGTGTAATTAACGTTATTATGAGTTTTGTACATGAAACCCGGTACAACAATAGATCAATAGGACTTCTAATGACAGTCTAAACATTAACTTGTAAATATCATCAATCTTAAACTCGTCAGAGCGCAACACCATTGCGTTTCTGTCACGGTATGATCCAACTTCGTTGATGACTGCCAGATGGACCGACATCGGCGTTTTCCCTAGCTGCTGCTGCTCCTCTTAAAACCGAAATTTCATGATGATGTATTACCTATATCCGCACACAATACACGCTTAATGTTTCAAGCGCATTTACACGTCGCACGGCACGAAGGCTCATAGATCTATTATTGAATAAAATAATGCGCTGTTCCAAACAAACAATGCTCAGATTTAAGAAGTCTGCACAAGAGAAAAAGAAAGAGCTTCTTTTACCTTGGATCTGCCAACTCATAACAGTTACCGGAACAATAAGGTTTAAACAATACATTTTATTTTTTCAGATGAAGTGCTCTTAAAAATTAGTTAATTGATGATAAGACCTTGCATACACAACAAAGCAAGGGGACACGACAATCTTCGGCTTATATATTATCTAGTAAACCTGCAAGGGTGTGCAAATCCATCATATACAAATTAGCTATTGTTCTTTTCGGCCATGGAATTTCCAATTTATGTTGGGGGAAGTAAATTCCGGCAGATATAAACCTTGTTGTACAACTGAATTTTTCTTTTTTTTACTGGTCATAATATTACTGTCACACTTGCTTCGTCGAGAGTTCAAAGACGTACAAGGCGAAGTGTTCAATCACCGACTAGTTACTAAAAATTTAGCGCTCTTGTTATTCTAAAGGTAGAGACATTCATTCAAGCCGAACGGACTAAGTAAGAAATAATGTTAGACCACTAACTAACAAAGGGTATTTTTCGGAATCTCTGGAAAAACTTCTCTATTCATTTAAACCTTTTCGTCAACTGCAAATTTGGTAACGAAGTAATCCTGAATATGTCACTCGTATATATATGTGCAACAAGCATGCGATCCGAGAACTAGAAGAATAATCAGAGATGCGCCACCTCTACATCGATTGTTTTTAACCATGGTCCTTTCACTTTGTTAGGACTAGTGTTAGAATAGCCCCAGAATCACTTACCGATGTAGCTCGAATCCTGCAACAAATGAAATTCGATATAGATTTATGGTCTTGTTACTATTATATTCAAAAAAAGTATCACAACTTTCACTGAATTATCTGAGCGAGAATACATACTTTGAATTAGTGATCATCTGTTGTCGACTAACTTTGTTTTAACATTTGGACCCAACATTCATCTGAAACTCTCCTATACTCAAAGTGCGTATTTTCAGGGCCGGAAACTCTGTCCTTAATTGGTATTTAACTTTATTTTTCTATTGTCAAGAATCGCTCGCGCAATTAATTTTTATTTGACGCTCAGTTGCAGACGCATTGCATTGCATTGCGGTGCGCTGCGCATTTCTAGCGATCAAACCTATGAGTGACTAATATTACATCTACACCTTTTCTTCGATCAATTATTGATATGGACTACGCCCTTCTGAAAGGAATAGCCTTCCCGTTACACTCAAATGGGGCTCTTATCACCCAAATCTTATTTCTTTTTAGTCTGGTGCAAACTATTCTTAAGATGAAAATGAAGGGGCAACCGATTATTATTTTAGATTTTAAGTTACGAGTTGCATAGTACATTCAGCCACCCTTAAGATAATAGAAGCCGAGTGTTTGTTGATAGTAATTTCCATGTGCGACACAAACTTTCATGTAAGGAACTTAATTGCTCATCAATAACGTTGACGCATGATTGTTCGTTAGGGCACACTGACGAATTCACATCGGTTAACTATTATTGACGCCAACAAGTGGGGGTTTGCTAGCTTTCCTCTTTCAGTCAATTTTTATTATTGACGCAACTTAATAACTGAATAACAAGAGTATTTCAATTTCGATTCTGTCGCAAGTTTAAGCTTTAAAGCCGAAGCTTTAAGTCTTCTAATTTGGTAAGAGGGATTTTACGATTACGACCGTTGGGCCCTCACACTTTTTCGAATTATCGACGATCGGTTATGATTGTTTGTTTTGATTTGCGTGGAAGTCTGCAACAAATGTGCTTGAGCGCGTGCATGCCAGGGGGTTGCTATGGCATCAAAATTATTGCTCACGCAATTCGATGACCATAAACGGTAGATTTTTTTACCGAACTGTTTGAATTTGTATTATATAGCTATTGATTCCATATGGAGTTGTTTTCCGGTAACATCTATGGTCTGACCTAATTAAGATTACGGCACTCACTCCCTGTTCGACGAAAATGCTACCTTTTTATCGCATTATTTATTTTAGTAGTCTTCGCCTCACTGAAGATGGTTTTTTTCGCTTAATGATGCCTACTTTGCTAGACCAGTGCGCATTTTTTTTTAGCAATAATATCGAACGTTATCGGTCTTGCGTTTTGGATGAAAATCCACGGAAATTAAGCGACTTCCAATCGGCAAACCAAAAAGCAGATTCATCTGAATATGCAAAGGAATGCCCAACTTTAAGTTTAGGTGTTTCCCTAAAGTATATCTTTAAATTTAAAGTATAATTTCTCAGTATCTCAAATAGCAGGATTTCGAGGATGGGAAGGACAGAAGCAACCCAAAGCTTAAAAATAGCTCTAAGGGTGTAGTGAACGCCTCTATCACTTGATATCTTGAAATAGATAGCAGTATTGAAGTCACGTATGCATTTAGGTTGTGACAAGAGATGGACCTCATTCCTTGACAAAATGATTAGATGCAACCGCGTAATACGTTGCTCGACATCCCAGCACATCCCTACTTCAATCAATTTCCGTGAGCCAAATTAGACCTTCTATTATATTTACCATTAAATTCTACTATCATTTGATTAAGATGCCAACCTCTGTGACTTCTTCGAAAAGAAACTTGGCTATAGTAGTAGCAAAAAATAATAAGAAACTCCAAACAATTCTGGTGCACGGAAAAAATATGAGAGGTGAATGCACCTTGTTCTTTTTTTTTAATAAATCAGATATTTTTTAGCTCGTATCTTGCGAAAAAATAGAAGCATGCACAACATGCAGAACAAGTAGCATGTGCATTGGATTATATATTTACGCGATAATAACTGAAAATAATATTTAGTCAAGTTTTCTCCGGTAACTAGACGAGTTTCAAAACCACAACAGGACGACTGATCGGATGCTTATAGTGAAGTCAGATGATCAGATACTACCTACGGCGATTATTATGATTTCATGAACCGTATCCGACCTAAAACTATCGGGTTGTCTCTTGCTTTTGTCGGTCGAGCTCAATTTGGATTTTACATACCCTTTGAATGTGTCGGACTTCCGGTTCTTATTCAATGATGATCCTTTTACGTGGTACTTGAACTATAGATTTCCTCGTTATTCGATTATGGGAGCTTGACTGCAGATTTTTAAGCCCCGAGAGCCCCTTTTGCTGCTGTATATAAATAATCTTGAAACCTGCATGTATAGCTAAACAAAGTCGAAGTCGTTGACAAGAGTGCGTGACGTTGCATGAAAAAAATAGGTCCCGGTAAACACGTGATAATATTTTTTATGCACAACATCCTTGCGCTTCTAATAAGGAACTAACGTTCCAATTCACTCTTAAATGTTTTAACTTTACCAACTATGGAGTTCCACTCTTTTTGCCAGTAGTTGGCCTGTTGCAAGATTTGTTCGTAATGAATGATGCGTGATACAGCTGAATTTGCTCTGATTACCGCTTTGCCTGATTTTTTGTCCAGGTACTATTAAGATCAAAACTATTCTTATATTAGCCGGACATCCAACTCAGAACTCGTTAGACGTTTCATGTGATGCACACTAATGCGAATGCTGCGCCTAGATAAACTACGATTTAGTCAGTGAAAAAATATAGCGCGGTAGGACTGTATGTTAAGAGCCGGATCTAACGGCTGGTAAACGGCCACAGTATCAAAAGTACAATACCATATGAAAAGAGCCAAAGAGATAGTGACGTCAGTAAGGCTTCACAGGTGCCATGTGGTGTATGCCTATTAGTAGTGTACAGTGCAGTCATCCAATCGTGTGAAAAAGCTTGAGTCCCACTAGTTACTATTTTTGTCCATAGTTATAGTTCAGTATCAAGATTTGACCCTATTCAATCATGCAGCATAAAGAATAAATAACAACGCTTTGTATTCGGTTTTGGGATTGAGAGGGTGAAACTTCACAAAATACGCTACAACGGGAGATGTTTGACTTGTATTTACTAGTCAATAGGAAACGAATAAGAGCACTGATAACCTCTTCTATCGAAATGGCCCAATATTTCGTCATTTAATCCGCCATGCATAATCCCAAATTCCTCATGTACTCTCGCTTTGTAATTCATTTAGATTATGGACGATCTGAGATTTAGACCTGCATATAGTCCGGAAGGATTTCTTCAACTCATCGCAAGACCATTCGGCTAGAAAGAGGACAATGGTCAAATCACCCACTTTTGGATTGATACGAGCTCTATTGGGGTCCCGAAGATGGAACTCAAGCTCTTCTTTAACCCTTGCCACTTCAGCACTTTTAACAAATCTATTTCAATCTTGTAGGTCTTGTGGAATCAAACTTCAGTCTACAGACCCGTCAAAACCGGGGTACTTTATAGATTCCAGCAGCAACAATACTAAGAGATATGTCCGAAAAGAGGATGAGGTATTCCAAAAGTATATGACACAACTACCTGAAGAAGATCAAAAACTCTTAATAAATGATTTTTCTCTGTCTGACTCCCTGGGTGACATTAGTTCTGAGATACTCAAGTCATTAAAAGATACTCAGTATAATACGTCAGAGCTCCAAAGAGCAAAAAACGCGAACAAGCCAACTTTGGACAATAAAGACTCGGTAGAATGTATAAGGTGTCGTGATGCGACGTACCGATCCAACTTTCATCAAGCTTCAAGTTCTGAATTCCCCACTGAATCACTCGAAACTGTTATAAGTCCCATACCTCAGGAAGGTAATATAGTCTACATAATAAGTGCTCAGGACTTCCCAATGTCCTTGGATACCAAGATATTTCAGTTTCGCTCACCACTAAAGTTACAGTTCATAGTGAATAAGAGTGATTTGCTCTTCAAGAACAACAATCTTTCACTCAAATATGGCCTCACGTTCGTCCAAGATTACTTGCACACAAAATTTGGCGTTCCTAGAGAGAATGTCATGGTAATGAGCGGACTAATTAATTGGAACGTAAAAAGTGTTGTAAACTTTATCAAAGACGGCAGCTACATAGTCGGGAATGTCAACAGTGGAAAGTCTACAATTATTAAGTCCATACTCTATTATTTGGAAACCCAAAAAAAGAAGAAACTGGCATCTAACTTGAGCAAAAGAGAGCGTGTGCGGCTTGAAAAAGAGCAGGATCGCGTGGTCAATTCGAATCACGACTTACCTTCTGTGAACAGCTACAAAGCCAAGAAAGAAGCCAAGAAATTCGAAGCCCTTTTCAAAGCAAAAGTTGGGCCGGGAGTTTCATACATGCCTGGATTCACTAGGGGATTTATTCAAATTGATCTCGAAGGTTCTAATAAAACGATTTATGATGTTCCTGGATTTGTGAAAAATGCCGATGATAACGTATCACACGGGATTTTCAAGTTGCTCAAACAACCGCTGTTAGTGAAACAGATCAACAAGGGGACGAAGGTATTTGATAAAGGGTTTTTCTATTCAAAGTATACAACCGTTAAAAATGGTCAATGCATGACCATGGGTGGACTTATGTATATTAAGTTTCCTCAAAAGTCCATATTCCAGGTACGAAACTGTGTGAACACTGAGCTCAAGGTGTTCTCGAATTTGCAGAAGGCAATTAATGTGAGTTTGGATTTGCAGCAATATTCTGGGGTGGAAACCCATTTTTTGACGCACCACACGCGCGAGTCTATGCAAGAAATGAAAAGATTTGTGGTGCCGCCATTCTACGGAGCCATCGATCTCGTGGTACAGAATGTGGGACATGTCAATATTATCCCAACAGGCGGTAAATCGTCCAACGAGCCTATTGTATTGTATGTTGTCCCCGGTGTTCAAGTTATTGTTAGACAGCCGATAACCAAGTACATCGCCAAGAGCTTCAGTGGTCGTGATGCCAACGGTAATGTTCTAAAAAAAGAAAATTACCTACAGAAGAGTTCTTTTGTGTTGCAGAGGTATTCAGGTAAGGAACCATTCTTTAGTGGGCTAATCACCACTCGTCCTCATGAACTAGAGACTATCTTACATGAAAACAAGGAGCCAATTGACTCCGAAAGTATTTTGCAGCACGATTACGAGCTGATAAGAAAATGGTACGCTGTGGTGTCAGGGCACGATAAGCCGTTCGATGACTCCACCATAGTTAACGAAAGCAATAGGTACCAATACTGGTACGAGAACTAAATATCATTGTAAATAGACTTTCGTACAGTAGACCAGTAAGTAAATAATAAGATGATGCCTATTGTACTGCACCCAAGTAGACTCATCAGATCAATATGCCTATTGTTGGACTTGTCAGGTCTATTGTAATTCAGGCACCATTGTCACCAACTGATTGTTCGTAAGAGAGCGATTAGTTGCCGCACCTTTAGTCAAAACATAACGCTCCATTGAAACGAGCATTCTGGAATGTTCGCATCTACTGTATCACATTAAGTTAAGTACCTGCGCATGCCTCCCTCTCTACCCTTTCACCTATTTGGATTACTCGAAGCGGAAACCGCTGATCGCAAATGCGCGTCGAAGGGATGTAAAAAATTCTTGGTGAAAAACTTTTGACCCAAGTCACAGACGTAAGAACCTATTACTCCAACCGGTGGGGAGACCGTTCCCCGTCAAACATTGGGTCTTATGTGAAACAATTCACGGTAACACGCCACTACCCAATCAGCTTGTCTGCGCTCAAGCCGTCCAGCCATTGTAAATCCTTCTGTCCTTAGTCGCGGTTTCGAACCTTACTGCGTCAACATTCTTTAGCCCACTTTGTATACAAAATGGTGCGGGCGCGACCAAAACTAAGCCGCGAACCCTAAAAACATCTGCCGACAATAGCAAAAGAAATGTTTTAGTGTTGCAATTAGGATTCCAGATGTTTTGCCTAAAATCGTTTGTAAATTGAGCTCTAATTTGTTTCAGATTTAGCTCTTCTTCTTTGAATCAACTTAATTCTCAGCTGAATCTACTCCGTCAAGGTCTTTAATTTAAACGGTTGCCTGTCACACCATCCTCTCGTTACTTGAATTCTTGGTTTGACGTAAAACTTGAAACTCTGCAACAACCTGTCAAACTATATAAAACAACCATATTTGCTCACATTCCATTCCTTTGCTACAATCCAAAAAAACCAAATGTTAAGAAGTCAAAGTATCTCCAATTTGAATGACCATAGAAAGTCCAAAGGTAGCTTCTTTGGATCATTAAGGTCGAGAAAGGCTTCAAATGCTGACCTTGCTTCCGCCTTAGAGTCTGAGGTATCTCAATCAAGAAAACCTAGGCCCTTAAGCACAAGTATCAGTATCACCAATATCAATGCTCCTCTTAACAGATCAAAGCCTAGCCCAATAAGCTATCATTCCTCTGCATCTCAACAACGCCAGGGATTGCTGAATGAAAATAAAGAGAATCAATCCCCCACCACAGCAAAGCATAAATCGTTGAAGTCTAGATCAAGTGCCCCAAACTTGAAATCGTCTGGCGGTTTGACTAGTTCTATTACTGATACAAATTTGCATTCAAAATCACGTCAATCATCAAAACAGAATAGATCTTCCATAGTCATGTCGAACGTGATTTCCAAGCCAATTTCAACGGCTTCCATTATTCCACCCAACATTTTGGAGGATCTGTCGAAATCTCAATCCTCGTCACCAATAACTCCGGAAACTCTTAGTACTGTCGATTCACTTTTCGATCTGACGTCTATTCAGATTCTCGATTTCGAGAATAATACCGATTCCAGTGACTTCGACATAAGTGACTCGTCTAGTATTGTGGTGGAGTCTGATGCTAAAGAAAATCAAGGTAATAACAATACTCTTGAAACAGAAGCAACGTCAATTGCTCCACAACCAAAAAATCGTCAAAACCAAAATAGAAGTACAAGAATCTTCGACCTGGACGAGTTTGTGAAGTTCATATACTCGTCTAATGGACCCTTAAATAACAAACTATTCATGGATCATCAAAAATCCGTTGAGTCGGAATCGAGAGAAAGAAAGGAACTGACTAGTAAATTAAATTCAAACTCGTCAGCAGATCCCAACTTGAGGTGTAACTTATCATTACTTGGCAACACATTATTCTTTACTACATCTCCTATAACCAAGACTAAGTTGACGTATGAAGAGTCTATAAATGAAATTGATGTGGCTCTGGTGTTACAAGACGAGCCATATAATGATAGTGACCTCGAATCGGAACAAGATATCGATGAGCTCCTGACTCTTCGCAGCTAACCTGATCTGGTCTGATGAAACACTGTCAATATTTTCAATTCTAATCCATGAATTACAATACTCTTTCTTCAATTCAACTGTCCACAGACATTCTAAGTAGTGTACCATATATTAATAAAACGAAATTCTACTCCCTTACACGTAAAAGCTTTCTTCCATTCCAAATCCAAATCATAAAAAATAAATTTACCCCACAGTTAAACGTTGCAAAAAAGAGTGCGATTTGTGTGGATCGAACACACGACCTTCAGATCAACTGTGACTGAATCTCTTCAGTCTGACGCTCTCCCAACTGAGCTAAAACCGCAAACAATAGAACCCACGCCGAGAGTCGAACTCGGAATCTTTTGATTAGAAGTCAAACGCGTTAACCATTACGCTACGCAGGCGTCCTTGTTGTAACTTCCGGAACCAAAATTTCTTATAATTCTTAATATTGCAGATTATTAAAGAATCTATATGTATGTTTCGAGAAGCTAAACATACGTCGATTCGGATACTGAGCCAAATATGTCGCCGAAAGCCTATTAATATTTTACATCGTGCTTTACTTGGACTAAATTTTTATATGTTCTTCTCGATACTACAAAATTTGATGGACTTGACTTCTAATTACTAGGCGACATGAATGGCTACAAAAGGATATAATATTCTCCTCACTCTTAGCGACTCGCATATACACTTTTCAAAATGTCACATTAATTGCTTCAATTACAAATAGCCGCATTAATTTTCATTTTCTCATTTAAGTATAGAATAGACTTCTCACGCTTACTCTTCGGACGCAACAATGCCTTCTTTCTCGTCGTCTCTCCACAAGAACCTATCCCCGAATAACCTTGAAACCAATGTAAGAATTAATAAGATTGGAACTTCTAAGAGAGGTCCAAAGGTGGCTGCGATACTTTGCTTGCTTCCAGATCCATACACCGAAATGGCAATAGACAAACTCAACTCGAAATTGTTGGAAGCAGCGGTGAATGCTTGAGTCGCACATTCAGCATAATCAGAGCTGCAAGAGCTTGAAATCCACCATTTTCTTTGGCTGACTTCTGTAGCCCCGGATTCGGCCAATAATTTTTGAGACTCGCATCCACAGTAGTCTTTTTCGTCTCTGAATTCTGTAGCCCGCGGTACGTAGAGCTTTGAAGTTAAATATCTGACCAAAAAGAATGTTCCAAACCATGCAATCAAAAAGTACAAAGTAAGTGGAATGAAACATAAAAAGGCAGAGCCGATGTTTTTGATGAAGTCGTCACCCTTTTCAATGAATATAACTACAATAGTGTAGAGCAACCCGATGAACGACCAAGGGCCGATGAACCTGAGGCCTACGTTGGTGAATTTTTCAACTCCCCAGATTTTGATGCTTATTTCTCTGATTAAGAAGCCAGCTGCTAATGGAATTCCCAAAAAGACACCGACACTTTTGGCAACTATTGGATAGTTCAAAGCAGTTGAGCTATGACTTTGTCCAGTAATTACATAGCAGAAAAATATTTGGTATGGTGCATACAAAACGATCTGCATTAGACTGTTGATCACAACTAGAATCATACAGAGAGTGTTATCGCCCCCTGCTAATTCGTTCCATAATATAACCATGGCAATACATCTGGCGATACCAATCATAATAATGCCTGCTCTGTATTCAGGATGGTCAAACAATACCATCCATGAAAGACCGAACATCAAGAACGGGCATGCGATCCAGTTCAAGATCAACGAAATAACAATTTGATTCACTAAGGAACGCTTTCTGATAATTGTGAAGAAGTTTTCCCATTCAATCTTACATATTGGGGGGATCATCATCACGATCAATCCAACAGCTAATGGTATCGAAACTCCTTCTAAGTGTACTGAAGATTGGAACGCATGTTTCGCAGATGGCGAATATACTGATGATATAATTCCCACTATTATAGCAACTATAATGGCTACAGATGATAATCTATCTGTCCATGATAACTGCCTTACCAAACCCCCAGTTGACATGATAAGCTAATGCGGCTTTAATTGGGGATGCGCACATCGTGGAATATTTATCATGAAAATGTTAGGAGCGTCAATTTCTAAGCGCGATGATTATGACAGTTAACGCGGGGCACAGCCTGAGCAAATTATTGATTTGATTGTAGACGTACAGACTTTTGAAGTGAAAGTTCATCAAAGAAATGTAGCCAACACTAACATGCATCTGAGGCTAGTAAACAAGTGAAGAAAAATCAAGACAGTGACTGGCAATAAGGTAATATAAACCCACCGTTAAGTTGGTGTTACACGTTGGTTCATTAAGGCCGATGCAGCAATTTTTTTTTTGTACATTAATATATTATCCATGCAAAAACTTTACAAAATACATTATTCAGAGGATCCTGATATTGTAGTTTTCGCGCTTCTCGCGATCACACACATTCATTGCCAAGAAGGTGCTAGGCGGACTATTCTCATCGAAACTTTCTTATTCCTGTTTATAGTCGGTATCTATCTTCTGTTGCAGTCACAAAGCTTGACTACCTAATTAATATCCATTTCACGTGATCTGATACCACCTATTGATCGACCTTGATAAGATGATTCGACAAGTCACTCAAACAATAGCACAGATCAGGCAAAATGCCACTTAAACACTTGTGGAGGTCTTTCAATGCCTCTGCATTCAAAAGTAGAAGTCCAATTCGTGTGCAGCCTCACCAAAAGATACGAACTTTGAGTTCCGCATCTCCACGGCCCAAGCCGAAGCAGAATTTCAAGCTTTACGCTGCAGCATTCACCACTACTTTGGCAGTTTCAGCCATATCCTACTCATATGGGAAGAAAAGTATCTTAAAGAACCCTCCATCGAATTTATTTCCGCTCAATTCTACAACACCTCTTGAATCATTGAAGTCTCCAATCTACTGCAGCGATCAAGAGCTAGACGTAGCTATAAAGGAAATAAAAAAAATATTGGGTGAAGATAAAGTATTCAACACAAAGCCAGAGTTGGACCATCATACTAGAAACGACTTCACGCCGCATGAGCCTCTAGCGCATGAACGGCCCAAGTACGTTGTATATCCGTCTAGCACCGAAGAAACATCACTGGTAATGAAAATATTATACAAATATCATGTTCCTGTTGTACCATTTGGTGGAGGATCGTCTTTGGAAGGACATTTCCATTCTACACGCCCTGGTGTTATTTTGGACACCTCTCGCATGAATAGCATCATAGAGGTGAATCATGATGACATGGATGTCAAGGTTCAAGCAGGAGTTAATTGGCAAGACTTAAATGAAAAGTTGCAGATTTCAGGATTAATGATCGGTGCCGATTGTGGTCCTAACGGTTTGATTTCAGGTATGATAAATACCAATGCTTCGGGTATTAATGCTTCGCGCTATGGAGCCATGATTTCTAATGTGATATCAGTTACCATCGTTTTGGCTGACGGTACTGTAGTAAGGACCAAAAAGAGACCTAGAAAATCGAGCGCTGGGTATAATCTAACAGGTCTTTTCGTAGGTAGTGAAGGAACTTTGGGTATCATCACTGAAGCCACCATCAAATTACACACAATTCCAAGATATGAAACAGTTGTTGTATGTCAGTTCCCCCAGATATTGGACTCAACTAACACAGTTGCGCAAATATATAGAAGTGGTATTCAACCAAATGCGGTGGAGTTGATGGACACTGATATGATGAAATGTTTGAACTATAGTGGATATTTATCACGAGACTGGCATGAGACCCCTACCATATTCTTCAAACTAGGCGGAATGAGCAAAACGATCGTTGACGAGTATGTTAAGGAAGTGAAAGAAATTGCCACAATAAACAACTGTCAAAAGTTTATTTACGCAAAAAACAAAGAAGAAGGCGACGAGTTGTTTTCTGCAAGGAAAAATGCGTTTTATGCTATGATACAGTACGGCAAAAATGAGATAGACGAGGATATTAGAATCTGGGTTACGGATATTGCAGTTCCACTTTCAAGATTGTCACTGGTTCTTAACAAAGTTCACGGTTTAATCAAAAGCTCTGGATTTGAGTCGATAATCTTGGCTCATGCGGCGGATGGTAACTTCCATGCTGATTTGTTTTACAAAGAAGAAGACAAACTCAAATGTGAAGCAGTAGTGAAAGAAATGGTCCAGCTAGGTCTCGATAATGAAGGGACCTGTACTGGAGAACACGGTATAGGAAATGCGAAGAGAAATTTCTTATTATCCGAATTAGGAGAGGATGCCGTTAATTTGATGAGAAAATTAAAGTTGGCATTGGACCCCAAAAGAATTTTGAATCCTGACAAGATATTCATGATCGATCCAAATGATCAAGGAGAATATTAAGTATAGAAATATTAGCCGATTTGATTTAGTTGCAAACCTTATCAACATCCATGGCTATGGTAAGAGTTCTCTGCTTTGGGGAATCTTAAAACAAACAATCAGCACCGATAATCAATCAATAGCGTACAGAAATAGAGATAAGTTAGGCATGCACAGTGTTAGTTACGCTGACTGCGTGCACCAATTGTATAAGAGTATTGCGAATTATGTAGATAAATGCCATAGTCGCACGGATCTCCATTCCAGCACGTTTGGGACCTTAATATTCTCCAGTCAGGGCAATTATGTAAATGTGGCTTGATGTTTTTGGATGCGCTTAGGGTGATCTGAAAAGCTTATTAGGGGCGCATGTACTCGAAGCACAGAAGGTGGAACATACCTAGTTAACTTTCAAATACGAGTGATGCTGTATATAAAGAGAAAGGATCGAAGCGAGTACTTCCTCATCCCTGCCTATTATGAGATAGTAACTTTCTTTGTAGAACTGCTCTGTGGATGCGTAACATTAGAACGGAGTCACCTCACGGTCAAGTGTAATTTCTATTTTCCGGCTTACCCCGATTAATTCTTGCAACCAAAATTGACACATGTGTCTAGCTAAAAATATATGAATTTCGGTTAGATGCGGCCCTGACATATTATTGCGAGGTGTGGCGGACAATTAGGCAAAATGCAACAATCTTCAGCACGCCCAAAATTAAAGAGTAGGCTTCATTAAAGTTTGACTTGTACGCCGGTTATGGCAAAACTTTTTTTATTGTTCATTGCATTTCGAAAGGTGGCTGCAATTCGAGGTAGGCTAAGTTAAATTTATGAACTGGCTCTGACCAACTAACCTATAAACTGTGGTTCGGCGAACGGCACTAATTAGCGAAAGTACCATGTTCTAAACTTGTATTTATAGATGATCAAGGTATCACATTCGTAGACTCGATTTTATGTACCATACTTGAAAATGTCAGAGGCCAAAATACATGCTATAGATAATATTCGAAGCGCAGGAAGCGCAGGTTTCCATGATATCCGCGACCATGAAGTGGATTTGAGGGCAATAGCTTCGGTAAATATAGGATTAGAAGACATTGGATCTGAGTTGACCTTGACACAAAAGGATTTGGTTCTTAGAAGAATTAACTTGGAAGGTTTGATGTCTTATGATGACTTGCCAGTCATCGCAACATTTATGTTGGAGAAGGTGGAAAAGTTAACTCTCAACGAATCTATAAAGATTATTGAGGATGCGTTGGTAGAGTTCGAAGGTGATGTCAACATTCCAGAGGAATCATTTGTTTTATGGGAAAGTTTGTTTGCTAGAAGTAAGGGCAATTTGTTTGAGCATTCATCTGAATCTCCTCAGAATGAGAAATCGAACGAAAAGGTTTCATTGAGCCAGCTCGACGTGAAGGAGGGGCTTCAAGATTCGTCGTCTGATTTTAGTGAGATCGAAGGCAATTACCTGCCTTATAAAATCGTCGACTGGGAATTGCAAGCCAGATTGGAAGCAGCACTAGTTGCTTATCACTCTCCGTATCCAGAAGTTAGATCGGTCACAGATCCTTTTGATGATCCCACCTTGACAGTCGAGACGTTGAGAGTATACTTTTTGGGACTAATCTGGACATGTATATCTGCTTTCGTAAACCAGTACTTCGAAGATAGAATGCCCAGTATCACTTTGAGTTCATCCGTTGTTCAAATGCTTTTGTACCCATGTGGAATATTCTTAGAGAAAGTGACACCTAAATGGAAATTCAAAGTCTGGAAGTATACTATAGATTTGAACCCTGGTCCATGGAACTTTAAAGAGCAAATGCTTTGTGCTCTTATGTTCACATGTGGTGGAGGTGGGGTTTACTCGGCTGCAAATATCAAAGTTCAAAAGATCTTTTTCCAAGAAACTTGGGTTACTTATGGATTTCAAATTCTTTTGACATTGAGTTCGACCTTTATGGGGTTTGGGTTTGCTGGGATCATGAGAAAGTTTGTCATCTATCCTGTAAGGTCTATGTGGCCAACTATGTTACCAATGCTTGCTTTAAACAGAGCTTTATTGAAGCCTGAAAAAAAGGAGAACATTAACGGCTGGACCATTTCGAAGTATAAGTTCTTCTTTGCGGTATCTATCTTTTCATTTATCTACTTTTGGATTCCTGATTATCTATTCGTGGCCATTTCCACATTCAATTGGATGACATGGATTAAGCCAGACAATTTTAACTTGGCAGTTGTTACCGGTTCAGTCATGGGTTTGGGACTTAATCCAATCGCTACTTTCGATTGGAATATTTTTGGTGGAAGCACATTAGCTACACCCGTCTACACAACAATCAACACGTACATTGGAACCTTTCTCAGTTTTTTCATTATTCTTGGAATGTACTACAGTAACTACTTGTGGACGGGCTATCTTCCTATAAACACTCCTTCATTATATACTAATAAAGGAGAGACATATAAGGCAACTTCTGTCCTCAACAAGAAAGGTTTGTTTGATCAAGACAAGTATGATGAGTATGGCCCACCATTTTATACCGCCGGAAGCTTAATGAGCTATGGATCCACGTTTGCCCTTTATCCTTTTTTATTCTTCAATGAAGTATTTTTGAACTACAAGGCATACTGGAAGCGCTTAAAGGGACTCGGCTACTCATTTAGAACTCTCAGCCGTTCGAGCTATGAGGGTTTCGATGATCCTCATAGTACAATGATGAGACAATATGACGAAGTCCCAGATTTAGTGTTTATCGGTGTGTTGGTCATTTCAATTGTATTGGCCATCCTTACAGTCGAATTATATCCAGTTCAAACACCCGTGTGGTCCATCTTTTTCGCTCTTGGTCTTAACTTCGTATTCTTGATTCCAATTTGTACTCTTGCTTCAGTCACCGGATTTTCATTTGAACTTAATGTAATTGTTGAATTGATTATGGGATATGCTCTTCCAGGAAATGGATTGGCTTTGATGACGGTTAAGTGTTATGGTACTATGATCGATTCGCAAGCTGAAAACTATATCACTGATCAAAAAGTTGGTCATTATGCCAAAATTCCACCAAGAGGTATGTTCAGAGTACAAATGCTAGGATCATTGGTGGGTGCTTTTGTTAGTTTAGCAACTC
Organism: Suhomyces pyralidae; assembly: GCA_003706505.3. Lineage (NCBI taxonomy): Eukaryota > Fungi > Ascomycota > Pichiomycetes > Serinales > Debaryomycetaceae > Suhomyces > Suhomyces pyralidae. Next base: position 74,624 of record PPLO03000013.1, read on the forward strand.
AGGATTTCAAGTTCAACCACATCGAGGGATACTGCTTGCCTCATCAAGCAGAAAAGTTCACTTGTCCCGGTACCATACAATACTATACTGCTGCAATTACTTGGGGTATACTTGGACCCAAGAAGATTTTCCATGGATTATATCCTGTTTTGCAGTACACCTTTTTGATAGGATTTTTGTTGGCAATTCCTTGTGCTCTTTTCCTGAAGTATGGGCCAAGAAAATGGACCAGGTACTTCCAACCCAGTCTTATCATTAACGGTATGGGCCAGTGGTCACCATATAACTTATCCTACTATAATGGTAGTTTGTTTTTATCGATAGCATTCATGTGGTATATTAAGACAAGATTTACCTCTTGGTGGATAAAGTACAACTACGTGTTCAGTAGTGCTATGGGTGCTGGTATTGCTTTCAGTAGTATTATCATCTTTTTCTCAGTGCAATATCATCCCAAGGACATCAATTGGTGGGGCAATACCGTTCCTTATGCTGGGGTCGATGGAGGAAACGGACAGTCCTCTCTTCTCAACGCCACCTTAGTAAATGGCGGATACTTCGGTCCGAGAAAGGGGCACTTTCCTTAATTCTCTATATAGCGTAAAATGAATGGCTGCAAATATGCAAAGGATGCACGAATTGTAGGTCCGCGTAGCACGTGAGATATCTACTTGCCGATTGTGCATGTATGACGATACACACAGGTACGAATCGGGTGAAAGAAAAGCAACGCCTTGAGCGGAAGCAACGCCTTGAGCGGAAGCTACGGTAACCAATTTGTACAGCTTGGACAACATGTAGTGAGAAAAGTACCAAAATAGAGCGACAGCTGCACCGCAACGACCGGGCGCTTCCCAGCGAGACTTATCTCTTATCAGTATAAAGCGATAACAGAATATAACTATGTAATACTCCAGATCTCACGATCATTCATTAATCACTATTGGTTGCACCAACGGTGCTATGATTAGGCCGACACCAGCGCTGCAGACACAAATGGTCCAACATTCAAGGCATCGATCTGCGGTGGAATTGAACATGAGTCATTGCACATGCCCGTTTGCGGCCTCGACGACGAAGTCAACTCACGTGAGTTGTCATAATCTTGGCCGGAGTCGCACTGCATGTGATAGCGTATTATTGAAAATGTGTTGGCCATTCGCATCCACCTAAACGACGAAGGCGGAGAAACGTGCAGAGAGCACGTTACCCCAAAGCCCCTAACTATTAACTTGACTCGAGAACGCAGTTTATTACTCTATTAGTGCGTACTGGACCATACAGCAGTGAAAAAACCTTGTTTTGTGCCACATTGTTTTTATTTTACTATGGACTTTGAACGTTGTACGACTACGTAAAATAACGTGTCCTGAAGTAAAGCGGCCCACGACTTGAAAAATTGTCGAAATTAATTGTACTATATAAACGTGTGGATCTCCCACTTTTGACGAGAAGATATCTAATAAGAACACAAATTATTTCACAATGGTTCAATCATCCATTTTAGGTTTCCCACGTATTGGTGGACAAAGAGAATTGAAGAAGATCACCGAGTCTTACTGGCAAGGTAAGGTCTCCGTGGAAGACTTGTTGGCCAAGGGTAAGGAGTTGAGAGCCCACAACTGGAAATTGCAAAAGGAAGCTGGTGTTGAAATCATTCCTTCCAACGATTTCTCCTACTACGATCAAGTTCTTGATCTCTCTGTCTTGTTCAACGTTATCCCAGAAAGATACACCAAGTATGACTTGGCCCCAATCGATGTATTATTCGCCATGGGTAGAGGTTTGCAAAGAAAGGCTACTGAAACCACTGCTGCTGTTGATGTTACTGCTTTGGAAATGGTTAAGTGGTTTGACTCTAACTACCATTATGTCAGACCAACTTTCTCGCACTCCACTGAATTCAAGTTGACCGGTGAAATCAAGCCAGTTGTTGAATTCGAAGAAGCCAAGGCTTTGGGTATCCACACCAGACCAGTTGTTGTTGGTCCAGTTTCTTACTTGTACTTGGGTAAGTCCGACAAGGACTCCCTTGACTTGGACCCAATCTCTCTTCTCGACAAACTTATTCCAGTCTACCAAGACTTGTTGAAGAAGTTGAAGGCTGTCGGTGCAGACCAAGTTCAAATCGATGAACCAGTTTTGGTTTTGGACTTGCCTGAATCTGTTCAAGCCAAGTACCAAGCTGCTTACGATGCACTTGTTGGTCCTGAATACCCAGAATTGGTCTTGGCCACTTACTTTGGTGACGTCAGACCAAACTTGAAGGCCATCTCCAAGTTGCCAGTTGCTGGTTTCCACTTTGACTTTGCCAGAGTTCCAGAACAATTGGACGAAGTTGCTGCTATCTTGACTGACAAGCAAACTCTTTCCGTTGGTATTGTTGACGGTAGAAACATTTGGAAGACCAACTTCGCCAAGGCTTCTGACTTCGTCAACAAGGCCGTTGAAAAGGTTGGTAAAGACAGAGTCATTGTCTCCACTTCTTCCTCCTTATTGCACACTCCAGTTGATTTGGAAAACGAAAAGAAGTTGGACCCTGTTATCAAGGACTGGTTCTCTTTTGCTACCCAAAAATTGACTGAAGTTGTCACCATTGCCAAGAACGTTAACGGTGAAGATGTCAGCAAAGCTCTTGCCGCTAACGCTGCTTCTATCAAGTCCAGAACTGAATCCTCTATCACCACCAACCCTAAGGTGCAAGAAAGATTAGCCACCATCACCGAATCTTTGTCAACCAGAAAGGCTCCTTTCCCAGAAAGATTGGTTGAACAAAAGGCCAAGTACAACTTGCCATTGTTCCCAACCACCACCATTGGTTCTTTCCCTCAAACCAAGGACATCAGAATCAACAGAAACAAGTTCGCCAAGGGTGAAATCACTGCTCAAGAATACGAAACCTTCATCAACAAGGAAATAGAAACCGTTATCAGATTCCAAGAAGAAATCGGTTTGGATGTCTTGGTCCACGGTGAACCAGAAAGAAACGATATGGTTCAATACTTTGGTGAACAATTGGAAGGTTTCGCTTTCACCACTGCCGGTTGGGTTCAATCTTACGGTTCCAGATACGTCAGACCACCTATTGTTGTCGGTGACGTCTCCAGACCAAAGGCAATGACTGTCAAGGAATCTGTCTACGCTCAATCTATCACCAAGGCTCCTGTCAAGGGTATGTTGACTGGTCCAGTCACCTGTTTGAGATGGTCCTTCCCAAGAGATGATGTCTCTGGTAAGGTCCAAGCCTTGCAATTAGGTTTGGCTTTGAGAGATGAAGTCAACGACTTGGAAGCTGCCGGTATCACTGTCATTCAAGTCGATGAACCAGCCATCAGAGAAGGTTTACCATTGAGAGCCGGTAAGGAAAGATCCGACTACTTGAACTGGGCTGCTCAATCTTTCAGAGTCGCTACTTCTGGTGTTCAAAACTCCACTCAAGTCCACTCCCACTTCTGTTACTCCGACTTGGACCCTAACCACATCAAGGCTTTGGATGCTGATGTTGTCTCCATTGAATTCTCCAAGAAGGACGACCCTAAGTACATTCAAGAATTCTCCAACTACCCTAACCACATTGGTTTAGGTTTGTTCGATATTCACTCTCCAAGAATTCCATCAACCGAAGAATTCATTGCCAGAGTCGAAGAAATCTTGAAGGTCTACCCAGCTGCTAACTTCTGGGTCAACCCTGACTGTGGTTTAAAAACCAGAGGATGGCCAGAAGTGAGAGAATCTTTGACCCACATGGTTGAAGCCGCCAAGCACTTCCGTGCTAAATACTAATGAGCGTGTTTAGCTGAGTCATGGTCTTCTGCATTCTTCAATTCTTCAAATTGTTGATGATGCTTTAATCTCCTATGATTACATTTATTCAACATTAATGTAATTTTTACGTTCAATTTTATTACAGACTGTTACAGTTTGTTTAATGATATTTTTTTTATTGTTCATAGTCATGGTCAGAGTTTTTGTTGGAGGACACTCGAACAAAAACCTGGTCTTTTGTCTTTGCTTTGCTTTACTCATTTGAGTAGGTTAAAATCTGGGATTTCAACATCGGTTTATAATATATTAAATATAATTTAAATATTAAAAAAATAGTAGCTTCAGCAGTTGGAAAGAGACAGTTCTGACAACATTGGTGTTTCTGGGACCTCCAAGTCCATTACAATTCTAGAAACATATATATAAGCTGAGGTCGATGACATAATACTACTTCTCAGAGGCCCCAGCCGCAGTAGTGGAGAAACGAGCACAAAATCTCGTGCTATTTGCCTTTTAGCAAAATCAATCACGACACACTAAAGCTACTATAGATCAACGCAATATGTCAGGACAAGACCAATCACCGGATCAGGACAAATTGATTGAGCAATTCATCAATGTCACCAATTCGTCAAGATACTTGGCTGAACAATATCTAGACCGTAACAAGGATGACTTGGTGGATGCCATAGAAGATTACTATGCCACCTACAAGTCCAATCCTGTTGCCACCAACGTTAGTGGGGCTACTAAAAAGAAGAAATCGTAAGTATTTCATATCAATCGATTCACAATATTCAATCAATACTAACAAGCAGAAACTCAAGTGGCATCAAGACTTTCAGAGACTTGAATAACGACGAAGATGGTTCAGACGACGATAAAACAAATACGAATTTCTTCACTGGAGGCGAAAAGTCTGGATTACAAGTCGAAGACCCCAACAAGAAGGATAAACAAGGTGGTCGTCGTATCAATCCTGAACAGAATCTTGTTGACCAAATTTTTCAAAGAGCTAAAGAACAAATGGATCAGCCTGATGACCGTCCATCGGCACGTAACCCCCAACCAGAAGTCGAAGCGCCCAAGTTTACTGGTACAGGTTTCAAGTTGGGCGATGGTGAAGAGCCATCACAAGAGATTCACGCTCCTGGAAGCCAGGGGCCCCCTAAACCTTCCAAAGTCACTAGAGAAATTACGTTTTGGAAACAGGGATTTACAGTTGGCGATGGTCCATTACATAGGTACGATGACCCCAACAATGCTAGTGTGTTGCAGGAATTGAACAGAGGAAGAGTTCCTATGTCGCTCTTGGATGTAGAGTTTGGCCAAGATGTGGATGTCTCCGTATTCAAGAAGACAGAAGAGGAATGGGTACCACCTAAGAGAAAGGTAGGTGGCTTTCACGGCCAAGGTAATCGTTTGGGATCGCCTGTTCCTGGTGAAGTATCTGCGCCAACTGAGCAAGAACAACCAGCATCTGCACCAGTGGCGGAAACAAAACCGGAGAACCAAGGTGAAGGCGATGTCGCTGTTCAGATCAGATTTGCCAATGGTAAAAGAACATTGCACAAGTTCAATTCTACCGATTCCATACTGGTGGTCTATGATTTTGTTAGATCCCACGAACATAACGACACTTCTCGACCATTCACTTTGAGCCACTCGTTCCCCGTCAAGCCTATCGAGGAATCGGCCGAAACCACCGTTCAAGACGCCAAGTTGAACAACGCAGTCATCATCCAGAGATGGGCTTAATCTTTGTAGCTGTTTATATACCCATACACGTGACACAGTCTGCTCAGTAACTCCGCTAAAAAATTTATGGTGTAGAGGAATGATATAAACCCTGTACTTACGCCTTGTACATAGTCCATGACCCGATATTACTGATCCTCATTACCAGAGCAATTGCTAGTGTCCATATATGAAAAGAATATAAAAAAAATTTGAACTTCTTCATTCAACTGATCACAACTAGTATCATGGGCATTCTACGAACGAAACCTAAAGTCAGGATATGGCCCATACGAAGAACCTATTCTTTCTGGAGCACAGTGTCCCTCTTGCATCGTCATTCAAATCATATCATATCAAATATTCGCCATAAATCCACGAATGCGGTAGATCAGCGAAATGGTCTACAGCACCGACTAAACCTATATCTCGAGTCGAAACCCATCTTCACAAATGCATATCAAAGCTATAGAACCGCTAGTCTTCACCATAGTACAAGTGAAGACGAGATCTTCAGCTTCGAGCCAATACACAACTTTCAAGAATTGACCCAGAACAATCAACAATCATGTCCATCCATGGGTTCCTTGGTGGAATTTCTCGATCCACATACCAATAATAGTGGTTTTGGAGTCGTCATACGAAATTTGCAGTCGAGATTCAATGAAGGATACAACAAAGTCTTGGTATTGACCATAAACAACACCATCGAGTTTGTATCGCCCACCAATATAAACTTTCACTTGTATAGAGTACTTAATCCAGACTGGATAGATTCTTTGCAAGTGACAGAGAACCGCGAAAACCAATATTTCAAACCCAGGAATGTTTTGGTCGAGGTAGCCAAGCTATTCATATCCCAGAGCCTCGAACTAAGCACTGAAATCGAACCCAGCCTAAAAATGGTTCATTCCCAATACTCAAAGTCCCACAACATTGTACCAATTTCGGTACTTGAAATAATCGAATCAATAAAGTTTTCTGATACATTACTCCGACAAATAAATGAGAGCTACTTTCAGCAAAGTGTCCTTCTTATGGCAATTCACATGAACATGCTGAAATCGCCCATATGGATCTCATCCTCAAACCTTCCTCATTTCAGGCAAACCAATATTATTGAAAAAGGTTGCTCAAACAACCTAGCTTATGGGTGTGAATATTTTGTTAATTCCGTAGTCAATACCCAGGCAATTGAAAAGTTTTTGGCAAATTGCAATAATAAGGTTTTAATGGACGAACTCAACGAGTGGCTCATTGAATTGCATAAAGAACAGAAATATTACCCAAAGAGCTACGATGACTTGAACTTCTACCTCAATATTTGGGATGGCCGCAACTACAAATACTTCATTGATATACTCAAATTTGTCATGGTGTATCCCCATCCTTCGTTGATACAGGAGCTTCAAAGTAAAGTGGATATCTTCAAGCATCTGCCTTTAACCCCCAGTAATATCCTCGATTTTCTAGAAGAATTGAAATTGTACAATAACAAGCTGAACCAAATAACCGATATATACTTGTCGTCAAACATAATGGGAAGGTCGCAACTTTCAGAATTAGCAGTCGCTTCAGCAAGCGAAATCGACCCGCTAATCCCATCAGAATCCATCCAATCTAGCAACTTGATTGACAAGTTCCCACATTTGAGAAAGACTAAAAATTACTATAGAGACCATGTTATTTACGGTATACCTCTCGCTGGTGCTCCCAAAAACTCATCAGGTTCGTTTTTGGGTGTTTCTTTGGAAAAGGTCAACTCCAGAAAGTATAACATCAACATTCACATTCCAGATATTATGACCAAAATCTCTCCCAGTAGTGAGCTTTTCAGTCAAATAATATCGAGCAGCATTAACATGAAGTCATTGTCCAAGCTTATCGGAGGACTGTTATTAAATATTCACTTCGACGACAAAATCTTGAACCAACTCAGGTTTCCAAATCGAAATATTGAGGAGGAGGAACTGGACTTCATTCAAGTTGGAGATCTTGCTTTGGAAAAGACTACTACCAAAAAGATTCACAAGGCCGGGGACAAGATTACTTGCATGACGATTTCATTTGTGTATAATACATTTGATGCCAACCCGTTTTCAAAATTAGAAGAGAAAATCTCCATCTCATTTGATCTGATCTCGAATGTCAGGATCAAAAATCTTGATTGGAATGCATTCGAGGATTCTCTCGAGGATAAGTCGGAAATATTGCCGTTCAGAATTTTTAGAAGAAGACCCAGTACTATAGTGCAAACCAAGAATCAGATGAAAATGAACCCTACTGATATACATAATGTTGGATTTATTTACAATGCGTTGAAAAGCCACTTCAAAGTCCGTAATTTGGGAGGTGCAACTACAACTAATCCAACTGTGACCTTGGAAAGTAGCGACGCCACAAACCTTAAGAAGGAGCTCAGCTACGTCAATGAAAACTCGAAAGATGAAAAATTGATTACCAAGGTAGACAGTGTTCGGGAAGAGCAGCATCCCAGATCCAGATTTTTTGTAAACGAAGTGGTTAATTTAGCAGGAAGAATCACCTCCGAGTTTTGTTGTAAACATCAGATTCCTATTTTCACTCATTTTCAGGATATCATAGAAAGTGAAAGTAGTGAATGCCTCAAAGATGAGGTATTGGTTTCACACAACAACATGCTATTGCCTCCATTTCATGCCAACTCTTTTGAACAGACTCTTATATCGAGAGATTCCGACGGTTACGTATCAATTTCGGCAAACTTAATCAGTCGAAACTACCTCAACAAATCGCATTTTGATGTACTTTCAGATGTCCGTTCCCGTAACTTACCGTTAGGAATAAGTAATGGATTTGTCAAAATTTGCGATGTAGTGAATGATTTTGAAGTGATGTTCAATCAGCTACAGATCCTCAACTTTGTTCAACTCCAAACCAACAACTCCTTCATCAAACAAACCGATAACCATCTTGATCTTATCAAAGGTTTCAGTTATTTGAAAGGATATGGCTACAACTTGAACGGTCCATATAACTCCAAGGTGCTTGAATTTCAACTTGACAAAATTTCCAACTCGCGTATATTAGCATCATACCTCCAGAGCAGACATAAAAGGTTCTGGACTCTAGAGATGTTGGACCAGAAACTTCTTGAGGATTCGTTCGCCGTGGGAAGTGGACTGATGACGGGGATTAGCTACGAATGTGTGATCACTCACGTTGGTTACACTGTGAACGAACTTCAAAAAAGAATATCCCGGGGCTTTTGTAAGGAATTGTCCATCGAGGTCGATATATTGAATGACATCGACACAGACCTTAACATCGGCTCAGTGGTTAAATGCGACAAAGTGCTAGCCAGCGATGCTGTTTCCGGGATCTGCATTCTCAAAGACGATCGCGTTTTTGAGTAACCTGTACATATATAAACACTACATGCATATACAGCTATCGAATTATATCACGAACTACATGTCTTGCCATATACTGGTTTAAACTAGGTAACTTCTGATGTATGTAGCACGTGACCGACACTCGGCCTGCACGTAGCCACCATATTTTTCACTTGACTCATATAACGATGACGAATAAAGACCAGTATAGCAGTATGGTGGTAAGTACAGGTATATACTATGGACTTGTATTAGAACTAACAGAGTAGAACAACCAGATCCAGCCTTCGCTTGAAGCTTTGAAACTGATCATCCAGCAGGATCAGGAGTCTTTCAACAACTACAACTTGTATCCGATCTTCAAGTATGTTGCAAATGATGATTTGACCGTTCACCAAGCATACTTGAGACTTGCCAAGCTCAATGACAAGAACCGTTCTCCATCTTTCTTATTTGAATCTGCCGTCAAAGGTGACACCGTCGACAGGTACTCTTTCATAGGAGTCAACCCCAAAAAAGTTATCAAGACAGGAGATGACGAAAGAGTCTTTGCCGAAGAGTTTTGTGACGTGGACCCTATCACTATTTTAGAGAAAGAATTGAACGGCTACAACCAAGCACAATTGCCAGGGCTTCCTAAGTTCAGTGGAGGTGTCGTGGGATATGTCTCGTATGATTGTATCAAGTACTTTGAGCCCAAGACAAAGAGACCACTCAAAGATGTGTTGAAGGTTCCTGAAGCGGTCTTGATGCTTAGTGACTTGTTGGTTGTGTTCGACCACGTGTATCAGAGGTTTCAAATTATCAACAACGTTGCAGTCACCGCTCCAAACGCTGAGGACGTGGAGTTTAACTTTCAAAAGGCGTTGCAACAAATCGAGGACGTAGAGAAAATTTTGACGTCTACCGACATTTCACCCGAGGATATCAACCCAATACAGCCTCCTATCAAGTTGGGACAAACATTCATCTCGAATATCGGTCAACAAGGTTACGAAAACCATGTATCCACTTTGAAGAAACACATATTGAAGGGAGATATCATACAGGCTGTGCCATCGCAAAGAGTGGCCAGACCTACATCGTTGCACCCATTCAACATATACCGTCACTTGAGATCGGTCAACCCTTCACCCTACTTGTTCTACATTGATTTGGTGGACTTTGAAATTATTGGAGCTTCTCCAGAATTATTGGTTTCGTCAGACAAAAAGGGCAAGGTCATCACGCATCCTATTGCCGGTACGATTCAAAGAGGTAAGACCAACGAAGAAGACGAGGCAAATGTTGCTATATTGAGAAACAGTTTGAAAGACAGAGCCGAACATATTATGTTGGTAGACTTGGCCCGTAATGATGTCAACAGAGTCTGCGAACCAACCACCAACAGTGTTGACCGTCTTCTTACCATAGAGCGGTTCTCCCACGTGATGCACCTTGTGTCAGAAGTCAGCGGTACCCTTAGACCCGACAAAACAAGATTCGATGCCTTCAGATCCATCTTCCCTGCGGGTACCGTCAGTGGAGCTCCTAAGGTCAAGGCAATGGAGCTCATTGGGGAGCTTGAAAAAGAAAAGAGAGGGGTTTTCGCCGGAGCCGTGGGCCACTGGGGTTACGACGGCAAGACCATGGACACCTGTATAGCTTTGAGAACCATGGTATATAAGGATGGTGTGGCGTACTTACAAGCTGGAGGAGGCATTGTTTTTGACAGTGACGAGTACGACGAGTACGTTGAAACTATGAACAAAATGAAGGCCAACAACAACACCATTGTCGAGGCCGAAAAAGTCTGGGCCGCCAAAGTGGGCCAACTCTAAATAATACACGTATGCATTCTTGCTTTACATCTCATTGTAGTCTAAGTCTAGAGTTGGAGTGGAGCGCTCGCTAATCGGTGCGTCACATGACTGCGAGTCGCAGTCGATTGGACGTCGAGGCCGACGATGATCATCATGAAATGCCAGAGTGTACCGGCGAGACACGTCCAGTTACCTCGTGCATACTTACAAAATCGAACTAGGAACACTATATACTTGTGGTTACTCATCTAGGAATGGAGGAAAACACCACACCCGTCTCTAGCACCGCTGCTGGCAGTCCCATGGACAGTCCTACAGGGGTCTCATCTGCGGCATCACCCTCACCCGGGTCCAAAAACTACTCCAGAACGCCCACTTCTTGGGATGCAGAAGATGACATCTTGCTTATGCACCTCAAAGATCAGCAGAAATTGGGCTGGAAGGAAATCGCCTCCAACTTTACAAACCGTACGCCCAACGCCTGTCAGTTTAGATGGCGAAGACTCAAGTCAGGAAACCTTAAGAACCCACCCAAGTCAGCACCTTCGACAGGCGGGATGTCCAATTCGAAACCGCCTTCTTCCAACACCATCAAAAAACCCAAAAAGTCCATAAATAACTTCAAGTCGGAGCTTTCGACGACGCCAAGTTTCCCGGCTGCGTATTCTCCCATATCGAATGCCACTTTCACGGGCTATGACAACAATATCTCCAATGCGTTGGCCGGGCTAAACGCATTGTCCAAAACACCATCTAATATATCTAGTCCCTTGCCAAACTACCAAACAAACCCTTCTACTCCAAGCATAAACTCGCCTGGAGTGACCGGACCACCCAACCACTTAAACCATAGTACATATGAATCACCCAAATCCGAGGTCTCCTTGGACCCGCAATCCCACAGTAACGCACCAGGAACAGCTGGAGGTGGTTATTATGCCGATATCTCTATCGATCCTACCATGAATTTACCCCATAACCAGCCTCATCCCCACACACCGCACTCCATAACACCCAGAAACTCCGCATCCCATGGCCGCACCAGCACTAGTGGTCCATCTCACCACACTACAGGCCCTACGCATCCTCCCAACCACAACAACTCTATCATTCAAATTGTAAGAGATGATAGAAACTCCATATCGCTCACGCGAGCATCGGTTTCGTCATTGCCCTCCAAATCGATGAACATTCCGCACCATCAACTGAATAATAATGCCTTGGCACACTTACCCATTTTGTTTGGCGGAGGGAGCAGTATTAGTGGGCCCGCCCTAGGGCCCTCAAGAAACCCCAGTATCAGTGGTCCCGGCGGTATCCAGCATTCCACCACGGTCTCAAGCTTAAGAAACGGACTGGTTGTTGGTACTGGAACAGGCTATTACTCGCGGTCGGGATCAGTAGTCATTCCTCACAACGCAGAAAAGAAAGAAGAAGAGCCTTTGAGCATCGAAAAGAAACGTTCTGAAACCTCCTCTACATCCGCTCCAAAATCTAGTAAACCTGCCCCCAAATCAAAACCCAAGGACATCAAAAACAGCGAAAACACCAACTCGCCCGTGTTCAAAATTCCTTGGTCAATGGAAGAAGACGAGTTGCTCATCAACCGTAGAAACCGAGAACTCTCTTTTGCCGAGCTCTCAATTTTATTGCCTCAAAGAACAGAGGGAGAGATCTGGTCTCGAATTGACCACTTGGAGAAATTAAGAAACGGCCATCGTGCTTCTACGTCGAGAGGCAGCCGAAGAAGAAGACAATCGTCTATAGGGTTAGATGACGTGGACGATTTCTACGACGATGTTGATGACGTGATAGGAGACATCGATGTGAGTGAAGACGAGGACGACGAAGAGGAAGACGACGAGGACGTATTGGTTGATGTGGACGATTCTGTACAGACACGCAAAAGAAGAAAAAGAAGAGCCAGTTCAGCTGTAAACCCGCTCGCAGTTGGCGATTCTATTCGCAAAAGATTGAGATAGAAGTAAGCACATACAATTCAGTTCTATCGTATTTAGTTTACTGTATTAATTTTAATAATAATATTCGTGGGAGACTATGACCCCTAGTAAAGCTTCAAGGTGCTGGTAATCTGGTCCATCACCAACTTGGGTGCTGGGCCCAAACCCAAAACCGTAGCACTATTAGGAGCAATCTGGGTTCTGCCGGCATCATGAACTATATATGCATTGATCCCCAACGAGATTGCCTGAGCAAACAACGTCTCCATATCCTCTTCACTAGGCATCTGCAACGTGATCTTGGCCTGTCCGTTGCCGTGTTCCCATCTCGAGACCATTTCTGGGTTATAGGCTTCTGACTGGGGATTGGTGATTTTCTTGTACAAAGCAAGAGTAGCATGCAGACATTGGGCAGCAGCCTTGCCCTTTCCCATCTTCAAGTCTTGGCGCACCACCAATGTCATACGGACTTCACCGGGGATCTCATTTAGTGGTGTCGAGTCGATATCGATGCCCTCGTCATCGGACTCATACTCCTCCTCAGATGAGTCCGAAGACTTGTCAGACAATCCAACAGAGGAGCCGAATGTTTTTCTGGGTTTAGGTTTGATCAAGTATTGACGCAAGTAATAGCCTGCGGCAAACAGAACTAAACCCAACGTGGTTAACTGACCATACGATGATTGAACCATTTCGTCTTGCTTTCTTTCGTCTGAAAAATTGAGATCAAGATGCAAAAAAAGATGCAAGACAGGTTGCAAGAGATGATAATTGCAAGTCACCTGAGCAGTAGATAAGCCAGAGTAATAGCCAAAGAAATATGCTCAATGAAATGTTAAGTCTACGTCATCAACACGTTATACATTTTTATTAAAACACCTGTATAGGTTCCTGTAATGATAAACACTCTTCAAGCGTAGTGTATATAATAAATGATAGTCCTCGTCGTCGAGAGAATTTATGGTTCTCTTTCTCCGCCAGCAGATCAAGCTAAAACACTAGGTTTCTTTTTCTTTCTCTTCTTCTTTTCTACCTTGTGGTTGTAGTCCCGCCAGCTCTTGACTCGCACGTCTCTTTCATCTTCCCATACGTGCTTGGCTTGGGTCTCCTGCTGGCGCTTGAGCTGCTCGCGTTTCTCTTCCTCTTGCCTTTGTACCTGTTGCCTTTGCTGGTACAATCTGTCAATCTCTTGTTGTCTCAACTCCTCCCGCAATATGGCAGCCACTGCCGTTCGAATTTGGTTCAACTCGTTCTTCGTCTTGCTAACGTCTTCGTAGATGGCTATCAATCGACTCTTGTCGTGCCACGTGGCGTTTTCATTGTCTTCCTCGGTGGAAAGTACCGATTCGGCTTTCTTCAATCTGTCAAAAGCCTCTGGTGCATCCTTGTTATCAGTTTTATCGGGGTGTATCAATAGAGACTTCTTTCGATACGTCTTCTTGATCACAGTAACTCTCTCTGTGGGGTCGATTCTGGGGTCAATGTCTAGAATAGCAAAATGATCTCCCTTTTCACATCCCAAGATACGCTCAATTTCGTTATCCCGTGCCAAAGACCCCTCTTGCAATGACAATGTCTTTTCTATATCAGTCATTTGAGGTTTCACTAACAATATAAATTATTTTTCACTTTTGAGGATGCGAAGAAGTTGACTTTTATTGATGAACAAGACTTTGAAGGTGCTTAAAATGTCCTCAACTACATGGAAGCCTCGCTACTTTGACATCGGGGTCAACTTCTCCGATGCCATGTTTCAAGGCTACTATCATGGCTCAGCTACCAGAAGACACCCATCAGATATCGACCAAGTAGTTGCCAGAGCCAAGCTATTCAATGTCAACAAAATGTTGATTACCGCCTCGACGATCAAAGAAAGTCAAGATCACCTTTTGCTCTGTGGCCAGTACCCTCAGACCTTTAGCTCTACAGCAGGTGTACATCCCTGCTCGGTAGCTCAAGAATTCTACTGCAAGGATCCTGAAAATGAAGAATATACTGAAACCTTGATTCCCGAACTAGACCAGAAAATGGACCAGCTCAAAAAGACTATAGAAGAGGGCCACTCCAAAGGCTACATCAAGGCATTTGGTGAAATCGGGCTCGATTACGACCGTCTTCACTATTCATCCAAGAACCAGCAATTGACCATGTTCAAGAAACAGCTCGAGCTCTATGCCACCTTAAAGAGTCTGAATCTTCTGTTGTTTCTCCACATGAGAAGTGCTTGTGACGACTTCATATCTGTGATAAAACCATTCGTAGACAACGGTATTGTCACCAAAGGAGTGGTTCACTCATTCACAGGAACCAAGGACGAGTTGACCCAGTTGCTTGATTTGGGGTTCTTCATCAGTGTCAATGGATGCTCATTGAAAACCCAAGAAAACTTGGACGTAGCCGCTTTGATACCACTAGACAAGTTGATAATCGAAACAGACGCTCCATGGTGTGAAATAAGAAAGAGCCATGCTAGTTACAAGTACCTTACGGAGTATCCCAACAAGTACTACCCAGAGATTGAAATGCCAGAATCAACTAGAGACGAAATTAACGAGACTATCAGGACAAGCAAGGTAAATCTGAAGAAACCTGCTGCAGTAAGGTTTGACGAGATGTTGCCGTTTCCTAGTATCAAAAAAGAGAATTTTGACAAACATGCTTCGATCGTGCAGAAACTAACGGAAAACCACCCGGACCCCGAGTCGTTGGACTTTTCCATCGGAACCTTTGCATATCCTTTAATCAAGACGAGAAACGAGCCGGTTTTCATAGGGCAGGTCGCTGAGATCATGTGTGGTGTTCGTGGATATTGCACCGAGCAAGAGATTGAGCACTTCATTGATACGGTCTACGATAATTCGCGTACTTTGTTTGGCAACTAAGTTTATTTCTTGAAATGGTTTTTCAACCTTATAGTACATTTACATTACATAGAATACATATTTTGATAGAGCTCCTTTTAGTCATGTCTTCGGGACGACCGCCGTACAGGTTCCGGCTGCTCACTTCTGGCTCTTAGCTTTCGAGGTGATGTCTCTTCTACAGCTTTACCCAGATGCCTTGTACTTCTTGCACTCGCAATATCAACCCCATTGTTTCTAAGTCTCCGAGGCGAGACGGGAGGTGGAACTGTTTCTGACTTTCTGAGTCTCAGTTTGACAATTACTTCTGGTTCATCTGCTTCCAACATGTCGGTCCCATCCGAATATACATTCTCAATATCGGAATTGGCATCGTCTTCGTCTTCCTCTTCGAACTCTTCTACATCCTCCTCGATTTCTGGCTCGACTTCGCTATCGTTTTCATCGTCATCTTCGTCATCATCATCTTCTTCTTCCTCTTCTTCATCCTCATCATCATTTTGCTCCAAATTTTGCTTTACTTCATTGCTTTGTCGAGTAGGAATCTTTTTCACGTCGCTATAGCTTCCTCCTGGACGACATACCACGTAATTGTCTTCGGTACTTGCCGCGTTGGAACTCTTTGTTCCTAAGTTTCTGTAAAATTCGATTTCCTTGATTGCTTCTTCCTCGAAAGTATACGGATTGTTGATGTCGTCCCTTAAAAACCCGATGATCAGAGCAATGCTATTAAGGGGAGGAGTGACTTGGTTGTTAAACTTCGAAACTCCCAAAACTGAAGGTTGAATGGGTAAGTGGGGGGCCGAATTTATACCACCAGAGGGACCAAACAACATGGGTTTCCAAAGTAACTTGGAATAGTCTAGTTTTGTGTACTGCTTCGATTCCCATTTGGCGATCTCTTTGTCAACTTTAGCAAGATCAATCGAAATTCCATAGGTATTGGACTTAGGATACTTTATGAGTGAGTCCAATTGCTCCAACCCCACAATAACATCAGATGTTATCATACCAGTGAGCTTGGATATTGTTTCAATTGATATTGACATGTATGCATTAGGATCGTCTTTCATAAATTTATCGTATAGATGCCGCAACTTGTATGCTACATTAATTCGCCAGTAATTTCTATAGCTTAGCAAGCCCAAATCACTAAGTGGTTTCTCCGGAGTTCCGAACTTGAACTCATTTCTACTTAATAAGTAGCTAAAATCAATTAGAAGATTACCATACCCCTTCCTCTGATAAATGGGAAGCGTCAATATACATGAAACGTTATAATCCGAGTTGTTCAACTTCTCTTTGGAAAAATACCCCACAAAGTGATACTTGGAACTGTTGCACGGGTCGATTTCGGTGAGGATATAAAAGATAAATGGCTCGACATCATAGTACAATGTCTTGGAATTTAAGAATAGTTTGGCCAAAAGACACAAATTCTGACAATAGCTGATATTTTTCCTTCCGTCGACCTCCCAAATCAGTACTCTCGAGTTCATATCACGATATATTTCGATGCCAGGGGGATGGTTGTTTGATAAGTTACAGTTTTTGAATTGATGACGTTCGTAGGATATAGGCGAGTTCATATACTTTAGACAGTGCTCGCATATATATATAACTTGAGACTGTGAATATTCTTCGGGATAGGGCGATTTGTACCATGTATCAATGATGTAGTCACGAAAGACAATCTGTTTGATTTGTGACTGAGGAGTTTTTCCCAATGTTTGTCCTGATCCAGTCGAACTACCTATTTCATTCTCTAGATTATTGATTTTTTCGGTTAGCTGGTAATATGAATCATGATTTAAGTTGATCTGAGATCTCAATTTTTCACCTGACTTGAATAGTTTATCAATCAACGCCCGGTCCGAGTTTGTTGGATCGGTGTCACTAATAATACAATCGGGAAATGGAAGGATGCCCCGATACGGTAGCTCCTTCTTGACTGGCTCTTTGAGCTTGGCTAGTCGTTTACTGTTATAGTTAAGCTTGACGATCAATTGCTCGGAGGAATGACCGTTTCGTATTTTGAAATATGTAGATTTGTCTCTTTTTTGACGTTTCGGCACTATATCATCTAAGTCCACGTCGTATCCATCATCGGGAATCATGCTATTATCTAATAGTTGTTTGATAGAGTATGTATTTGTAGTCAACTTTCTTCTTTGAGAGCGAGCCTGCGTCTTCGATACATCGGAGTAGTTTTTGTTATCAGAAATCTCTAGTTGTTTTAGTAGCTTTTGACTCATTCTTATCCTTCATGTCTTGCGATGCAACTAGATCTGAGACCAACGATAGAGTCTCAATGATAGTAGTAGGCCGTGTTCTTGTTATTACAAATATAATGGCTGATATGCTTGGGTCAACGGTTTCGATTATGCTTTAGTTATATATACCTCTCCTGGTTTGCTCTCGGATACAGAGCTGGTAATTTGGCCTACGTTTTCCCAAGACCGCACTTTTGTTGTCTTCTATAGTGTTTATACTGTTTACTGCGAGTGGTACTTTTTGTTGATCAACGCGATGTTTCGGTGAAAAAATATTACAATATAAAACTATGGAGTGCCGATAATAGCGATAACTGACACTTGAAAGCAGTCGGTGTGGCTCTAATTATCTTAAGTGGCCCTTTTCATCTCTGACATTCTATAAATTGATTGAAAAGTTGACAATTCTTGTTTTATACTCTAGCTAGGTACCCTCCCTTCCTCGGATCTTCGGAGTTCACAACTACCATTTTCACTGTCCTGTACGCGTCTGAGCCTTAACCTTAATATGACAGTCAAATAAGGGGGCAATAGACGTACCTATGACCTACATCAGTCGACATCGCTCATTTACGTCAATCAGAATACTTCGTAATATTAGATAAAAAGCAGAAAGAACGGATAAGCAAATAAATCTAACAGTTAATAGAAAGGAATCTTGTAGTCAAGTGGCATTTTAAAATGGAAGAATGATGGGGTCATAACAAGTAGCAGCATAAAAAAAGAGAGGAAACAAACCAAAACATGCACAAACAACACCTTTAACCCGATAGAAAAGCCCATGGTGTCAAAGCACCAGAAATGCGAAAGATATTAGCGGTCCCCGAAACCTATGAAACACTTTCAGGTTATTAGTGTTGAATCACATAAACTATGATAAGAATTCCAATAATGACTATAATGTAAAAGCACAGCACAAGTCAGTCAATTTAACAACATATTGTACAACCTCCACAGAGTTATAATATATGAATCAGTATTATTGACGCATTAATTGCTTATTCGGACTTTTCCTTCTCGGCTTTTCCGTCTTCATCCTCTTCATCCTCTTCTTTCTCTTCGTCATCTTGTTCTTCAATACGTTTCTCATGTTCAGCATCGTCGCCTTCTTCGTCGCCCTCTTCAGACATTCCAAAGTGTGCTAATAAAGATTGCGCAGAGGAGGTGTCCAAGTAGATTACGCCATTTTCATTAGTGATAGCATTGCTGGCCAAGAGTTTTTGAAGAGAAATGGCTCCGTTACCTGCAGTTAGATCGCCATTTTCTTCGTCGGCTTCTCCCCGTTCGAATCCTTCTTCGTGATCGTCGTCGTAGCCACGTCTTCCAAAAATCGAGGCTCCGTTTGAAGCCTTCGAACCTTCACCGGAATATCTTTGTGTCTGTTGATTCAAATCGTAGTGTTCACCATACATTTCTTTGTAAATTTCATTAAAATCGTTGGATATTGGCCCATATTCGGTCGAATTAGGATCCTCTTGTGCCTTTTGAATTCTATTCTTCATCTTCTCATACCATTGGTCAATAGTTTCACCGTTCTCATAGTCCAACAAAGCAACTATAACAATAGACATGTTGTCACAACCAATACCTGAACCGTCAGAGGTTGGAGCACAACACAAATCCATAATGGCTTCAGAAATGGCTGTCAACTCATGGCCTTCGCTCAACTTCTTTCTTATACATTCAACACACTTTTGAGATGTTAAACAGTCCCAGATACCATCACAGGCGAGCACAACGAACTCATCCTTGGAGTAGTCTATGTTATGTTGTATCACATCTGGATAACAAGTAACTATTTGCTCTTCGGCAGGTAAGTCAATATTTTTCTTGAACTCGAAATCACCAATACCACGAGACAATGCCAAGTTACCATTGACTCTTCCCATATCGACGTAACCACCGGCGGAACAGATTCTGGTTTTCTCACCTTCGTTTGCTGGCTTGTGGTCATACGATAAAGCTTTGGCGTAACCGTTAATGGACATGATAGTTCTAGAATCACCAGCGTTACCACAGAAGATCTGCTTTGATGTTATGATTGCTGAAGTGGCTGCACACCCACTATCGTCATCTTTCATGCCGGCATCTTGTAAAATACTCTGATCACAGTTCAAGAACCCTTGTTTAAGAGCATTTGTGTAATCTTTTCTTTGAAACGCTTCGGTTTCCCTGATAATTTCATGTAAGTTCTCTCCGGTGAAGATGGCAGCTTTTTCTCCTCCGTGTCCATCGTATACACCGAAAAAGGCGACATGGTCTTCAGGAGCGACCTCATCTTTTGAATCGGTCTTGTCACCGTCATCTGATTCTCCAGACTTGGACATCTCTAAAATAGTAGCATGAGCATCCTCCATGTTGATTCTCCATCCTTGCATCGAAGATAAACCATAAGCTAAATACTTATCGCCATCTTTTTCACTGCTCTTCTCAGTGACTGGTTGTGAAAGAATTTGACCCATATTACGTTTCTTTCAATATTGTTCTAACAGCTGGCTGCCCTTTTTTATCTTCAGAAACTGACTTTTTTTTACCTTTCTAAAAGTCGCCTTCAGCGGAAAAAAACAATGAGGCTTTTGGATTTAGCGAGGGACTGGCCGGATATTAGCGATATCGATTTGCTGCTTCGGCACTAAGAAAAAGAAAGATTCTATGAATTAGAGTTTGCATGGTACTACTAGCGTCAAGAATTACGTGCCGAATTGACAGAGATGACATGGTTCTGTCATGGCCGTACTAATTTGTGGCATCGGGAAACTGCCTCGCATTCGCCCCTTAGCGACATCCTATAATCATGTAGCTATTACTGATTACGTTTGCTTTTTGCACCAAATCCACTTGTTGACCTACAAAGTACTACATTACCTTCTCTATTACTCTGGTGCAATTTTATTTAATCGCAATAGTTAGCTTTTCCAAGGTCATAATCGCGCTTTTGTCGAATCACGCTGTAATTAGTCACCTACTATCATTTAAAGAGATGGCCACTCGATGGTTAAAATCACCTACAAATAGGTAAAGTCTGTTGAATCGCTTCTTTTAAGAGAGAAACACTTCGAAATGCTACTTTAAGATACTCTCATGTCATTCTCGATCCAATGCGATGCCCATCACAGTAGCCCCACGAACCCTGGAATCAGCCTCGTGCCGTAGACTGGCAACCCCAGCCGGGGATCGTGTGGCCCTCTGTCATATCACGTGCCTTTTGGTGCAACAATACTCTTCAGTGTATTGGGTCATATACACGATAAAGATGAGATATTGTTATATATTTATATAAAGGGCAACTATATAAACATCGTAAAAGATATGCTCCGAAATGTAGCAGTTTTGCTAATGGTTCATTGTAATTCTGATATGCAACAAACCACTTTTATAATCATAATCATAACACATAATCATAAACTAGGGTGAGAAATGAAGAGGTAGTAGGTAATACATACTAAATGTAGCACCAATAGTATATCTTTCATGCCAGTAGCATTTTTTTTTTTTTTCATTTTTAGGATTCAAAACTCTTAATTCTCCATGCAAAAGATTCTCGTTTGCAAACGAGATATCAGAATTAGAATGCAGCGCTAGCCTATTTTGGTCCCCAAATACCGGAATTTGAACTGTCAAAACCATTGTTGGATAAGTTCAAGGTATTGAACTTGGAAGACAATCTATCATTGCCACCTGGAGTATTGGTGACAGATGTGCTGTTGGTTCCAAATTCTTCTAATTGACCTCCAGGAACTGGCGCATTCTGTTGCAAAGACGTGAAGCTGCCAGTCAAATGGGCATGCTGACCAAACGGTTGGAATCTCGAAGAAATGTCGCTGTTAGCCATTGGGGTTTGGGGTTGAGAGTTGGTGGATGGTTGGAAAAAGTGCTGAGCTGGGTGGGATCCATGACCATGGCTATGACCATGGTGGTGTTGAGGAGTTGGGGAGCTTGTGGCAGAACTTTGTTGCAATGGAGCTTGGTTCTGGTAAGAGCTGTTCAATGGAGGAGTGGATCTAATATCAACGTACGATCTGTTGTTCGACGATCTCAATAAAGAAGCAGCACTTGAACCCATGGTTGGAGTAACAACTTGGGAAGTAGAACTAAGACCATTGAAAATTTGAGGAGAAGGTCCTGGCTGTTGTCCTTGTGGAAGTTGATGCTGGTGTTGGTGAGGATGTTGTTGGTGATGCAGAAGTGGTTGATGATGTTGCTGCTGGTACATGTTGTACTGCTGCACATATGGTCTCGACTGCTGGGGAGGAAGATGTTGCTTTTGAGAGTGCCCTGGCTGTTGACCCTGACCATTTGGTTGGTATTGCGGGAAGTTTTGCTGAATAGGAGTTGAAGCTTGTTGTCTCAATCTTGGTAAAGGCAATGCAGATTGCGATTGAGATCTCAACAATTCAGGATGGGTTTGATTACCAATCTGGCCCAACTGGTTTCCGAGTTGGTTTAAGTTCAACATCGATGAGGAATGAGATGGTAGCTGTTGTAATGGGTTTTGAGACTGGGCTTGGTTCTGGGATGGGTTTTGATTTTGAGATGAGGAAATAGGCTGCTGCAGAGCTTGGGAAATCAAACTTTGCTGTTGGGATACTAAGTGAGGAATGTGGCCCGGTTTCCTTCTAATGATAATCAATCCGTTATCGAACAACTCCAATAAATTCAAAAATTGGCACAACAGCGACAACACTTTTCTTTGAGCAATGCTTAAGTTCGCAGGGGTAACTGCCAATTCAAAAATGGATTTGGTTACATCATCTCTATATAAAACCAATTGAGTGTACAATTCCAAGGTTTCTGGATCGTTGAGGTTCAGATCGATCGGAACACTAGGAGGGCTGGAATTGAAGGGAAAAGTGACAAAAAACCTTTCAGTGGTACTTGCCGGATTGGTACCAGTAACGCTTAAGTTTTTGGTAGCGGCGGTTGTAGAGGCGGCAGATAATAAGGAAGCAAGAGATGCGTTTGAGTTGGAACGATGTTGCTCTTCCAACTGACCTCTCTTTTCCCTTTTCTCCCTTTCGATTCTTTCTCTTTCTTGAAGGGGAAGCATCTTTTTGTACTCAACTCTTAACTTTCTGCCGCCGATTTCACGGCCGTTTAATTGGTTAACCACCATGGAAGTTTCATCCGTGGAAGTAAAATTGGCAAATGCTAAACCTCTAAATACACCGTTGTCAAAATGATAGTTGAAGGCGTAAGGTAAGGGAAGATTTAATTTAGTCATAACATCCAACAATTGTTCTTTTTTAATTGCAAAAGGAATGTTTTTGATCACAATAGCAGTTGGAATCAATTCATCATCATCGTCGTCTTCGTCATCTTCGTCGTCGTCATTGTCGTCGTCAATATCATTATCATTATCAAGAACATCGTCGGTGTCCTTGGCGTCACCATCAATAGAACTATTGGAAGGTGCCTGGGAAGTGTTCGGAATCGATGGAGCTTTATCCTTTTGTAATCTGGATTCTATAACCTTGTTATCCATGTTGTTCAAAGTAGACTGCTGCTGCTGTTGCTGTTGCTCGACCCAAGGACCCACGTTGGTAGCAGGCAAACTCAATCCACCTGTGTTGGAAGTAGTTTGATGGTTTAACCACGAGTTTTGCAAGGCAAGGTTGTTTCTCGAAGTAGAAGTTAATCTTTGATTCGTAAGCTGGGGAGTGTTGCCGCCTCCACTAGAGCTGTTGGCATTGTTTCCATTTCCATTAGCACTAGCGTTTGTGTTGGCGTTCCCTTGGTTACCGCCATAACTCGACGACGCATACCCAGATGTCGACGATAATGACGATAACGACGGCCGACGCTGCATGACAGAATCAATCTGATTGGGGGTAGATGACAAATTTCTCAAGTCCATTGCCGATTATATTAAACTATATCAACGGTCAATTCACAACCTCTTCTGATCAAATAAAATTTAAAGTAATGTTGAGTGTTTTCCGTGCTAGTACGCCGCCTGGTTGTGTCGTGGCGATATCACGTGCTCATACCCGTCTCATCCACCGAGAGAAAAAATTCCCTCCGCGTCCTCCGATCCTTCCTGCCACCGCCGTATTTGTGCCAGATTTTGTGCATACATTTGTGCGTACATTTGTTCGCCCGCTAAATCCTCGCGACTTTATCTTTGGTGTCGTTGGCGTGCACTCGTCGGTGTGAGGCTGAATTTTTCAACGATTTGATACGTGTTAGCACTTATATATAATATCCATAATGGTATGTACAAATTGGGGAAGAAGGACGGTGGAGCAACCAGGAATGAGAAGCATGATGGACACTCTCTGTGATGTTGTTCGTCAAAATGTATATAATTTTGCTCTTCCACTTCGTAATAACATAACTAACCTTTAGTCGTCAGCTCCAGGTGGTTTAAGAAGTGCAGTCAAGAGAAAGAACACCTCTGAGAAGAAGGCCCAATCTTCCAGCTCATTGCCATTATCCACCCGTTCTGCCGGTGCGGGTGGCTCCTCATCTACTATGATGAAGATCTTCACAGATGAAGCCCAAGGTTTGAGAGTCGATCCTTTGGTTGTGTTGTTTTTGGCCGTTGGTTTCATCTTCTCGGTCATCATCTTACACGTTTTCGCCAAAATTACTGGTAAATTCACCTAATTATCCCTTCTACAAACGCAGATCAGGAATGCTGCTTACATTCAAATGACAAAAAGGGCAATTTCGTTCTCTGTTTTATTTACTATAGGTTCTTAATATAATGATTTTGTTACATGTCCGCTAACAAGCTTTTGATTACGGCAGCAACTCCGTCTTTATGTACATAATGCTTGACGTCTGTATCTCCGTCATACTCGACTTCCCAGTCAAAGTCTTTCTTCTCGTAGAGCTTCTTCCATTCCAACTCTTGGTTATACCTTTTACCTCTAATTTCAATCTCAACCATAGGATACTTTTTGCCTAGAATTACCGTCAAAGGTATACCCATCATGTTGGACTGTTTGATCTTTCTACCTAACCTGACTTGTTCACGATCGTCAAGTCTATAGTCTATACCGTTATTTTCCAAGGCTCCATAGAACTCTTGGTATTCTGCGCCCTTGGAGCCTTCCACTACTGTTACTGTCCATGGTGCGATATCTTTGGGCCACCTCAAACCAATATCATCACGATTGATCTCCCCTATCGCAGCAATAATCCTGCTCACTCCGATACCGTAGCAGCCCATCATCATATTTCTCTTTTCAGTCTTACCCGAGGAGTTCACGGGCACGTCTACAGTACACTCAAGAGGCTTACTATATTTGTCTCCCAAATAAAACGTATGGCCAATCTCAATAGCCTTGTGGTCATGTAAGGTTCCTTCTTCACACTCGTAACAAAGCTCGTTTTCTTGAGCAGACACAATGGGGATATCTGAAAGAGTAGTGATTAATGAACGATTGATGAATGAAATAGGAAAATCGGGGAAATTGGATCTGGAGTTGAGCCGGGAATCCATGATGCGTAGTATCTTCTTGGAGATCAACGTATCTTCGTCAGAAAACTCCCTTAGTATAGCCTCCTGATCGGTAACACTCAAATTCAAATCGGGCACTTCGTTCTTTACAAAATTGGCTTGAATCTTACGATCGCTAGGATAGTAGGCACACACTAAAGTTGACTTGTCAGTTGTCATGTAATATCTCACCGAAACAGCGCCACCATCTTTGGGCTCTTCTTGAGGATATGAAAGTGTTTTTTCCATGTTGGAGATACTGTCACAGCTGCCACATTTGAACACAACATCTTCACCACTCTCATGCAAGTAATGCCACTCGTGACTAAGCGATCCTCCGATATCACCAGAGTCAGCAGCAGCCTTTGCAAAAGGTACCTTTAAATCCTTGAAAATGTTAGTGTAGGCGCCAATTACTTTGTCATAGGTGACCATGGCATGCTTCTCATCAATATCAAAGGAGTATGCGTCTTTCATGATAAACTCTTTACCCCGAAGCAACCCGCTCCTAGGCCTTTTTTCATTTCTATACTTTGGAGTAACCTGATATAATAATAACGGAAGGTTTTTATAACTGGAAGTACTTTGTTTTGCATAATTTGTTATCTCTTCCTCGGCTGTAGGAGCCAATATGAAATCTTCGTCTTTAATCTTGAATAGCTCTTGATTTTCAGACCTACCTGTCTTTTTCCATGACGAAGTATGTGACAAGGCACTAAGACTGAGCTCCTCAAAACCTATTTCTTCCATACGCATCCTCACAATACTGGCAACCTTCCGATTCATGCTTAATCCTGCCTGCAACCAGTTCACCAATCCCGCTTTGGGGTGGCTGATGTAGTTGAGCTTTGTGAGAACTTCATGCGTTGGAACTTCTTTGGTGCATTTGAAAGATTCCACGTTGCTGCAGTACAACTTCGGTACTGTTTTGACATGCAAGAGTCTCTTCAGTATCATTCCTTGTGCTGCTGACTTTCGAATCATCTATTCACTACTGCATTTTGAAGCTTTGATTTTTCAGGTTGGAGTCCTGCATACTGCGTGGACTACATTTTTTGCAACTTCACGTTAAATAATTTTATTTGCAGCTATAAAACTAACTTCTCTGATTTATATTGAGATGCCTACTGTGATTACTTGAATTTAGAGACGATTTCGTTGTATACATCATCCCCGTATGACTTCAAGTTAGAAAGAGAACTGTTCAAGTCCAATCTTGCTTGTCTTAATTTCTCTTCCTTGTTTGGCTCGGTAGAGTGAGCAAATTTGGAGGTCAAGTCATCAACCTTGGCCTTGGCTTCTTCATAGTTTCTGATGGCAACGTTCTTACCTTCTTGAAAGCTTGCCGACAAGCTGTCCTTGGTGTCTTCTAAGCCGGATTGCAATCTGGAAGCTTGCTTGTTGAGTTCCTTCTTGCCGTCTTCGTATGCGTTAGAGATTTCATTGGAATATTCGTCGGTCTTCTTAGATCCCCAGCTGGTCAATGATTGAGCTTGTTTGTCGGCTTCTCTCTTCAATTCTTCAGATTTGGCGCTGGCTTCGTCAGTCTTCTTGGATCCCCAGTTCAACCATGAATCCTTGGTCTTTTCAGCATCCTTCTTAGCTTGTTGAGCACTGGCTTCAGCTTCATCGGCCTTCTTGGAACCCCAATTGACCCAAGAGTTCTTTTCAGTTTCAGCGTCCTTCTTGGCTTGCTCTAATTTTTTAGAAGCTTCATCTTGTTTCTTGGATCCCCAGTTAGCCCATGAATTCTTCTCGGCTTCGGCATCCTTCTTTGCTTGTTCGATCTTCTTGGAGGCTTCGTCTTGCTTCTTAGATCCCCAACTCAACCATTCATCTTTTTTGTCCTTGGCATCATCCTTGGCCTGATCAATCTTTTGGTTGAAGGTGTCATCTTCCTTCTTAAACCAGTCACCAAACCATGACTTTTCCTTCACTTCCTTGTCAGGAGACATACTGGAGTAGTTGGTAGTGGTCTTGTTAGCTCCACCGACAGAATTCACAGCATCAATGTACTTGTCAACACCTCTGGCCAAAAAGGACTTTTCTTCGGCAGGCTTGAAATTTCCTCTATACTTGTCTTCAAATGCATCGGTGGTATCAATGGTCTTCTTATATAAGGTAGATTCTTTGAATTGTTCACTCAATTCTTGACCCTTCTTGCTAAAATCCCTCTTGGTATCATCAATTGTGTTACTCAACTTCTTGGCCAAATCACCATTGTCAGCTTTGTTCACTTCGTGACGAATTTGCTGTTGTTGCTTTGGGAAGATTGGTTGCACGTTTTTGTCATAGTAGTAGACACCACCAACTAAGGCGGCAGTTCCTAATAAGTATTTAGCTCCAGACATTACTTTTTATGTTTTATCAATTGGTATTATATATGAAAACGTGTACTAGTTAGGACTTTCCCACTATATATATACTGGGTATTGATTGAGGATTGCTCCAGGCATTTCCAAATTTGGAATAATCATGTGAAATAAGTCATTCTTCGATAGTGACATTAATTGCTAATTGTGAAGGAGGAGGTTGCGAAATTTACTTAGTCTATTTAAAGTCTAGGAGACCGCTACGTAGGGGTCTTAGGGGCTCAATTGACCAGCTACTACGAATCTACAACACGACCTTCCGAGATTCGAATGTCTCAACAGCTCAAACCTTCGTTTCGACCCAATATCTATGGTAGCAACCTTCCCTCAGTTTGGTCACTAATATTTGGTGAGGCTGTCTGAGACTCTGTAGGATTTTCGATTGCGCTCTCACGTGGCGCAGACAAAGACAACATTTGGAAACATCATAGTACATTAGTGGGGCAGTTGGAGTCAAGCGTTAAAAGGATGATGATCCCAGCGCAGGAAGTTCACGACGATTACTGAGACAAGCGTTTTGATTTCTTTTTGGAATATTTATTCAATACACTTTTTAAACTTTTCAAATTAATTGATCCTTTAAAAATATGCCATTTTTCTACAAAACCACTGAAACTATTTTGCACCCAATTGTGGTAGGGTGAGTCATTGTGAGATCTTCATAGAGGTTGTCAATTAAAATTGAATGTATATTAGGTTTAGACCGTTGTTTTCGCTTCTTTTCCTGAAAGATCCGGCTTACTATATAGTGACTAGTTAAATTTCGATATTAAATCAAGTCGTGCAAAATTGAGTGAAATTTGAATTTTGTGCCACAATCAGTTTTGTATGGGCAACCCCAGAATACTAGATCTGTTTCAATCCATGACCTGGCACTCTTCTCCAGTACCGTCTTGTCTCACCAAACAACAAATCTCTACTTAATTTCCACACTTGAAGTAAAATATCTTTCCTCGGTAAAAACTCGGGAAATACCACTTTTATGATGTTGTCATTGCTTGATTTGCTTACTGAATTGGGCTTAGTTAGGACGCATAAGTAAAATATTACTTGGCCGTAATTATGGAAAGCTTCATGTATGACTAGATCAATAATATCTGTCAAAGGAATGAAATTTTCCACTGTATTTTGAAACCTCCAGCCCTTTTTTGAAATGGTTTGAACACCAATATCTTTCATGATAATTACGCTATCTTCTGGAGATTGCTTGAAGAGTAAGATAATTGCTAGTGATATCAATGTTAAAAACCCTATGGCTTGTGTTGTCGATATTCTATTCAAAACCTGTAAGTCGAGATTCAATATAGTGTCTATGGTGAGTACTTGTCCGGATAACCCCAACAAAATACCAACAGTGGTAAGTAGTAAGGGTAAGCGGGACTTACTGAGTATATCTTGTCGATGCCTGACAGTGAACTTGATGAGATTGGACGAATGTACTGATTTTCCTTCTACTGACGGTGAGATTTCCAACACGTAGTCTTTGGGCGAGGACATATTGTATGGGGTTTTTATGTTTCTTGCTCGAGTATTAATGGGGTTTAAAATATGTAGATCATATCGCTGTAGCTAGAATGTTCTTCTTTAAAAATGGGTGCTGTTTACAACTTATATATTTTCCAAAAGGCTTCTGCCCATATTGAGGAATCATAAAAAATATTGCGCGGTGCAGGTCGAGGGACCATAATCGTGCTCGTTCTACCGTTTGAAGAGTAGAGTTGTTAGACACACCAGTGAAGCTAAAGGAGCTACAGACGGAGGCCTCTTCATGTCACAGAGCTGGCTTTCACCACCTGCTATCATTTTAAGAAGCCTGGACGTCCGACGAGGTGTCGTTTATCTGCTGTTGTCAGTTTTTGACTCGGTGCAAGGCTTAAGAGTACTTCGCACGTGATATTATCTGATTCTTGAAACGCCAAATTGCAATCTCAACACGCGCTGCCACGTCCAAATTGGGCCGATGCTTACTTTGAGTCTCATGATTCAATCCTATGTAACAAAAGATAGGTATTTGATATCTACTATACAGAAAGTCTAAGCGTGCAGAGGCTCCAACGACTCCTCTGTTGGCTTCTTTTCAAGCGAACCTACAACACTTTGATTTTGACGCATGTCTTCAATCATCTCTTTTCTGGTCTTGAATCTAGAACCGGTTCTCGATTCCAATTCTTGTCTTCTTCTCTTTTCAGCATCGTCCTTCTTAGTAGCTTCTTGATCTTCGACCAATTTAACCATTTCCTTCTCATGCTCGATCCTAATTTGTTTTAATTCTTCGTTATAGTATTCAAGGCTCTTGATATCATGCTTTGAATCTTGACAATACTGGTCGAAATCGGCAGGCAATTTTCTTCTTAATGCCAACTCGATAATTTCAGGGTAATTTTTTTCTTCCAAGTTGAACTTCAGCTTGATTTGTCTCCGGGTTCTGTAAGGGAACAATTGGGAGATCAACAAGAAATCTGTACCAAATGTACTTAAAGCAGTGTAGAATTGTTTCACTTCATCTTGAGTCCAACGATCAGTGTGTTTTCTCTTAGAATACGTTGATGAAGTGATGGGATTCTCAAACGGATTGGATTCTTCACGTACCAACTTACTGTTGTCGATGTTTTTGTGTCTACTGACAACGGCAGACTCGTCGTTAACCCCGATTTTACCATCAACCATAGTCAACTGGAAGCCCAGACTGGTCACCTCTTGATCTGTATTGAGTAACTCGTTCTGTTTTTTCTTTCTATCTTCGTCTGTTTCCTCAATATCTCCGTTTCTTATTGCCAATTCCTCAAGGGAAATACGTTCAAGACGAGCCACGTCTCTGTCTTGTCTTCTCTTTCTCTTTCTTTCATTTATCTTCGCTTGGGCTGCAACCACTGACTCGTAGTTGGAACTCACTTTACCAATTGGTAACGTGGGCTTGCATAGATCTGCCATGGTCATTTCGTTGAAGTTCAAGCCAATATCACGATACAACGCTTCCTCTTCTGGCTTAATGATCCGGGGAATCTGGGAGGTACTGGTGATACGGGTATCAAGTTGTTCAGGTGCTAGCTTGGTAGTTTCGATCTCGGCACTTTCATCAGGGTCATTCTTACCCGTGGGAGGTCTTATCCTGAACTTGGTGAGCTTAGAAGTTTTTGCATCAATACCAACAACGAATTCACGATCGCCATACTTGCCAATCAAATGACTAGTAGAGGTAGTGGCTGGTTCACTGGCCTCCTCTGCTACTGGAGAAGGTTCCTTGGGAGTAATCTCGGCACTAGGTTTAATTATAGAGGCTCTCTTAACAGCACCTCTATTTTGCGCCAGAGACCTTCTCCTCTTTGCCTTCCCTATTGGAATAACAATCTTGGCG
This sequence comes from Suhomyces pyralidae, assembly GCA_003706505.3. Classification (NCBI taxonomy): domain Eukaryota; kingdom Fungi; phylum Ascomycota; class Pichiomycetes; order Serinales; family Debaryomycetaceae; genus Suhomyces; species Suhomyces pyralidae. The sequence continues at coordinate 105,568 of PPLO03000013.1, forward strand.
GGCTCGGCTGCTCCTGATACATTCACTTCACCACCAGTGTGATTTGAAAACGAAACAGATCCTGATCTGTTTCTGTTAAGTATGGGTGTAATTCCTGACAATCTGCGCTGTTGAATAGACGATTTCCGAGGTGGTGCTTGTTCTTTGAACAAGTCGTTGTCGGAGTCTGAGTTTTCATTTTGAGACTCGTTTGAGTCCGATTTGGGATCCAGGGCTAATTTGGATATTACTTCTGGTTTCTTCAGGGAATCTATAGGATCAACATCCTCCGAAGCTTTGGCAGCTTTTTTTACCTTGAAATCATATGAGCTTAACGGTTCTGTAGTATTAATTGGTGTGGGAACTGAATGAGATGATGTAGATGGAGATATTGCGGGCACAGCAGCTACAGCTTGTGTGGATGCAGGTGTTTCGATACCGACTGCATTCAGGCTGGTTTCTGGTGCCTTTTTCCCTTGTTGCGTCGAGGCAGCTTGGCTGGTCTCCTGCGTAGCTGGAGGAGTCAACTGAGCAGCAGGAGTGGCTGCTTTGTCCACTTTCCGCCTCAACGGCTTCTTCCGGATCTTAGGCACGAAATGAGTACTTTTTTTGACCACACTACTCATATTTATTCGAAAGTTTGTGCAGTTTGTTTAGCGTGTTTGGTTCAGTTGTTTGGTTATTTGTGATTTTTTTTTTTTGGATTCTCTTCTCACATCGTAGAAAAAATATATAGTGATAGCAGAGATGAGATACAAGAGAGTGATCAACCAGCATGAGAGCTTTGTCAAAGTATAACTGGGCACCGGACCTGAACGACAAGTGGATCATCAACTTACAGTACCTTGACAACCAAAGCTTTGTGGCTTCTGGTAGTGACGGAAGCTTGGCCAACTACGTGGTGGCTCAACCAAGCACCCAGCCTATATGGCAGGTGAAAAAAGCACACACAGGTAGTATCAATCTGATAAAGCAGTTGGGTAACCATAGTTTGGTCTCCTGTGGTTTGGATGGTATCAAGCTATGGGATATTCGTGCTGGCTGCAAACCAATCCACTCCACCAGTGGAAACTACTTGTCTTTGGGAACTGATAACAAGAATATGATAGCAGGAGGTACAGAATTGCAAGGAAGTGATGCCGAGCTTCACATGTGGGACATTCGTAACTTTGATACGGTAGTAAGGTCATACGTCGACTCCCACCACGATGACATAACCGATATCAAGTTTCATCCTACCATTCCCCACTATATGATGTCGGGGTCCACGGACGGTTATGTCAACATATACAACTTGAACGAGCCCGATGAGGACGAGTCGCTCCATCAAGTCGTCAACTTTGCATCGGTGCATTCATGTCATTTTATCCAAGAAAATAGAATATCCATATTATCACATATGGAGACGTTGGGGTTCTACGAATTAAACAACACCAACTATGAACAAAACGACGAACCGTTGCCCAAGGAACTAGGTGATGTCAGAAGCTTGTGGTCTGACTGCGAATACGTGGTCGATGTAAACCCAAGAGGTTACTTGAGTTATGGTGCCAACTCTCAAGAGAAGCTTTCAATGTACCCATTCAATCCCACCACCGAATCTTTTGATTTGACCAAACCAGTATGGTTCCCACAGGCCCATGGCGAAGAAGTGGTAAGAGACATTTACTTGGTTCCAAACACCCAAACTGTTCTTAGTTGCGGAGAAGACGGATATGTCAGACTCTGGGAAATACCCTACGCATTGCAAGACTATACCTTCGGAGATGACGACTCAATGGACACAGCTGAAGAGGTACCAAAAAAGGAAAAGAAAGAGAAAAAGGACAAGAAAGATAAAAAGTCCAAAAAGGACAGGAAAGACAAAAAGGAAAAGAAAGACAAGGGATCTGTTCGGTTCAAGCCTTACTAAGTATTCATTAATATATTTTTCGAAAATAAGGTTGATAATTAAGTTATTATCGTATGTACAATTAGTATCTAGAAATGATATCGTCGATAACTTCTTGGGTGGAAGAGCTTCCTCCCAAGTCAGGAGTCTTGATTTTGTTTTCGCTCAAGTTGGCATCTACAGCTTCGTAGATCTTGGCAGCAGCTTCAGGGTAACCCATGAATTCCAACATCAATGCAGTAGATCTGATGGTGGCAATTGGGTTGGAAATACCCTTACCTTCAATGTCTGGAGCAGAACCGTGACATGGCTCGCCAATAGCGAAATTGTCACCAACATTGGCAGATGGAACAACACCAAGAGAACCAACCAAAGCAGCGGCACCGTCACTCAAGATGTCACCGTACAAGTTTGGAGCAACCACAACATCGAAGATTTCTGGTTCTCTGAACATACGGTAGACCATACTGTCAACGATTTGTTCTTTGTGAGCAATGCTGCCGTACTTTGCAGAGTTGGCTTCGTAGACTTTACGGCAGGTTTCACGGAAAAGACCGTCGGATTGCGATAAGACGTTAGATTTGTGGGTGACGGTTACAGTAGGACTGCCGTGGATGGACTTGACACTACTGTTGTCTCTAATGGCTTGTCTTTGCAATGCAATGTTGTAAGCCATCTTGGCAATGTTGGTGGTGGCAGTTTCGGAGATTCTCTTGATGGCTTCAGCGATCTTAGATCCGTCTGGAGCTTCGTAAGTTCTTTCCTCTTTGACGTATAAGTCTTCGGTGTTTTCACGGACAATAACCATATCCACTGGTCTGCCAGTACCTTCAACAGACTTGACAGGACGAACGTTGGCATATAAGCCCAACTTCTTTCTCAATGCCACGATTGGCGAAGAGTAACCGGCAACTTTGGTAGATGGAGAAGAAACAGCCCCAAATAAGGCACCGTCACATTCGTTTTTCAAGGTGGTAACGGTTTCATCCGGTAAAGCTACACCGGTCTTTTGAAACAATTCGAAACCAGCATCCAAGTTGACGAATTCAAAGTTCAAGTCGTACTTGGCTGGCAAGTTTTCCAACACCGCTTTACCGGCAGGAATGACTTCACGACCAATTCCATCTCCAGGAATCAAACCGATCTTGAGAGTCTTCAATGTAGGACGGGTAGATGATAAGCGACGAACTGATGACAACATTGTAGAATAAGTCCAAGTTTTCTTTACAGATATGTCTAGTGTCTATTAAAGTGAAAAACTTGAAAAACTTTCCATTTGCTATTGTTGATCTCCACTAATCGGATTAGGCTGGAGAAATCAGGTCCCATGAGTCATGTCACGTTCGCCGTGCAAAACCTACCGCGCCGCATCGCCAGAACTAATTGGGAAAGGCAACTAGAATGGTGACGTTTACGATACGAAAGGAAGAGTCGCACATGGCAAAACAACACGACTGGAGAAGGAAGTGATGGCTCGGTCCTAGAACTAAGTGAAATATTAGCCATTGCTGGAATGCCAGGTGCTGGAGGCAATCAGTCTATATAGCGAAGCCATTGTGGTTACTCCGGTTCGGCTCAAGAGACCTTTATATATGATACTCCGGGGATGACCCACGAGTGATGTTTATTGGTGCTTTTAGTCGTAACATATGTACAAGTAATCATTAATTTCTGAACGCTTAGTTAGCATCTTTAACAATACCCACTTTAGCAGGTCTCAACACACGCGAATTCAAGGTGTATCCAGTTTGTTGAACGTGGAAAACAGTACCTGGCTCTTTATCAGGTTGTGGAACCTCGAAGGTGGCTTCGTGTTGGTTTGGGTCGAAAGGTTGGCCCATTGGATTTATCTTTTCGATTCCGTGTCTGCCAAGAGTCTTTTCAAACACATTACGGGTCATGTTGACACCTTCATACAAGTTCTTGACTTCCTTGTTAGAGTCCAAGGTTTCTTCTTTGACGGCGTTCAAGGCCAAGTCGAAGTTATCCACGGATTCCAACAAGTCCTTGGCAAACTTTTGTAAAGCAAAGTCCTTTGCTTTCTGAACTTCTTTTTTTGTAGATTCTTGTAAGTTTCTGAAGTCAGCAATGGCTCTGGCGTAGTGGTTTTTCATTTCTGCGTATTCCTTGTCTTTCTGTACTAATTGTTGTTTCACTTCTTCGACAGCATCAACTTCCTTTGGGGCTTCGTTGGCCTCAGTCTCAGTCTTTGAAGCTTCACTTGCAGCTTCGGCTTCTTTAGCGGCTTCACCTTCGGCAGGTTTTTGGGCATTATCGGAAGCAAAACGGACCATTCTTGGGGCAATAGCAACTGGTCTGATAACACGGGCCGAACGAACAGCCTGACGTGCAACAAGAGGTCTTGTTAAGGAACTGAAAAGTGCTCTTTGCATCTTGTTATTATATAGCTATAAAAGTGTTTTTTATTGCCTTCAAAGTGCTGAAAAATTTTAGTGACTCTGAAAAATTGGATGCTTACGTAACTCTTTTTTTGCAATCGCTTATATACCTTACAGTTTGTAACTGGATATTAAGTGATCGACATACTCCTGGAAACGCTTCTTTGTGTCAAAAGTCTTGGCATTCTTGCCTTTCGTTCTATTTGACTTCGTTTTATAGGTTTCGTTTGTGCAAATTTGTAGTTTCAGCTCTGGTGGCACTGAAAGTTTGAGTTGATTCAAGTCACTAGACAGACCAACAAAGTAGTTGCCTAATCTTCCAGGCACCGGTGTGTAGCTCGTGGATTCGCTGAACAAGGATATTATAGCGTAGTCGTATGATACCTCGACTTCACCACCAACAATTATGCCTGGTGTACCGAAAGAAAATCCTCTGATGCCGCCGTTTCTTTTCAGGCATCGTTCAGCGAGAATCTCTTGAACCAATGCTTTCTGACGTATTGAGGTCACCCAAATCCCAATTTTTGAAGCAGGATATTGTATCAACCTCATGTACTGGAAAAGAAGCACACAGTACTCAGCCTCTTCAACTTGGTCGGTAGCATGGATATGCTGGTAAGTATACTTGAAGCCTGGATTGTGTACGGGGAGCATGGTGTCGTCAACCTCTTCTCTGTCTTCAATACTCACAAACGCTTTCCTGATACCGTACATTTGGTGCAAGGTATGCAAACAACTAGGCTCAAATACTTTTACCAAATCTCCTCCTATGATGACAAGCAGTTTGAGTTCCAAATTACTCTGTATAGCAGCTATGGTTAAAGCATCGGCTTTGCCTTGAATTATACTCAAATTGTCGCACGACGGGGTACCTACCTTCTGGTTCAATTTGGCAAAGTCTTCAAGAGTAATGACTACATTAAAGTTACGGTAAAGATACTCCCACACTTCATGGTGGGCCTTGGAGGATGATAACCACACCGGCATCATTTGGCGAGTAAACTCGAAACTTTTTATTATGTGCATGTAAGCGTCAATAATATCTTGAAAATTATCGAGTGTAATTTCCAGAGGAGTTGGGAACGGGTAGTTTTTCAAAAGACTATCTAGCGAGTCTTTGTTGCTTTGCAAGTACTTGTTCCATAACTTTTTGATTTCATGCTCAAAGTGGTCGAGATTACTTAAGTTTTTGTTGAAGGCTTCGTCATTTTCAAAATCAAACATACCACTGATAAACTTCAAAAATGACCTGACCATTTCTTTCAATTCATCCAACTCATCATCTATTCCATATCGTATAAAGCTGAAATTATCCGGACTTCTGGTTGATGTGCCAAAAGTCCTCAAGTAATCCTTTGATGGAACCACTGTGATAAATCGTTCGTCTTTCATCTCAATAAAAGCCTTCCTGAGAATAGTCTTAATTCCAGTATGACACTTGTACTCTATGGCTGTGAATTTGTGGAAGTACATATAGTTGTATACATCCTCCTGTTGCTGATTCAATTCATAATTTGTGCTTATGACTGAGCCATTGGCATCTCGCAACTTCTTTGCACTTGGTTCGCTATCACGATGGGGTCTTCCACTCGAGTCAGAAGTATGCTCAAAGCCAGCTTTTATCGCACTGAGCTGTTGTATCTCAGGATAATGTATGAATTGACTCGATTCTAGCTGGCTCCATAATAACACCAGAGTTTCGGTGGGAGGTATGGCTATCAAGTACTTGAGTCTGTCTTCAAACGAGTCGGTTTCAGCAATGCTTGCACTCTCTAGTACAAGTGACTTGTTGTCGGCCAGAGTCACCTTAGCAAGCCTAATTAAATTCAAGCCGAACTTTTTAACCCGCTCGAATTTCGCAAGCTTGTTGGGCTTAACCAACTCTAAGGCAACTACACTACCGGTGCCCAGAACGAAATTTTTGTCCAACTTAACTGATATGTCAAATCCATTGATTTTCTTTATTTCATTGATTTGGAAGAAGTACTTGCTGCTTCCCTTGAAGTGTAAGTTCGAGTCTATGTTGAGTCTATCCAACACATTGTATATATGCGCCGATATTTCCTGCTCGACCGTCAGTTTTATACGTTGGGCTGAACGAACTCTGTACTTGTCGAAAGAATCGAGGCCCATCATCGGTACGTTGTGGGGTCTTACGGAAGTGGGCAACTTGGCCTCATAAACAGACTCATCAAAGTTATATATATCTCCAAGTTCGAGTTCTGAATATAACGCCAATGATACTATACATTGGGTACAGATTTCGTGGTCCAAACTCTTGTCTTTCTGGGAATCAATAATAGTGTAGATAAATCTCTTGGGGTCTTGACCAGTGAAATCGGTAAATAAATCTTGAATACCCTCCTTGAACTCTTTATTGAGCAAGTTATTAAGATCTTTGGCCGTTATATCGAACTTCGTGGGGACTTCGAAGAGCTTGCTACCTCCCTTTATCTTTTGAACGCTCTCTTTTAGTCTCTCAAACTCAACCGCTGAATCTGTTTTTAAATCAGTGGCATAAACAATCTGCTTTAAAGATTCAAGATAGCTCTTTATTCTTCCAAAGTACGGAAACTTGCCATCTCCTATTATCAAAAAGTATTCAACAAAACATGTGCTTTGAACAAATTTGCCAAGGGTTTCGCCAATCTTTGAATAAGAGCCAATTATAGATATGAATAAATATATGATTTCCTCCACAAACAACTGTATGCTGAGAGATACAGGCTTATCTGAGACCATGCTGGAGATTCTGTTTATCACGTTTCGTATCCACCAATGCTTTTTTTTTATTTGCAAGTAGTCCTTGGAGTTTCTGTCACCAAGGAGTTCGATTGTCCTCTCTATATTTCCGTATTCGGTGTGGTCAAACTTTGAATCCATCATACCTTCGTATCCGGCGAGATGAGTCCAAATAGTTGTATCGAATAATGGTGAGACTCTGCTCCGTATCTCAGGTTCAATGGCACTGACACTGGTGCTAAGTAAGACCAAGAGCTGTATAATATATCTGCAGAGTCTGATGTTGCTTTCTTTATTGACTCGATTGGTAATATCAAGGATTCTGTACAAGAGGCATTCGAACTTGTGTGCATCTTGTCGTATGGTTTTGATAGATCGAATTGAATCTCGCTTTAATTGGTAGGATAAAAGAGCCACTATGAGCTCAATGTGACTTACAGGCACATCTTCGTGAAAATGTTCCCAAAGAACGGTTTCGAAGTACTTAGACTCGCTCAATAGTTGCAATTCACCTTGTGATGGCTCAGAACTGTGGTCAAATAGCGCTTCATGTACGTGGCTAATAAGCAAATTGGAAACAAATTTCCTGGGAGACTTGGGGTACCATCGTTTGGTGAGAGACCGTAGCCTACTATGATCCTGACTCATGCCTTTTTACCTTTCTGTACTACCCAGGTATATTATCAGTACTATATTTTGGTCGTGCGTAGCCATTTTTCATACTCCAAAATTTTTTCAGCTTTCCAAAGGTCGTAGTTGGTGCAAGAGAATCTAGTTAGTCCAGCATGTTAAGGTCCGGCATACGTTTCTTTTCTTCAAGCAGCGTAGCTAGTGGAAAGATACAGCCCACGCTTGCTGCTAAACAATTTATAAGTCCAGATGCATCCAAATCTAAGGCCAGGACCTTGAGAAGAAAGGAAGTTAGATTGAAAAAGCAGATCATCAGGGATGTCAACAACTTCAAGAAGCATTCTTCCAGAAACGTTCAATTCCAAGTCGATCCTGTGTTGGGAGATGCTAACAACGGGTTTATGAAAAGAATAAGAGAAGAAATCAACAATCAAAGCAACCATTTAGCCTACGGATACGAAAGAGACGAGTTTGAGAAATTGTTATACGGAGCCGAAAAAGCCGCTTTGGAAAAAAGCAAGGGAACCGAGGTATTGAACGAGTCCATTCGTGCTACTGAAGAAAGAAAAAGAAGAGCATTATTGACTATTCTTAACATCAGAAACACCAACACTGAAGATAAAAAGACTTTGGCCATCAAGTTGGCTAGAGAAGAGTTTCAGAGACACGAAGGCGATACTGCCTCGCCTGAAGTTCAGGCTGCTGTTCTTACTGTCAAAATCCATTTTGGAATGGACCACGTAATGCTTAATCCAAAGGATTATGACCACACCCAAGTGGTACGTGAATTGGTTCAACACAGACAAAGGATTTTGAAATACTTGAAGAGAGACAAACCTGAGTCGTACTACTTCACTATTGCCAAGTTGGGATTGACTGACGATGTTATCACCAGAGAATTCAACATGGGTAGACAATACTTCCAGGACTTCAAGGTCTGGGGCGACAAGCAGTTGATCAAGTTGTCTGATAAGCAAAAGAAGAAAGCCGATGCTGTGGTTGAATTGCAAAAGAGAGTTGCTGAGTACAATGAGTTGGCCAGAAAGAACTATGAGCTTCTCAAGCAGTAGACGTACTTACCTGTATATATATAATAACACGATATTAAGAAAATCGTAATTTTTTAATTACAAGTTAGTCAAGATTGACTGCTTCTGTACTATTCGAACTTTTTGTATATTACATGTGTATTTGAGCTGTAGGCTACCAGTAGCCTGCTACACTACTGCACATCCTGGAGAGTATCAATTAAATCGTCCAACTTGCGATCTGACCCCAACATTTGGATCTCCTTATTCAAATTCATAAGCAGCAGATTGATTTCGTCTTTTATTTCTTCGCTTTGCGCGCTCAACCCTTGTAATTCGGCGTACAACTCGGTGTTATCCACGCACAATTGATTGTATATTATCTCCAAGTTTTCTAGCGATTCGCTGGAGTTACTCACGATGGTGGCCTCGATTATTTCAGTAGGGGTAAGCTTATCGATTTTTGGAGGTTCTTCTAACAGATGCTCCTTTCTGTATTGTGCAGTTTGGATGATTTCATCTAGTTCGTCGAGTTTGGTTTTTATGTTACGTTCTTTGAATATCAATTCGAATTCTTTCATAGAGCTCGAATGCCAGAACTTTATGATTTGGCTCCGTGCTGTGTCCAACGATTTTAGGCCCTCTTCTGATTTGGTAAGTGTAGGATAACAGGCATGAATTTGTTCCACTGCCAACGACTTTTTGATCACTTGTTCCAAGGCTTTTCTGCAAACTAGCTGAAGACGGTCGAACCTTATTTTCTCTACATCCACGGGCACATCTATTGGCTTTCTTGAAGCCGTTTCCTCAGGGGAATTGGTCATCTTGTGCTCCTAAGCTAAATGTAAACACCATCGAAATTTGATGCTCTATACCGGAGGCGCGCGGCTTGGTCTCCGCCTGACCAGCCCATATCCTGGGGGACTGTGAGTAGTCACGTGGATCGGTATTCAAAGTCCCCGTAAACTCGAATTTGCCCCAAGCGATTACAGTTGAAGCATAGCAAAATGTCGGATCCACGCTCCATAATCGCTGAAGCCGAGAAACTCACCAAGCCCCAACTGGGATTCCTCTCTTTCTTAAGTGGCTCGTCGCAGTCCACAAGATTGGAAGAAGCTACAGACTTGTATATCCAAGCTGCCAACCTGTACAGATTGAAGAAAGAATTCGATTCAGCTGGTCAACAATTTGTCAAAGCAGCCGATATCCAGGAGAAATTGTCAAATCATAACGACGTGGCCAACAACTTAATAGAAGCCTATAAATGTTACAAAGGAGTTTCTCCTACCGAAGCAATCAATGCCTTATCCAAGGCAATTCACATATTTTTGACCCAGAATGGTCAGTTCAGAAGAGCAGCCAACTTCACAGGAGACTTGGCTGAGCTTTATGAGTCCGTTGGTGATAACGAGAACGCCATAAAGTCCTATGAACAAGCCGGTGACTACTTCACCACCGACCATGCCGAAGCCTTGGCCAATAAGTCGTACTTGAAGTGCGCTGATTTAAGTGCCCTTTCTGGTGACTACAAGAAGGCAGTCGAATTATACGGCACAATTATTAAACATCTGAAAAACAGCAACTTGAGCAGATGGAACTTGAAGGACTATTTCTTGAAGGTAATTTTGTGTGTATTGTGCCAGGACGATGTGATTGAAGCACAAAAGAGATCGCAATCGTATCTTGAAGACGACTCATCATGGGAACAAACACGTGAATACAAATTGGTGAACGATATCTTTGAATCTATCGAAGCTGGTGACATACAAGGTTTCTCGGATAAAGTGTTCGAATACGATCAGTTCTCCAAACTTGATAAGTTGAAGACTCAGTTATTGTTGAAGATCAAGAATAGCGTTGTTGAAAAAGATGACGAAGACTTACTTTAGATCTCCTAGTTTTATCAATTTTACATAAATTTAAAGTAGTAATAATCACGCGTTTAATTTATTAGTAGAGATGTTTAAGAAATAAATAATAACATGCCAGCTGTCTTAATTTTTGAATAATTCACCATATCCAGGGTTGGAAACGGTTTCATATCTCTTAGCCGACCATTTTCTGAATCTCTTACCAAAGATAATCATGATAATGAAAGATCCATTGATAATCAACGAAAGCATAAACATCAACCATGTCGTCAACTTGAATCCATCTCTTTCCAACCAGGGAGAGATGGCGAAAGTGAATCCCATACCGATCATGTTTCTGATGAAAAGCATCAAAACTAAACCTTCACTGGCAACTTTATTGTAACTATCAACAGCATACGATAAACAAATGGCACCTGAGGAACTCATGGCAAAACCTAAAAGTCCTTGACCAAGCACCACCGGGATAGGCCATTTAACACCATTAGCAGAGCCTAGTCCATAAGCAAGAAGTCCAGCGGCATTGAATATGGTTGGGACAATCATTGCCCAAACTCTAAATTCAGGTTCCAAAATACCATTATTTCTTCTAGCCATAAAGATGGCGAGCTTATCAACACAGAGCCCACCATAGACCATTCCAAACACAGCTCCAAAGAAAGATCCCAAGTTAGACAATCCGACAGTGTTTGGGGCCCAGTTGTATGGAGCAGGACTGTAGACCAAAGACTGAGTATTAGAGATTAAAGACAACCACATCATCTGAGCACCATAAATCAATCCTCCCCAAATAAATGCTGGAGTCGTTACCAAAAAAAAAGGTCTGTAGAAAATACAAAGCCAGCTTCTACGATCATTATATTCGAACTCTATTAATCTGATCTTTTGCCAGTAAGTTCTCTTTGGAATCGAGTAGTCAATAGATTCAGCATCGTCCTGAGTGGATTCGTCACCATTAGCAACTGTTTCTTTAAAGTTGTTCTTGAGGGTTTCTGGAGGTTGCCCGTTTTCATGCTGAGTATCTCTAGATTTGATTTCGTACAAGATATTATCTTCCAAATCTTTTTGATCATAATCTCTTCTGAAAGTAGTATCTTCCATCAAGAAAAGCAAAGCAATAAAAAGAGCTCCAAAGATAATAATTTGAACGTAGAAGCACCATCTCCATCCTTTGGTATCGTTGATGTATCCACAAGCCACAGGTCCCAAGTACTGACCAGCATAAAGAGCAAGAATCAACAAGGAAATGGCCGTGGCACGCTGATGTTGATAGAAAACATCAGTGGACGAAATTTCAACCAACGAATCGACAGGGGCGGCTGCGAATCCCGAGATGGAAGAATAGGCAAATAAACCAGCAAGAGAGGTAGCTTTGGCTCCGGCTGCAAGAGCGATAATAACAAGAACAGTACAGATCAAGTAAACGAATCTGCGGCCAAGTTTAAGTGCAGTTGGTTGCAAAAAGACACATCCCAAACCAAGAAACAAGAAGACCATGGCCAAAACCTTGTTAAGATCTTCAAGGGTGCAAGGAATAGACTCCATCCATACCGAATAAATTGGACCAAAGAAACCGACCGAAACAGCCAACAAGAAAGCCCTAAAATATTGTTAGTATGAGAATGGATAGGGAACAATTGATGCTAGACGTACCATAGCCAAAGTAAGGCGAACTGAAGGAACTTCTTTCTATTGGACCATCTCAACGGATCGTTGATGTTGGAACTAGGTTGAGGCTGAAGAATAATGTTACTATCGTCTTTTTGCACATTAAGGTCTCCGACCATATCCACAAGATGGATAGTACCAGGAACATAATCTTGGACGGACATATTGTCCTGTTGTTTGGGTTCTGCCATTGTATGAGTGTGAGGTTGTATTGGTTGTTGCTTGTTGAAATAAAACGGCGACCCTCACCCAATATATAGCTTCTTGAGGAAGCGAATACTCTCAGACAAAGCGGTGCATGATCTCATTTGAGCCTTTAGGTTATCTTGGGCTCATTGCGGAGAAAATTACGATAAACCCTGTTAGATAGGCGACTGCGTATAACCCAATATTATCAGAAAAATTAGATTCAGCTGACGTCAAGATAACACTAATAAAGCTGGCCACATACGAGCAGTACCAACTCGGTAAACTGGCGGATATGTGGTGACCGAACAAGCATTATAGCACATTAACGACTACTTTGGGTGTTCACCTCTATTTCTTGCTCGTTATCTACGATACCCCCACAACTAAAAGTTGCATATCTTTTGGTGCTAGCCGCGATAAGTACCCCATATGGAACGAATCTCACTTCCCAAAACGGTGCGAACCGCGGCAATCGCGGTGGGGAGGACAAAGTGAAATGGCCATGCGAAACGGTAAACGTTCAGCGTGAGAGCAAAGCCTCGTTTGCGGTAAGGGGCATTAAGTTCGAGGACTCTCAATTAGGCATTGCTAGCTTCTTTCACGAGCTTCAATACACCTTCTTTCATGATGATACAAAAATAGCTAGCCGCGCGAAGTGTTGTATTTGGATTTTCAGTAGGCAACGGAATCCCAGCAGATGGGTAGCCCCTTTCAGAATCAGATTTTGGGGCGGTTAACAGCCCCGTTAGATAGACTTTTTAGTGCTACACTAGCAATTATTAGATTGAGATATGGCATCTACAGCACTACTCCCTACAATCTACAGTAATTTATCTTGATCTTTCGTAATATTGATCCATTAAGCTAGAAAGTCTTATCTATAAGTGTCATTATTGGAGTTATTCTCGGAACTAAGACTCTCCTTTGGTGGTTTTTTGAATATTTATATTTTCTTTTTTTTGTTTCGATAGCAGTTTATTCATGCATCTAGTTTTTCCAGTCTAGACTGGTTTGCCACCAAGGAACTCACTCCATCTCTTGACTTCCTTTGGCACGACAACTTCAGTTGGAACTACGTCGAATGGTTGTTTGTTGGCAATATTGGCCTTCAAACATTCAGCAAATAATTGCGAGGTGTTTGGCTCGTTGAATAAGGCAATGCCAAAATCAATGGCATTTCTTCTCATCACGTAGTCTTCGTCCAACAAGTCCTCAGCACGGGCGAAGGCGAGGTTGAAAACACCCGAGATTTTCTTTTCCTGGAATATTTCTCTCAAAGCTCTCTTATCAGTCTTTGGGAACTCGATAACTTCAACAGATTCTTCGACATATTTGCTCAAGTAGTCGGCGACTGGTTGAGAAGCGGTGTAGAATGAGTAGCCCAAGTTGCTGACAGTTTGTGCAACCTTACCCAACTTGTCATTGGTCAAGTCACCACCAAACAACAAACCTTGACCTGGTTGAGGGACAACGAAGTTCATGGTGGACTGGATAGAAGTCCAGTAGGCTTCCAACAAGTCTTTACCGAAACAAGCGATTTCACCAGTAGAGGACATCTCGACGCCCAAAAATGGATCTGCACCAGCCAATCTAGTGAATGAGAATTGAGGAACCTTAGTAGCAACACGGTCGAAATTTTTGGCCATCAAGTCAACAGGAGCTGGGACGTCTTTCTTGATCAAAGCCTTGACGGCGGTTTCAATGAAGTTGGTACCCAAGACCTTGGAAACAAATGGGAACGATCTGGAGGCTCTGATGTTACATTCAATGACTTTCAATTCATCGACATCGGTCTTGATGATTTGCATGTTAAAGGGACCAGTGATCTTCCAGGCAGCAGCGACTTTGTCAGCGATCTCTTTCAATCTGGCTAAGATTTCTGGAGACAAGTTTTGAGGAGGCAAAACCAAAGTAGCATCACCAGAGTGGACACCAGCATTTTCGACGTGTTCAGATACAGCATGCACCAAAACTTGACCTTCAGAGGCAACACCATCAATATCAATTTCTTGAGCACCTTGAATAAATTTGGAGATCACAACAGGATGGTCACGAGAAACCTTCGAAGCATTGGACAACTTGGCGTCCAATTCACCTTGGTTATTAATGACTGACATGGCAGCACCAGATAACACGTATGATGGACGAACTAAGACAGGGTATTCAACTTCGTTGGCAAAAGCCTCGGCTTCAGCAACAGAAGTCAACTCTTTCCACTTAGGTTGGTCAACTCCAATGGAGTCCAAGATTTGGGAGAACTTGTGACGATCTTCAGCCTTATCGATATCTTCTGGGTTGGTACCCAAGACATCACATCCTTGTTTTTGTAAGTCAAGAGCAATATTCTGAGGCAACTGTCCTCCAACACTGACGACCACACCTTGGGCGGTTTCCAACTCGTAGATATCCAATACTCTTTCCAAAGAAAGCTCTTCAAAATACAATCTGTCGACTTCGTCGAAATCAGTAGACACAGTTTCTGGGTTGTAGTTGATCATAATGGTTTTACGGCCAGCTTCTCTCAAGGCACGGGCAGTAGAAACAGCACACCAATCGAATTCAACAGAAGATCCGATACGGTAGACACCGGATCCCAAAACCAAAGTACCGTTTTCATTGAACTCAACGTCAGAAGAGGTAGCATTGTAGGTTGTGTACAAGTAGTTGGTGTTGGCAGGGAATTCAGCAGCCAAAGTATCGATCTTCTTGACGAATGGAGTGATTCCAAACGACTTTCTGACTTCTCTGACCTCCAATTCCTTGGAGCTGACGCAAAGTCCAATCTGCTTGTCAGAGAATCCCAACTTCTTAGCTCTTCTCATCAAATCACTGTTGATACCACTCAAGCCACCTTCAACACTTTCTAACTCCCTGTACATGTTGACAATGTTCATCAACTTGTGTAAGAACCATCTATCGATCTTGGTCAATTCATGAACCTTGTCAACAGAGTAGTTTTCGTGAAGCAAAGCTTGACCAACGGCCAACCATCTTCTGTCAGTTGGGTTGGCCAATTCGAAGTCCAAGTCATCGAACTTGTCACCTTGGAAACCAACGTATGAAGGGTCGATTTGTCTGATAGCCTTTTGGAAAGATTCTTCGAAAGTTCTACCGATAGCCATGACTTCTCCGACCGATTTCATGGCAGAACCAATATCTCTCTTGACATGTTGGAACTTGGCCAAATCCCATCTTGGAATCTTGGTGACCATGTAATCCAAAGATGGCTCGAAGTTAGCAGAGGTGGTCTTAGTGACTGGGTTAGGCAATTCAGGCAAGGTGTGGCCCAAGGCAATCTTGGCGGCAGTGTAGGCCAATGGGTAGCCAGTAGCCTTGGAGGCTAAGGCGGAAGAACGGGACAATCTGGCGTTGACTTCAATGACTCTGTAGTCTAATCCGTCTGGTTGTAAGGCATATTGAACATTACATTCACCAACAACACCCAAGTGTCTAATAATCTTGATAGCAGCACTTCTCAACATGTGGTACTCTTCATCAGATAAAGTTTGGGATGGAGCGACCACAATGGAGTCACCAGTGTGGATTCCCAATGGGTCAAAGTTCTCCATATTACAAACAGTGATACAGTTTCCGACTCTGTCACGAACAACTTCGTATTCAACTTCCTTCCAACCTTTCAAGGACTTTTCAACCAAGATTTGTGGAGCCAATGATAAGGACTGGGAAGCCAAGTTCTTCAATTCTTCAGGGTTGGCAGCAAAACCAGAACCCAAACCACCTAAAGAGTAGGCTGATCTAACAATAATTGGGTAACCAACTTGGGCAGCAGCAGCTAAAGCATCGTCCACAGTTTCAACAGCAGTAGATTCGGCAATAGGAATATCGATTTCCTTCAATGCCTGAGCAAATAAGTCACGGTCTTCGGAAGTTTCAAGGGTTTTAATTGGGGTACCCAATACTTTAACCCCGTATCTTTCGAAAACACCCATCTTGTCCAATTTCACACCGACGTTCAAACCAGTTTGACCACCGAATGTCAATAAAATTCCGTCTGGTCTTTCTCTTTCAATGATGTAGGTGATATATTCGGCAGTGACAGGCAAGTAGTAAATTTCATCAGCCAAGGCATGAGAAGTTTGATTGGTGGCAATGTTTGGGTTAATCAAAATCGATTGTTTGTTGGCTTCTTTCAAAGCCTTGATAGCTTGGGAACCTGAATAATCGAACTCACCAGCTTGACCAATAGACAAACCACCCGAACCAATGACCAAGACTTTGGACACATCGACCAATTTCTGAGCATTGTGATCGGTGAAGTTTTTCAACAATTCAGCACCAGCATATGAAGGACTGTTACTTGCTCTCAAAAAGTTGTTCCAAGTAGAAAACTTCTTGACAGGTTGTTTGGTTATTAACTTCGTACTGATACTACCAGTGCGGTACAATATCGAGCTCAAGTTGATCATTTTTTTAGGATAACCAAATATTCTAACTAGTGAAGTATCAAACTAGAAAGAAAAAATACTTGGGAAGGAAATGTCAAGATTATATACATGAAATCGGGTGAAAAATTTTTGAGCCTATTAGAGTGTGGCCCAAAACGGTAATGAGTCAGAGCTAAGCGCGTTGTAAGATCAGTGGCAGATTTAGGGTTACCCGCACTCAGGCACCGTTTTCGTTACCCGGAAAGATCATGATTGGTATTCGACAACATCACGTGGGATGCGATGGCTGCGGACAGCAATATTTTCATCGCCAGACATGAGCTGTGGTAACTGAGGAGAGAGGTTTGCAGTATCTTGTGACAGTGAAGCCCGAGCTGAGTCAATAGGCGAGGCGCCATTGAAAAATAAAAAAAAAAAAAAAAGCATATTATGACGCATTTTGAATTGCAGTAGGGAGGGCTAGAGTCTGATGTAAGTTTATTCAGGGTTCATTAAAAAATAAGTAATTAAGTCTCGACCCAAAGTACACTTCTCACCGTAGCTCACGTTTTTCTCTGATACTGGCTATATTATGAAAGTTTATGAGGCAGCAGTCTCGTCCCGTAAATTTTTGTTATCAATGCAGAATCCGCGGTGACTTTCCCTGCAAATAAAAAGAAGTAGGGTGCTAATCAACATGCAGCGATTATTTGGAAGTATGGAACAAAATGTCTCGGCCACTGTTTTCCGTACAGTCGGGAGGAGCTTGAGCCAAAGGCACCAAGTAGAGAGAACGTAGGTGTTGTCTGTCATACACATATGTTCCATACGGTATCTGAAGCCGGGTTGTAAAGCGTGTGCCATGTTTTGAGTATCGTATTTACTTTAAGCTACACCTCGCTCCATCCCGATTGAGGGCCACAATGATAATTGAAATTTTTCGTATCTCTGACCATTAATATTCCAAACCATTTTCTTAAGGCGCATAATAATTTTCATTACTAGTTTTTCATTAAATTGGTAGGTCGAGACTCTAGGTAGGTTTCATCCCAGCATCACAATGAGTAATCCTTACTCGCCCTCTCAAAGTTTAAAAGTCTCATACCCCGATACGGATGAACTGAATGCCAATATCCATGATACCAAGCGAAAGTTCTCGATTTCTGACGCCTTTGCTCAGTCATTCCAGAAAAGCCACACGAGTCCTTCTCCTTTTGACTTCGGTGGCAGAAGCTATGTCAGTATGCAACGGCCAAGCATCAGTATCAACTCCCCTACCATCTTCTCGGGCGTTAAAGTCCACGAACAGACGGCAAACTTGGCCAATATTGGGGTTACGGACGACGCAAGCGACCAAAATTTGATAGACGAATCTAATGGCGACGAATATTCGTATGAGCAGAATGATCTCGTCAGCTCCTCGCCTCCTATTCCAATTACATCTGGGGGTCCACCCAAACCATACTACGACTCCGGTTCTCCTGACGCGAACGCGAACTTGCCCTTGATCTCCAAGGTGCCGTGCCCAAAATATACCGACGATTATCCTGATTTGGAGACTGGTTCGCCATCTCCCAAGACACCGGGCTCCCTTAAGTTTTCAAACGTCAACTCAGGCAATAGCCAAACTGCGCGCTCGCCTTCTTTGGTTCACCAGTACGTCGTAAAACCAATCAAGTTCATTCCTGCAGTGTTTTTGGGAACTCTTCTCAATATTTTGGATGGTTTGTCATATGGTATGATCATGTTTCCTGTAAGCGAAGCCGTCTTTTCAAAGCTTGCACCAGCAGGTTTGTCGATGTTCTACATGTCTTGTGTGGTTTCGCAATTGGTCTATTCGTTAGGTGGTTCAGCCTTCAAGTCGGGTATTGGCTCGGAAATGATCGAAGTTACCCCATTTTTCCACACTATGGCCTTGTCTATTGCCAGCGAAATGGCCGGTTCCAGCAAGGACGCAATTATTGCCACAGCCATCACCACATACGCCGTATCGTCTATTGTGACCGGCTTGGTATTCTTTATTTTGGGTAAGTGCAAGCTTGGTTCATTGGTCGGTTTCTTCCCTAGACACATTCTTGTGGGATGTATTGGAGGAGTTGGCTATTTCTTAGTGGCAACTGGTATTGAAGTCTCTTCCAGG
This sequence comes from Suhomyces pyralidae, assembly GCA_003706505.3. Classification (NCBI taxonomy): domain Eukaryota; kingdom Fungi; phylum Ascomycota; class Pichiomycetes; order Serinales; family Debaryomycetaceae; genus Suhomyces; species Suhomyces pyralidae. The sequence continues at coordinate 124,490 of PPLO03000013.1, forward strand.
TTGGAAGGTGGATTGTTCTACAACTACGAAACTTTCAAGTACTTATTCTACGACCATCTCACTCTTTTGGAATGGGTGTTTCCCTTGGTTTTGACCATCATTTTGATTGGTTTGCAACACAAGTACCACAACTCGTTGTTGGTTCCGTTATTTTTCATTACAGTATTCGCAGCATTCCACGTAGTGGTATTGATTGTTCCATCGTGGAACTTGTCAAAAGCCAGAGATCTTGGTTGGGTTTTCCCTTCAGTGGAGGACAATGAACCTTGGTACGGCTTTTACCTACTTTATAAATTCAACTTAGTCGACTGGTGGTGCATCGTGAAGCAGTTTCCTTCAATGTTGGCACTTACCTTTTTTGGTATTTTGCATGTTCCGATCAATGTTCCTGCCTTAGCTGTCAGCGTGGGTATGGATCAATTCGATGTTGACAGAGAATTGGTCGCCCACGGCTACTCCAACGCGTTGTCGGGATTAGTGGGGTCTATCCAGAATTATCTTGTGTATACCAACTCAGTTTTATTCATTAGAGCTGGTGCAGATGATCGTTTGGCTGGTGTTTTGTTAGCAATTGCTACTGGTGCGGTTATGATGGCAGGTCCTGTAGTCATTGGTTATATACCTGTGTGTGTTGTGGGCTCTTTGATTTATTTGTTAGGATATGAGTTGCTCAAAGAAGCCTTATACGATACTTACGGTAGATTGAGAAAAATCGAGTACACCACAGTCATTATTATTGTTGTCACCATGGGAGCTTTTGATTTCGTCATTGGTATTTTGGTGGGTATTCTTTTGGCATGTCTTTCGTTTGTAGTTGAGGCAGCGGGTAGTCCAGTTGTTCATGGTATTTACTCCGGCAACGTTGTCAGGTCCACCGTTTTGAGACACCCTAAACAGCAAGAGTTCCTTAAAGATGTTGGTAATCAAATCTGCGTGATAAAATTACAAGGTACCGTTTTCTTTGGATCGATTGGAGGGGTTGAAAAGGCTATCAGATTGAAGTTTGAGGACGAAAGTTATAAAATCAACCCTATCAAATTCTTAATCCTCGATATGAAGGGAGTAAGCAGTATAGATTTTTCTGCAGCGGAAGGTTTCAGAAGAATTTTAAACTTGACCAACGAGTTTGGAACTCAATTGATTTTCTCCTCAGTTGTTGAAGAAGACGACATCATCAAAGGCTTAAGGGATGCCGGTTTGTGGGACGGAATAAGCGATGACCATCCCATCAAGCTATTCAACACCTTGAGCTATGCCTTAGAATGGTGTGAAAATGCATTTTTGAAGACTTATAAAACGATCAAAAAAACCGAAAACAAAATCATCGTGCCTGATGCTACAAACCCACTCTTAAATCAAAGATTTGGCTCTACTCCAAACTCTGATGGTGCCGGCAACAATCTCAATTCAAAAAGCTTGATGAACCAAAACTTCGACTTTGGTACGCCTCGTACTACGCACGTTTATCAAGCTGCGAAGAGAACAGTATATGATGAGCAAAACCTTCAAAAGAAATACTATACTACCAGCGATTCCTCATTCAAAAAACAGCCGCTTCCATTGATCATGATTACATTTCAGGGATTGTCTGACAAAGACGCAGAGTTCTGGTCACAAGTGACTTCATTTTTTGTTAAAGAACGCATACCTGAAGACTATGAATTTTACAACTCATCAAGAGATCGTCCAGCCTTTTTTATTGTCGAGTCTGGTTTGGTGCGGTCAGTGTTTAAACTCGAAAGTGATAACAGAACTTTACATTCAAGCGTGTTGCCATTGACCGCATTCGGGGATTTCTTCGAAATTGGACCCAACTTCAGGGAAATGAGCTACACCACTGTTTCAGATAGTGTGATTTGGAAGTTACCCAATGAAAAAATCACCGAATTGTTGAACCATCCAAATGGCGAAGCTATCTTTAACGAGTTGTTGAAGATACAAACAAAGTTGGTACGTGAGAGATTTGACACCATGACTGCCAATTTAGTCATCGCAGGTTGATACTACTTAACCACTGATCTTTAATTCATTTTTGATTCTACTTCTACCCTAATATTATTTAATTGTAGTATATTTTACTTCTTTTAACCCCACAATTAGATAATTACGGACAATACACACTAGATAATTTATATTTGTCATGGACAAACCTCGTCTCCAATTTCGGAGGCCGGCTGCGTGATAGACTGGAACCACACTTAAAGAAAAATGCTATAAACATACGTAGACGCAGTAACTGTTAATTGTACTAATTGGGTAAATTTCTTATCGTACAATATTTGTCTGAGATTGTGCCACATTTGTGCCTGCACATAACCTCGTTATTCAACATTTGCTATGTCACGTGTCACCGTAGTCATACCCATGCGGCCATAGTCCCCCTAAATTAAAGTTCGAGACAGATATATTGGAAACCAAGCAACACTCAATTTAATCAGTAACAGAATGGTCAGTTTAAAAACGTTAGCAGTATTAGGTCTCGCCACCAGCTCTGTCCAAGCATTATCTCTCAAGCCTGTCCTTGATCCTATTTACGATGAAATCATCACCGTCTTCGGTATCAAGCCAACTACGGAACAACCCGAGATTATACATGCCTTGCCAGCGCCAAATACTAAACCTGTCCCCGGAGGATCTCCAATTGTTCAATGCGATGCCTTGGAACCTCAAATCTTGAACTTGCAAAAGGTCGTCATCAGTCCTAACCCTCCAACAAGAGGTCAAAACTTGACTTTCACCGCTGTTGGTGTTATTAGTCAAGATGTCACTGATGGTGCCTACGTCGAAGTCGATGTCAAGTATGGTTTTATTAAATTAATTCACCAAACTTACGATTTATGTGAAGAGATCACCAAGGTTGACTTAGAGTGTCCTATCAAAAAGGGGTTGCAGGTCATCGAAAAGACAGTCGAGATTCCTGCAGAAGTTCCACCAGGAAAGTACTCCGTCGATGCCAGAGCTTACACCAAAGACGATGTTTTCATTACCTGTTTAAGTGCTACAGTTGATTTCCTCCCTGAAGGCTTATAGACTGGGCAAGTTCAGATTGTACCTTTGCGGTTGAAGCATTCTCGTTTACTTTATTCGATTTACCGAGCTCTGTTTTTTTTCACAAATTCCCAGTTTATGTTCTTTTAGATGCAAGTTTTTATCTGTTATTTCCAGGCATTATGTCGTCATAATTGCCCTTCGTTTTAATTCTTGTTCAAAGCCTAGTCTTATCTTATAAACGAATCTATACATCACGACGACAGTGCTCAAGATTGTATGTCACGTGCGCGCCTCTTCATTTTCGTAGTCGGAGATGCAGTTCGTATACTGCCTTGTTCTTGGCATGAATTAATAAGTATCAGAGTATCAGCATTTCTTCATCGATAATTCAGTGAATATGATTGAAGATTATTTCTCGATACAGATATTCTTCATAATATTCAGGGAAACTTTAGAAACCGCCATTATCATATCGGTGTTACTTTCATTCATAAATCAAAGATCACAATCGAACAATCTTACGCAAGATGATGAACAAAGCAAAAAGTTCAGTAGCGTTCAAAATAAACTCAAACTCCAAGTCTGGGTAGGAGCCATCCTTGGGCTTGTGATTTGTTTCATCATAGGAATGATTTTCATTGCCAGTTTCTATATAATAGGCAATGACTATTGGTCATATGCCGAAAGAATTTGGGAAGGTGTATTTTCTTTACTCTCCAGTATTATCATCACCATTATGGGTATTGGGCTCCTTCGTATCAACAAGGTCATGAAAGTTAAGTGGTGGATCAAACTTGGTGATGCTTATAATGAAAGCGAAGAAGGCGTCAAACTTACCGATGATCTCCACTCCGGTAATGATGAATCACGTCTCAGCGCTGACAGCACACGTCCTTTAACCGCATCTGGTTACAAGCATAAACATAAAAAGGGAAAAAAATTCACCAAAAAGTACTTTCTTGCTATCTTGCCTTTGGTCACTACCTTGAGAGAAGGTTTGGAGGCTGTAGTATTTATTGGTGGTATCGGTATGTCACTGCCACCTACATCCATTCCTTTCTCAATAATTGCAGGTGTTTTGTTTGGTGCCGTAATTGGATATATCTTGTACAAAGGTGGTAACAAAATGTCCTTACAATATTTTTTAATTTTACTGACATGTTTCCTCTACATAGTCAGTGCTGGCTTAATGAGTAGAGGTGTGTGGTTTTTGGAACTCGAAAGTTATGTCAGGGCTTGTGGAGGATTGGATGTTGGTGAAACTGGAAGCGGGCCAGGCTCTTATGATATTGCAAAGAGTGTGTGGCACGTGAACTGTTGTAACGGTCTTAAAGATGGTTGGTGGATGGTCTTCAACGCAATTTTTGGCTGGACTAACTCGGCCACTTACGGAAGTGTTGGATCCTATATTGCTTATTGGCTTGCGGTCATTGTTTGGCTCGAAGTTAAATTGTATGAAGAAAGAGAAGGTGTTGCACCATTCATCCCGATCAAGTGGCAATTGAAGCGTATTGCTAAAAAAGTTAAGTTATACGAAACAAGACACAAGCAACAACAGGGCTCTGTTGAAAGTAATAGTAGTCCATCTCAAGACGCATATGATGGCCTCAATGAAAGAGAAGCTCAGGCACAAGCTCTCTTGTCTACCTGATTAACATCTAAATTTCAAGAAAAATAGTTCTATAGTACTCAGCTTACATGCTGATATTCATGTATATAAAAAAAGCATAATAAACCATAGTCTTTCATTGTTTTTAGTCTAAAATAATTTTGTATTATTTGACCTTTTTCGCAAAAAAATTCACAATTAGTGTTTCGCGCGAGGTCATATTCGAACAAAGAAATGGGTACTAAAGTAATACCTAGTTTAAGAATGGACTTTTAAAATGCCCAATGTAATTAATACTATTTCTGATAAAGTATGGCCACTCAATGATTTTTCATGAGTACTATAATTACCACATACCTAAAGAACTAATGTGGAAGCTACTGTTTGAAATACCGTGGTTCATCGAAGACATGGTATCTGTGGCCTCTAACACCATCACCTCTGAACAAGGAAGGCATTCTCAAGTCTTCGCTTATTTCATCTTCGTTCACAAAGTGATTTCCATACAAGAAATTCAAATCGTTACCCTCTTTTTGTTCATCAGTTAGTAACTTGAACTTGGCAATCTGTAATTCAGTATCGGTGATTGTTGATCTGGAAATTCTGGCGTAAGCAACTTTCTTAAGTTCTCTGAACAAGATGTATTCACACCATCTATCCCAATCAGTACTGTCGATGTCGTAAACCCTGGACTCTTCACTCACATAGGTGTTGTAGTTTCCTTCCAATGGAACAGTAACTAGGTAACCCAACAAGACCAAAGGATTGTCACTACCAGCCATGATATCTCTGATTGCTAAAGATTGCAATCTTCTATCTTCTACGTCTTCTTCTTGGCCTGAATGGAAAACAACAACGTCCACCAAATCACCATGGATATCCAAGGTTGCGTGAATAGCAGGGGCTAATTCACCAACAGGAGAAGGCAAAAGATGATGGGTGGACTTGACGATAGGAAACTTCGACAACAATGCTACACCCCAAGTATGCTTATTTGGACCAGGACCGTAATCAGTGTACATTCCCAACTCGTCAGCCAAAGTCTGAGTGAGATCACGGTTTCCTCCAATCAACCTTTGGGTGTCGGTTTCCAACAAACCAATTATGTCAACCTCTGCTTCTTTGAGCAAATTTGCCATACGAATTTCCGAGGACCACATGTCATTATCCAAGCCAAAATGAATACACCAGACACCGGCTGTGAAGGATTTGGAATCTTTATTGTATGGTGTGACGGAGGAAGCAACAGGAATTCTATTGAGGAAAGTGGAAGCAGTTAAAGCCAAGAAAATTGTCATTATGGTAGTTGCTTGCTTGAACAAGTTCTTACCTGTATTGATTTTGACAATGTTCGAACACCTGATTCTAAGATTAAAATTGAGGACTCCTAATAAGATTAGAATGTGCGAGACGGCCACGACTAAATCAGTTCTCTCTCTGAGCAAAGGTCCACCTGGAACAAATGCATAAGCGACAGTCCAAATGTGTGCCAAAGATACGAAAATTTCAATGAAGAAAGCAATGAAGAATACTATACTTGGATTGAAACCAACAAGACTTTGGAAAATAATAGGTGTGATGGAAAGTAAGTAAACGGTGTACACATTTGCACCAGCAAATGCGTACCAACCACTTAAATGGAAGAATGCTAATGCAGAGCCACCACCAACAATGACGTTATATGAAGCAGAGCTCAATAGGCTGTGATTTGTCTTTAATGATACTATAATGCCAATAATGAAGGCAACAAAATAAAGCAAACCACCAGTGATAGGTGTTGGACCAGTGATTGGATAACCATCCCAAATCCATGTTGACAAAGTACCAGAGTCGGCCAAAAAGGTGAGAAGGGAATAGAAGTAGCCACCGAATCCAAAAGCAGCCAATATCAACGAACCACCCGATCTTGGAGAAGACTTTGGTACAACAGAAGAAACGGACGAGGGAGTAAAAAAGGCACCAATTAAGCCAACGAACACCCCGATACCATTGTGGCCACCATTCTGAGCATGCATGATTGGCCAAATAGGATTGCTTGAGCAGAACGAGTACTTCAACACCGCAGTGGACAACAATCCAAGAATAAAGGTGGTGGCGTACGAAGTGAATTTCTTAGGTTGGTTCGATAATGCCCAGAAGTCAGTGACAAATGAAAGAATGGCAAATGAGGTACCTGCTGTGACGGCTAAAAGCTTCTGTTCTGGGTCATCGAGTTTGTATGCGCCTACACCCAAGAGCACAGTCAAGGAGCGAGTGATGAACAGGTACTTGGCGAGGAAGTTTCTAACGAATGGTATAGCCAAAATAAGGTTGGGAACAAAGAGAGAAATAATAACCACTTCGTACCCTGAAAGCCCCATGTACCACAAAGGAAAGTACCAAACACATAATAATAAGGCACTAATAACTGACCAGAATATGTTGGCATTGATCAAGTTGAGTAAAAATTCAATTGTAGTATACTCGTCTCTTGACACAGTCGAGGTTTCTTTTTCTGCAACATCCGTCTTTACTTCTGAAGCACCACTAATCTTGGCTAAAGATATACCCGAAGCATAAAATCTTATTTCAACCTTCTTAAAATCAATGATCGACCAAGCATCAAAAGCAACGTCCCATAAAACCAATGCCCATTCAAAGTAAGCGTAGATGGAATAAGCACCTGGCCTTACATGCACTTTGTGTTGTATGAACCAGTAAATCAACGGAATAATGGTACTGAAAAACGCAGTAGCGGTATAGAATCTTCCACTACGCTCTTTGGAGTTTTTGATGGATAACTTGGTGATACATACTGTCCAAGGAATAGTCAACACGAGGTAACTCAACATGAAGATATCGTGCCAGTCATGGTCATCACCCGACGTTATATAAACCCAGCCACCGCAGGTAAAGGTTCTTATAAATCCCGAGCCGAGAGCAATATATGGTAATATAGAATCACTCTTATACAATGTGATAAAATTGAATAATACTAATAAGAACCTTGGACCAGAAGTCACGGCAATAACAACCTGAAAAAGTGATCTTTCAGGATACCTGTCACCAATTGTGGCTGAGACTGATGGAAACCACTCGTCAGGATATCCAAAGGACGAGTTTTCAACGATTTTGTGGTAATGGAGCCAGCATCCTACGATCAAAGCGGATACAAAAGCGGTATAGGCAAAGACAGTATGGGCATATGCAATCACGCTGGCATTGATGGCAAATACCTGCTGTTTTTCGCCAGAACTCAGCGGTGCCGAGCTCATTTTGACGGGTTTAATCATTTATACCTGAGCTTGATGTCTTCCCCACGAACACGATTGAAAGTTGGTGATTTTTGGCAGGTCGTGGCTACCTCAATCAAAGGACCCCTACCGAGGAACGGCCTCTGAAAGATTTCTAGAGAGTTCAATCAAAACCAACATCATGATTAGCATCATGACTAGATGAGTTGGGAGCGCGAGCTTGCTACATAGAGAATTAGAGGAACCACTTAAGTAGCTATACCGAACTATACTTTGGTTTTTCAGACGTGTCTGTCTCCGCAGTAAATAAAGATCTGAGCGTCATGTGATGATCGGCGAATGGTCCTGGCTGGGTTCACAGGTCGTGTACTTTTGTTAGAAAAGTATCCAGTTAAAATTCTTCTTTTTATAACATTATCTAAAGTGTTGATAGTGACAGTGGACCCGGCTCATATACGCATAACTTAATAATGGGTAAGTACAACATAGTAGCGATTGCTCACACGCAAAACACTAACATTGAGTAGGATTAGACAATTACGACAATCACAAAAGGCCAGAGTTGGTGTCCTTTGATGATATCGATTATGAAAAACTCCCCGAAGTGAATGATGCAAGAACCTCTATGTTGAGAGAACAGTGGATAAGAACCTACGCGTTGAGAGTCACCCATGATGCTTTAAGAAAATGCAAACAATACCACAAGGTAGATGCCCAAAAGAATTGCAGACCATTGATATTGAAGTACATGAAAATGATCGAAACCTACCCATTACAAGGTTACTTAGGTTACCAAAAGAACGATCCATCTAAGTAATTTGGACCAGGATGTCCAGATCCGAGCTATTTCGCTCACAATGAAGTCTCCCAGCAAGCTTCAATGCATATATAAGACCGCATATTTGAATGAAGTCTCATGTAAACTATTGTCATATCATTTCGAAAACCATTAATTGTATTAGATCGGAGCCACTTTTTGTGTTGCGGTCCAATATCAATAATCAACCACTTGAATAGATTATTTTCATTACAGAGAATCAACCTATCTACCTTTAAGAATTAAATATAAAAAAACATATATTTAGGTGGTCTCATAAGAAATCACACTATCATTCTCCTTTGTCTACCACTTTTAATAACGTCGACTATTTATTGAGCATATCCTTCGTAGTCTGTAGATTGCAATTGTAAACTATCACTTGTTCCATAATCGTTACCACCACTAGTACCAACACTATAGTTTGGAGCTTATCACGTGATCCTACGTGTGTAGCACATTCGCGCGAGCCAATCAGATCTGTCCCACATCGGAATCCGAACGAACCTGGCACTGAAAAAGTTTTGACTGAGGCTAGCGACCGACTTTATACCAGGAATCGTATTTAATTGATCAAGGATTATATCATGTTTCGTTTAGGTACTACTCAAATTGCCCGTGCGGGTGTGAGGTATGTAATTTGAGAAATATTTATCCTGAGCTTTGTCAAAGAATTTCGGACGTTTGTTGAGATACTGTCACTCATGCACAATTCAACGTTTTAAGGAACCACTTGTTATTCGCATACCTAATAAGAGATCTAGCCATTTTGCAAAGCAATTGAATGCTCAAGTCATAGATCTCTCGCTCATCCATATTGAGTTCGGCAGCTAATTTATTGACGTGATGAATTATACTTTCCAGCTAGGATCGACAATAAGTTTATATACTAACAATATCTAGAAACTATGCCACTTTGCGTGAAATTGAAACCCGTCTTAAGTCCATTAAGAACATCGAAAAGATCACCAAGACCATGAAGATTGTTGCCTCCACTCGTTTGAACAAGGCCCAAAGAGCTATGGAATCCTCAAGAGTTTTCAACAAGTCCGACTCCGCATTCTTCGAGAACGCTGAACCAGAAAAGGGTGAACCAACTAAGACTTTGTTAGTTGTCATTTCTTCCGACAAAGGTTTATGCGGTTCTATCCACACTCAAATATCTAAAGCCGCAAGAAGAAGAGCTGCCGAATTAGACAACAAGGTTGAATTCGTCACTGTTGGTGAAAAGGTTAGGGCCCAACTTTTAAGAAGTCACGCTGAACAATTGAAGTTGTCTTTCGCTGGTATTGGTAAGGAAGCGCCAACCTTCAACGAAGTTGCTTTGATTGCTGACGAAATCCAACAATTGGGCAAGTACGACGACATTGAAATCTTGTACAACAAGTTCGTTTCTGGTGTCTCTTTCGAACCATCTCAATTCTCCGTCTTTGCCTCCGAAGCTATTGAAAAGGCCCCAGGTTTATCTAAGTACGAATTGGAAACCGAAGGTATTTCTGAAACTTTATCTGAATTCTCTTTGTCTAACTCCCTTTTGACCGCCATGGCTGAAGGTTACGCTTCCGAAATCTCTGCTAGAAGAAACGCCATGGACAATGCTTCCAAGAACGCCGGTGACATGATCAACTCGTACTCTATCTTGTACAACAGAACTAGACAAGCTGTTATTACCAACGAATTGGTTGATATTATTACTGGTGCTTCCTCTTTGGACTAGAAAGTTAAAGCTTAGCATTAGCTCTTAATCGGGCTCTTTATTTCTTTCGACACCTAAATAACCAAGAAAATGTTACCAAAATAAAATCATAGGATATTATCTATGTAGAACAAGAACCTATAAGGCTCACATTGTAGATGGACGATGAATAAACTTCTTTATTATGCCAATTAGAATCATTTGAAATTCATGAAGGAAACTGAATTAATATAGTACAATTACATACAGAAGAATGAATAATAGTGCTTAGTTTTCCTGACAATCTAACTTTCAGGTCAAACCGTCTATAATCGAGTGTCAACTTAATTGATCTTGAAATGTCTAGTCTACTTTCACCACTCCATATATCTTTTTGATGAATATCAACGCTGTCAATAATCCGATGGCACCACCGCTAATTGCAACCAAGATACTTGTCAATGCCATATACGTGAAGTAGAACAACACACTCACAAAGTCTCGGATGTTCAAGTAAAATACAAAATAGTAACACGAGTATGCAAAGACGTACCAACCTAGAGAAGATCCGGTTCTGAAACTCAACCAGTGCCAGTATGGGTTTTTATATAAAACCAATGAAATGTAAACCGCCACTATCACTGACTCAGCAATTATTATCAAAAGCATTATTGAGTTAAAGAACAAAAACCCGTACATGTAGTAAAATGTAGTCTTTTCCAACCAAATGGAATTGAACAAGAAAACCAACTCGACAAACGCTATTCCAAAAGGAACCAGCCCAAAAACCAAAGTATTGAGGACTGGGTTTATAAATAAAGACCTTTTAGATTTCAATGGTTGAAGTGTCTTCTGTGAATCTTTCTTCTCGCTATAGTCCGTGGTGTTGTATAATATAGATCTTCTATCAAATTTCCGTTTGTTACCGTAATAACCGCCAGCAATTCCTAGTGGCAATTCTATAATCACTATTATCAGCAACAAAACGACGATGGTTCCAAAAGGTAGAGCGTTTGAAGATCTTTTAGCCCATACAAAGAAATTAAGGAACAAAATCACTGACAACACCAAAGCAGGTAAAAATCCGGCGAATACCATAGAGAATAATATAACCTTTTTCCTAGAGTATTCATGATTAACATGGTTATTAGTTAATAGTTTGTGTAAAATGATCCCACTATATGATGATATGAAGCCCGAAATACACAAGCTAAACACTGACAATGACTGTACAGCACCTTGATGGTTGTTGAATAAATTGCTGCTTGATTTGGAATGTCCAAAATTGAAGTTTGAGTTGATAACAAATATAAGTATAACTCCAAATGTGGCCACAAACATTTGTATACCACTGGAAACTAAAACAGTCAAAGGAGTGGAAAAGCTTGGAGACTTATTGACAGCTTCGATCAATCCATTCAATATACCCCTGTCGCTAGTTTCGTTGGCCCCACTGTAATCACTGGCAAGTGGCAATGAGGTAGATTTCATGATGTCTTTCTTTAACACCCTTATTAACACAGCTGCCACTACCAACGATAACAAAAACATCAAGACAAGGGAATTGACAAATGAGAACCAGTGGATTTTGTGGTTGTCGTGGCTGTTCTCATTTTCGTAGTATAAGTCCCATCTATGGTCATAGTCAATCGAATTGTCCTCTCTCCAATACACGGAATATGTATATGGAATGACAGTCTTTGGCTTTCCATCTTTTCCCAACTCCTTACTATTCGGCTTTAAGGCAAAGTTTTTGTAGTTGGTTGAGCTGCCTGGGCATTCCTCATTGATAACACTTCTGGGGTAAACTTCGAAGCCCACAATGGTAGAATCGCCAGTCCGGCGGTTTTTATGATATCTTATGACTAGCATGACGTGGTTGTAGATGTAACTCAAGTCTTTTTCAACGAACCCCAACGGAAATCCAGCTGCATAGTACTTATTTCCACCCTTTTCAGAAACAAAGGTGGTTGCACCAGGCAAGCCGTCAAGGAGCCAATGAGTGACATAGCCATTTCTGATGAGGTATTCGGCTTTTTTGATACCTGACTCTGTTGAAATTAAATCGCAAAGTCTCATACATGGCATATCGATGCCAAACTTTAAGTCATAGCTACTTACCCAGAGCCTATCACCTCTCATTATTTCGCCAAGAGATAAAGCCAAGGGATTGTCTGAATTGGCAGGTGGACATACAAAGGGCAAGTTATAGTATTCATATGGAAGTTGGGTGAGATCGGACTCGACTTTGTTGACTATAAGATCCACTTTATCACCTGTCCGGTAGTAATTTGGTTTACCGAAATCAAGGCAAGTCCCCAAAGCAGCCAACCAGGCTAGTATGAGACCGGTTCTTATCATTGCTTCCTATTTGCTGCCGCGGTGTAGTAAAGCTATTTAGATTTTAGTAGTCTATTTTTCAAACTTTATGATTGTTATGGGATATTTTTGATCTGAAGTATCTCGCCAAAAAAAAATAGACTTCGATTAATTTCACAGGAATGGAAAATAATTGACAGACGAGTTGTGGCAATTGAGAGTTAATTTAGCAAATTGTGTGCTGTGATAGCTAATCTACAGAGAAGGTGAAAACGTGCTTGGTGCAGAGATGTTCGATTGCCTTTGCCAACAATAAGTTTATGAAGATGCATACGGGCACGGGCATAAAGGTTTACAATAAGCGCGTCTATCTAAAAAATGCTACGGGGCTGAATAAGATGTCTCTTTCCTTCCTGTGTGAAATCTCTATATCACTACGTAGTAACTGACTAACTGTCAGTCTTCAAAGATTCCATTGCTTCTCTGATCAAATAATTTCCTTTGGGATCCAAGTTCATGGCAATGGTGAACTCTTTGATTGCCAGAAATTTATCGTTTTGGATATTGTACAATTGTCCGAGCAAGAAATGAACAGACGCTTCATCTGGTGCCAACTCTTTCAAAGTTTCGAAATACTTGAGTGCCTGTGGGAACTGTTGCATTGCGAATAGTGATTGCGCTTTCTTGAATATAGGCAATGGGTTCAAAGGCTGTAATTTGTTGGCCAATTCATACTGTCTTAGAGCTAGGTTCTTCTTACCTAACTTCTCAAGCACCATTCCAACGCAACATATCAAGATTATGTTTATAGGATTGATTGATACTGCCTTTCTGAAATGATAATCCGCCTTGTGGTAATCTCCTAAATTGATGTAAACCATTCCGATACCGTACAACGCATTGTAATGCCTGGAATCGATCAACAAACTGATTCTGAAGTTTTCCAATGCCATTTCATAGTTATCGTTACCGAAATATTCATGTCCCTTCAAAGTGTAAGCATATGTGAAGTTTTCATCTATTTTTGTCGCCTTGTCAAAACACTTGATGGCTTCGTCTTGTTCTCTGGTAAGAGAAAACAAGTTTCCTATAACACACCAAGTGATCGCAGAGTTTGGATCCAAATCATGTAACTCGTTGGCCAAGTAGGTTAATTCGATCTTTCGGTGTAAGTGCCATAATAACGTTGAATAATATTCCATATCCTCTAATCTTGTTCTATCCAACTTCCTGAGTTTGCCGAAAAAGTACTCAGATTGCTTGTAATTCACAATTTCATAGTGTAATCTTCCCAATTTACTCAATACCCAAGGAGTTTCTTTTTCTTTTTCCGATAATGACTCCTCTAATAACCTTATAGCTTTGTAGCAGTCGTACTTGCACATACACTTGAAACTTTTGGCAAATACAGTGTACAATTTGAGAAGATAAGCCTCGCCCTTTTCAATTTCCTTAAGCATTGTCATCGAGGTTTGCGACTCCTGATCATTATTATTCTGGTTCATGGTGGGAATAAGTCCAGATGAGCTATTACGCTTAAGATTAGACCTTATCCCTTTCGTAGATCCAGGCGTTTCAAGCAATTTAGACGTATTGATGTTTCCACCAGGATTCGAGGAATTCGGTCCGGTATTTCCACTTGCACCACCAGATACGCCAGGCTGTGAGATTAATCGCGACGTGATCTTGGAGTAGGTGCTTTCTTTTTTGTGCTTCTTATCGTTTGAATCTATAGGAAAATTAGGCTTGGTAAACTCAAAGTGGCTAGGTGGTGCTCCATTTGTATTGGTGGAATTGGGATTAGACTTTCGTAGCGGCGCATCCGGTACTACGGTAGTTCTTATTCGTGGGGTGGAGATGGCGTGGTTGAAGGTATCATCCGGATGAATCAAGGGTGTTTCGTACTGGGCAGGATTGACTTGGTTTCCATGAGGGGTTGGAGCTCCTCCAGGAACAGAATTAGAAAATGGATTCGAGATACTGTCGTTAAAATCGTAAGAATGGCTGGCACTTGGTAGTATGTCATCGTTAGAAGGGTGCAACATACTATTGCTTTTTAATTGGTTTGGCTTGTAAATGGACTTGACCTTTACATTGACTCCTAACCTGCACAATTCCTGGAAAGCCTCGAAATCAAACTGGTTGAATTTGAGAGCTTGCACATAGTTCAAAGCGCTATTCTTGATATCCCCATTTGCCTTGTAAAGATCTGCCAAAACATGGTATATGATTGACGAGTCAGGGTACACCGACCTCTTGTGTTCGTAGTTGTATTTCTGCTTCGACGAGGCAAACAGAAACGGAGAATTGGTATTGTTATTGTAGCCCTGAGCTTGTCCGTAAGATGATTCGTTATATAGATAGTTTAGCTTTACTAGTTGATAGATTCCCTCCTTGTATTTCTTGAGCCTCAAACAGCACTTGGCGTATAAAAAGCCAAAGCCTAAGTGGCTGGTGTTCAAAAGCCCCACTAGCAAACTGTAGCAGGTTTTATACTTGCCTTGATGAAACAATGTCAAGCAGTACAAGTACATGGAATCCAGGTTATCGTCGTCCAAAGCAAGGAGTCTTTCACAGGCAAACTCAGCATTGTTATAGTTGAATGAGTCAAGCGAGTGGATTATTACTGATCTAAGGTGTTGATACACATACGAAGACTCTGAGTGAGCTGCATGAGGTTCTGATTGCATCTTGTTGGCTGATTTACAATCTACTTGCAACTTAGCCTGTAAGTGAGCAGTATAGTATTGAGATGTGGGTATCGATTTATGATGTGCAGATCTTATTTATATGATTCTGGCTATTCTATATGCCCGGTTCTTCTTATGTTCGTATATCTGGTAGACTCTCGATTCCCGTGCTCAGATGGATTTGACTTTGTAAACAAAACTCTGCGCTACCAACCGCGCGGAATCACCGTTAGAAGTATTATCAAATATATACCAGACGAGCAAGTAGTACTACACGTTCTAACACATATACAAATGAACAATTAGTATGGAATTACTGTTAAATTAAGAGATACTATATAATCCCAACTCACTTAAGTACTGGGTAGATAATTTTCACTCACTTTTTTGGTTTAATTACAAAGGTATGATTGCCTGAACCATCACTCGTATAAGCCAACATTTTATCAGTGGATATCGACTTTTTTCTTCCACCCGACGACTTTCCGTTACTGTAAGAAAATACTGATTTTGGAGTACTGGCACCTTCATTATCGATTTTGCTACTAGGGGCAGTAGGCGTCACTGTAGATGAGGTAGAATGGGCCGTTGGCGTAGTGTTCTCGTGGAAATAGTCGGAGATTTTCAGATTGGAGATTGGCGTACCTGTTGGCGAAGAAGCAGTTGCACTATGGCCCAGTCTGGGCGATAAAAGACCCGAGGCTAATAAATAAGGAGAGGCGAATCCTCCTTGATTCGAAGCACTACTCATAGCTTGTGGAGTAGATGGAGTCTTGGTAGTTGTCTTGGATAACGACCCACTAGTATCAATAGAAAGCTTGGGCTGTCCATTGGTGTTTTGAGGGACCGAAGATACAGTTGTTTCGTCAACTGAATCGATGTTTGGTGATGTGGTTGAGTCCAAAGATGTTTGCAAATCAGTACTCAATTCATTCAAGTACAGACCGTAGTCACTCTCGAACCCATCTCTTATATAACCCTTGGCTCTTAACTCTTCGTCCTTGAGTCTGGTCTCTTCACGAGCTTTCGACAATAATTCTTGGGCCTTCGCTAAACTGACCGTTGGTGTGGAACAACTACTGACTACTGGAACGGAATCGTCAATGTCGATGGTGGCAGTCATTAAGGCCTTCAACCAACCTCTCATTTCTTCTTGGCTATCCACAGCAAAATAGTGGGTCTTTGGTTGAGTAAACGTCAAACCCTTCTTAAAGCCTGGAGCAGGTGGAATTATCTTAAAACAATATCTACCAAACCCGGTGGAAGCAGCGTATAAAGCAATGTACTTATCGTTAGATCCAGTGTTGTGCTCAGATTCAGCGTGTACTGGTATCACTTTGTGAGCGGTGATATCGATTAATCCCTTTTCTTTCTTATCCTTCAACGAAGTGAAATATGACAATCTGGTGCCATGTAATGTGAAGTACCTGGATCTCCAACTCAAAGTGTTACCAGATCTCTTGGACATGAACCCACTATAGTTGGCCGTCTTAATCGCTTCATCCGGCGTGACATCTCTGATACCTTCTTGAAATGCCGAAGTTTTCAGTTTCTTAGAAGTGGTAAGGTTTTTGAAGTTTTGGGTAGAAGTAGTTCTTAAATTCTTCAAACGTGATACAGCGCCTGGTCCTTGCGTTCCAGTCGAGTCTGAGGCGGATCTTTTCTCGTCAAACTCAACTTTATTCTTGTCATCCGGTTTATGAGATATCGATTTCAGTTTCTTGGGAGAAAACGATGCATTGTCGATATTAATATGATCATTACCATTTCCTTGACTTTTACGTTGTTTTGGAGAAAATAAAGAGTTATTTCTCTTAACCTTGGCAGGAGATATTAATTTAGGTACGTCGTCAGCTTCAGGACCTGTTACATTTTCCAGATCATTATTTGTTACATCCTTTGGTTTGTCATTGTGTAGTAGAGAAGTGCCTACCTTTCCGTTCGGGCTTTGTTTCTCGTCATTACCAGACAAAAACAGGAACATCGAAGAATGTCTTCTGTGAGTGTTTACCGATGAATTTCTGCGGTGAAGGTTCTGTCCAGAAAACTGAGAAGTGTTTCTGTTGTGACTAATCATGGACGATTCGTAGATAGATGACGATGGTCTGCTTGCAGTGGTTAAACCCAAGCCAGCATTTGAGCGGCTTGCATACAAACCCGGCTCAGAACTGTCATTAAAGCCGAAAGATCTATCAGCTGGACTCGAGCCATTGAAATTGCCACCAGATTTCTTAGTGGAGAGGTACGAATTATCTTTCTCATTAACGTTATCCAACGATTGAGACCTCTTTCTTTGATGACTCTTATAGAATGACTCCGATGGCTTCAAGTTCGCTGATGGCATCAAAAATGCACTTTGTCTGGATTGGCGTTTTAACGTATCGTTACCCAATATTTCTTCGGCTGTTTCCAGGTACGATCGATCTTTATTAGGTGAGGTAGTATCTGAGCCTGGTGGACTGATAAACTCGTCATCGGCCATGGATACCTCTCGAAGTGTTGACGATTTGTTTGCATTATCGCTATTATCTCTTCCTGATAAATTGTTTTTACTGACCGAACGACTTATGGACTTGTGTCTGGCGTTTCTAGACGAGATTTGTCTTAATTTATCTATTTCCTTGTGAACCTCAAATCTCGTTCCGAAGGAATCAATATCCAATTCCTTCAAGTGGGCCAAATCAAGTTGAAATAGTATGGCACCGGTGATCTTGTGTCTAGCAAACTTTCCAGCAATATCCATATCAAATCCCAATACTATAGCAAAATAAGATGACACCTGCTGCGACGTCCACTCAGCAGCCTTCAAAGGATTCAAATCTTCGGTTATAGATTGTGCTGAAAGTGTCCTCTGATGAGAGCCATTTTTATCACCATCACTACCATCTATTTGCTTCGAATTCAAATGAAGGGTTGTGTAGTCATCATCATTAGAAATGTCGTTATTGTCGTTTTGACCATTCACCTCTTTATTTTCACTACCTGACTTATTCTTATTTGAACTTGATAAGTTTCCTAGAAAGCTCTCGGTCTGAAGTTCTTGAAGGGCCCTATCTATGTCGCTCATAGTTTTGTTAACTTTGGTAGTGGGAGATGACTCTGTGTCTCCGTTCAAATTAAGCTTACTCAACTTGTCAGTGACTTTAGAACCATTAGGAGTTGATGTGTTAACTGGAGTATTTGATCCAGTACTGTTATTGCTCATGATCCTTCTGGATCTTGATCTTAGTAATGAGCCATCCTGGTTATGTTGTTGCAATATTTGAGTGAAAGATTTGGGATATAAACCAACTTCAGATGTCAATAAGTTTTTACCCATATACCATCCGTCGTTATATTCACTATCATCTGCTAAGACTTCGACTTTGTCGCCTACTTTCAAGCTCAACTCGTCACCCAAACGGGAGTTGAACTGTTTGATACAAATATATGTTGTACCTGATGTTGAAGTCATTTTATAATATTACGTGTAAAGGAATGTGGGAATTGAGTTCAGGTAGTTCGGATACTCGGTTAAATGTTGTAGCTATGGAAATCAAGCAGTAATTCTGATTTTTGACAAATATTGACACGGGAATGTTATCGCTGGCCACTAGAAAGTTCGAACTTTGAAAATGAGCACTGTTATTGATTTTTTTGCCAAATGAAAAGTCACCAACTGTCTGGTTTGATATATGTTTAGACAAACTTGGGTAAGTACGTTTAGTACGTATAAAACAAAACTTATTAGTGATGTTTGGAATGTTATTTTCTTTTATCGTATCGTTTTTTTACCTCCTTCACGTGACTACTCTAGACATCAATTTACCTTTTGAAGAAGGATTATGGCAAGGCGTTGCCAGAGAAGAGTCAGAGGATGTTAAGGGGAACTAGCATGGCCTTGTAGAAAATTACTAGAAACACGCCATTTATGCTTCTGGTAATGTGCCACGTAGAATACATACGCCGTTCGTTTAGCTAGTTTTTTCGTATTGGTGACGCTTCGGCTCTGGCGCCGATATCTGGCTAGGGCATTAAATTACTGTTCAAGGCGGCGCGAGTGCATTTTACAAGAGATTAAGATTTCCTTTGACGTGAATGTTTTTATTTGAGTGGATATGTGAAATTACTTGAGTTACGACTATTTTGAGTGAAAGTGTAGTTAACTCGTACTTCATCGCAAAGCTACCGCGACGTGATTTGAATATGTCTGCTGAGTGAGGCTCAGCAGGTTATTTTTTGTCTAAGGTTTGTCATCTGAAGCCTCACTGTCGTTTTGCGACCAATTCTTGAAGGACTTCGCACTGCGTTTCATCCTGGTGCGTAGCTATTCCCCGTGCATGATCGTGCGAACAAAAAGCGACCCTGGCGGGCCAAACGACAATTTAGCGACATGTCTTGCGGCACGCTTTGCGACAAATGATTTCTACAGTGGCTGTAAATAGTATGCTTGATTAAGTGTAATATATTGTAAAGGTCATTTATACGTCAAAATAAACAGATCAAAATTAATTAGTTGTTATATATTTGCACACTTCACCAGTGGTCAAAGGTAGGACGTACTTTTTCGTTCCCTACCCAAAAAACAATAGCTTAAGTGGATCATGCCCCCACCAAGTTCTCCAGATAACTCCGATCATTCTGATAACCAGCAACTGACAAATACAAATCCACAACCAGTAGAACATTCACCCGATATTATCAACAACTCTACCACGCACGTGAATGCCTTGCCTCCATTTAGTCATTTGGGCGATGGTATCCCTTCATACTTTCGAACTAGAAATTCACGGGGTTCAGCCTCAAGATTAAGCTCACTAGACTTAATATCAGATTACTATTATCAAAATCGATCCGATCATCCTAGACCATCTTCTACTCCCTCGAACGAAAACAGTACATCCTCCGGAACATTGCCTTCTTTGGAAAATATCTGGAGAATTGCAAGATCTAGTGACCCAACAAATGGAGCTCGCAGTGCCACTGTAATTGCCAATGACGATCTGGACCAGCAAGGTGCTGAAATTGGAGATGATGATGAGGATGACGACAATGATGATAATGAAGATGCTGATGATAATGAAGATCGTAACGATGAAGATGAAATGCCGTATGTGACAAATCCAAGGTACTTGACGCATCGTTATCTGAGTGATGGACACAGTGAGGATCTCCTAGACTACTCAGAACAAGATACACAGCGGGCAATCCAATTCATTGATTCCATTGACGTGAGAGACGACCCTATTGAAGGAGAAAGTGGAATGTCGCCTTATAGAGGTAACTTCTTGAGAATGCGTAGTACTGTTCCCCCTGGAGCAAATGAGTCTAACGAAAGATTACTACTTTCTTCTGCTAGACAGAACACAACTAGTTCCAACCGAATCATCATAAGACCACTTCCAATCGCCAGAAGCGAAAGTCCTGATAGAAACAACTCAGGTATACCCTTACAAAGGCAAAATGCATTGCGAAGTCGAAATCGTGCTAGATCATCCAACAAACGAGTCTTTTACAAAGCTAACAGCGGAACAGAGGAGAAGGACCACAAGAAACTTCTTGAGTTGACCATAGGGCGCAGAACCAAGGACTCGGCAGATTTACAGGAAGAACTCAAGATATTCCTTGAGGATTTCAAGCAGAATATGAGTCCATATTGCTTGTTTTCTGACACTTATATAAGCGAGGGACAGAGGAAAAGTCTTTTTGGATCAAGCAGAAGGATCGGCTATATCAGGGCTGATCTCGAACACAATTTCCAGTTGGATAAAAAAATGGATAAGTTTTTAAGTGTCAGACAAAGCCGGGCATTATGGGCCAAGAAAATAGAAAATAGCAACCGCTTACGAAAAAAACTAGTCCAAACTCCATCGATGAAAAGAAAGTTATTCTCAGCTCCGCCACTGCTTGAGGTGCCGGCTCGTCGGGACTCGAAAAGACGGAAGCTCAAGGCAATTTCTAGAGATTCGAGTGTGGAAGTAGAGAGCCCTCAGGAAGACGAAAATATCTACAACCCCTCTTTCGGTGACCTTTCAACAGATGAAACTTTCAACATACTAAGTGTACAATATAGCTCTTTGTTCAGAGCTGGTTCTAGCTTCGGAGTAGCCCCATCTAGAAGCTCCAATTTATACAGTGACTTGTTCTTTTCAGAGGTCAATTATGAAAGCAAGGAAATCAGCGGGCATTTTGACCTTGGCTTCAATGATAGCTGGTCAAACTTTTGGGCAAAATTATCTTCATATACCAACTTTTTCTGTGGATCAGAAAGATTCTCCGAAACCAAACTACTTGGAAATTCGTCTTTTGCTCGAAGACTTTTTTTGCTAAAAAGGGTCGAAAAGATTCTTCCTTCGAGCCTAGACCCCAACTCCTTGAAACTCCAATCGTTCACTATTCCATTTAGTGGTAAAATAGTTGATTTCAAAAATAATGATCTAAGGTTTTTGCCTGCATCAAATTTCAATTCTAAAAAGAAAGACCCAAGTGAAACATATGCATTTACCAAGCTCCTGTCACCGTGGTTCAAACTTCACTTGGTGACCTTGCAGGTCTCTGAATGGATGCGCCTTCAGCCGTTCCAGCAGTTCAAGGATGAATACCTATTCTCGTACACCAAAGATATGCTTGAGGAATTGAAGGAGATGTCTTCAGACGGTTCAGGAGCTCCTACGGACGATACCATTGGGTTAGTGAATGAATACTGCTCAAACTTTCATATACTAACCAAATCTGTTCTGAAACATAATAGACCGAGAGCTAGCGAATTACCTCGAGACAACAACAGGTTTTATTCTGACTACTGGGAAGAATGGTTGAGTAAAGAATTATTCAAAAAGCTTACGGACGGGGACTGTTCTAAATTAATCAACGTGCAGTTAAACTATATTCTTTTCACGTTGAAAATTGACCTCGTCAAGTATCTAGACAACACCTTGGAATACCTCGTTGCAAATTTGGAATCAGAAACTAGCAATCACGCTGATGGCAACAAATTGGCTAATGAGTGCAAAGAAATACGACACTTGATGGAAATCACCAAGTTGTTTGACAATGAAAATACCGAAAATGAAGATATACTGGCTATATTGGTTTGTTCGTTGAATAGAAAGACAGGAGAGGTTGAGCTCCACAATACTTTGCCTAGTATTAGCTTTAAAAATCAAAGCACAAGAAGAAACATAGGAGTGGTCGATACTGGTCTCTTTAGGTACCCTGGAGCTACTAGATCGGGATCAAGCAGTGTTCCGGTTTCCATGGAAAGGTCAAGTGCATTATTCGAGTCTTATACCTCATGGGGAAGATGGGACGACAACAATATGACCACGGGGAGACCTACGAGAACCTCGCAAACGAGATATAATCGAAATCGGGACACCTCAATGTACTTTGGGCCCTACGATACAGAAGATTCTGAAATGTTTGACATGTGCGGTTACTCGAAAATGGGACTTCACTGTGGGTTTGTAAACCGAGAGGGCAATCCAAGTTTTGATATCAATTGAAGGAAGGAATTTTAATGGAAGGATTTTAATTAGGAAATTAATAAGGATTTAGGGTTAAATATTACAATGATGAACTTTTACAGCATATGTTTATAGTTGTTTTTTTACAGAAAATAGTATGTACAGTTTGGTTACCAGAAACCCCAGCCCTTCTTACCGTCTATTCTATCTTGCTTTCTCTTTGCAAAGAAGTCCTTTTTACATTCCTTGTAGGCATCAAAGTAATCTTGACAAACCAGTCTGTCGTCCGGGTTTCTTAATATGCAGTTCATAGAAGCTTGTCTACTCTCCTCGCATGGATCATAGTATTTTGATGGCTCTTTCATAGACCACTTGTACTTGTGCCTGTGGTTCTCGGGATTATCTGGATAGAACTTATACTTGTCTACACCGTCTCTGGTGAAGTCGACTTTAGACTTCTCTTTAACAACTTCGCCCGTGTCCAAATTAGCTGAAACATCAGGCGTCGAGATCTGTTCAGGTACCGAGGGTGTTTTGGTGTTTTCTTCAGGCTTTGGCGCCCCTGTAGTGTCAGGCATAGCTAGTATCGGTATACTTCCTCGCGATATGTGGAGAGATCAAGTACTCGGTGTAAACTGTAAAATGGGTAGCGAGACACTTTGCACTTTATATATACTACGATGAGATGATCACATCTCATCAGATATTACTCGACTAACATGACGGACAACCAGCCGATAAAGTATTTAGATACTAGCCCTGAGGACAGTAAACTTTGTCAGAGATGTAAGGTTGAGAAAGGAGTTTTAATTTCCAGAAAGGAACCGTTCTGTAAGAACTGCTTCATCAGATTTATAAGAGGAAAGCAGCGGAAACAAATGCAAGATGAAAAGTATAGAGTCAAGTATGGAGCTGAAAAAGAGAAGTTGAGCTTGCACAAAGTACTTTTGACGTTTTCTGGTGGACCATCGTCACTTGTGCTTTTGGATGTCATGGCATCATTACTCCAAGAACAGTACAATAGTCACAATACCAAGCAAGGATTTGACCTAGTAATATTGAATGTCAACGAGTCAGATATCGATACTCTTAACCATCACATCGTAGATGTTTTGCCTGAATTAGTAAAAAGATACGCACCCATCAAAATCAGCTATAAAGTGTTGTCTTTAAACAGCTATATACTTGACCAGAGCATGTTGGAAAAAATCCAAATAGACAAAGATTTCAGCGGGATTTCAGAGTCTGTTAAACACGAAAAAGAATACTCTTTAAAAGACTTATTGAGTATGTGCACCAACAAGTCCTCAGCTGAAGATTTGCTCACCATAGTGTACGATGAGCTTATCTTAAGAACGGCACATCTCGAAGGATGTGGAACTATTCTATACGGACACAGCATGACAAGAATTGCCAACGAGGTCATAGCGTTGACTGTTAAAGGAAGGGGATCTACAATATACCAGGCGATTTCGGACCACGACGTGACCTTCAGGGACAAGCAATATAAAATCTTATTCCCCCTTCGTGATGTATTGTATGCAGAAATAGGAGCCTACGTCAAGCTAGCCGAACTTGAGGCCTTCAAAATCGAATCCCAAATCCAGAAATCGAATATCACTCGTAACCTTACTATACGTGACTTGACCACAAACTACTTTACTACCTTAGATGCTACGGGATATGCCTCTACTGCCTCTACAGTAGTCAAAACAGGTGAAAAGTTGGGTGCGCCTAAGTTTGATTCGGCGCTTTGCACCTGTCAGATATGTGGAGTGAACATCTATCAGGATCCAAAAAGCTGGTTGAGAAGAATCACCGTGAATAAAGCTGCTCCCATCGAGACCGATGAAGAGCGTGCGTACGTTCAAGCCTACAAGGAAGCGTTTGGCGAACGCAGTAAGAATGAAGGGGATTTCAGGCCGGTCGATCTCTGCTATGGGTGTATAGTGACGTTGGGAGGAGTCAAACAAGAATCTGGGTTCATTTGGCCCTTGAAAACCGACTCCCAGCAAGCTTTGAATAACGTCTACACTGCCCACAATGACCAGGAGATTCTCGATGAATACATACTAACTGATGAAGAGGAGTGATAGAATAGCCTTAATACTAAAGAAATAGATTTACCAATGAAATAGAGTAATAAACTAGAGACTAAGTAGTCTATTCGCAGCCAAAATGGCCCTGTTTCTGAACAGCTCTATTCTGGTACTGTATTGAGGTGATCTGTTCCTGCATATTTCGCTACAGCACAAACGATAACCACTATTTTGGAAGGAGCATATTCAACTACAAGCAGAACGCAACAGGAGCATTTCAGTCATATCGAGTTGTATCTTCAGGCAATATTTTTGCGAATTTGGTAACCTCATTAATATGTACTCACCAAATGTATTCCCAAATGAGCTCTACAAGTTATGGAACCACGACCAAGGAAGTGACTCTATAACAGCATTCGAAGAGTTTAGAAATAAATCAAGTGGTCCAACCAGCACACAAACCAGTCATTCTAAGGCTAGGTCTAACGAACAAGCTGAGGAGCAAAGAAAGTACCTTCGACTGTTATTTGCACCGCCATTGCTGGCATACTCTGCTAATTATGCTGGCGCCAACTTATCACAATTAGAATATACCATCCAGAAGACTTCGAGTCTTCCAGGCAGCCAACCCACAGGCGCATCATCTATGCTATACTCATCTATAACGCCTCTCGCACAGCTCAAAATTGATCAGTTGGAAGAAATTCGTAATACGGGATACTCCACTATACGACCCATAGGGATCAACCGTACCATGGAAGAAATCGACTTCGATAATGCCAGGAGGTTCCGCGCCAGTGAGCTGAAATATGAAGACCAGTCGTATATTCATACAGCAGAAAACACCAATACTGAAGGCCAAGGAGCCGGTGTCAATGGAAGTAATGTGTCGATGAGGGATGCAGCCACTGAATCAGAGATAGATTTGGATGCCCAAATTATGAACATAAATGTGCCAGAAGAAGGTGATGAGTTTGAAAACAACGAATTCTATGATCAGAATAGTCAGCTTACCGATGATCTGGATGCTGAGGCCGACACCCGTATACGGGGCCACCTCAGCTTTCTTCATCCACAATACCATGAAAGCGACATACAAGAACAAACTCCAGCGCCAACCCGAGACAATCTAATTGCTGAAGGATTTATGGCTGACGAAGTTGAATATCAAGATGACCATTCTGTGATCGCTGGTAACAACAGCCATATGCTAATCAATAGCGGTACCACAGGATCTACAGTTGTCAGCAATATCAACTCAGGAAACAGCTTAGGAACCAACTTCACTTCGATTCCAGGCTCAGAAGATTATGGCAATACCTCACGAGAATGTAACAATATACTAGAAAACGATCAGTCAGACTTGGATATGGTCATCGAGGATTAAGCAATGCTATGAAATTAAAACTACATGTTATCTATGCTATACAGACAATGTTATATGCTATGAGACAGCTGTTCATGTGCTCGAAAGGGGTTTCAGTCTTAACTTGTCGACTTTTGCTGATTGTATATGAATATCAGGAACCATCCATTTACCACAAGAACATCTTGCCCCTCTCCATGAGTAACCTCCTACTTTGGAATCACACTTTGGACACAAAAATTTCCCCTCAATATCCGCCTTTTCTAACTCTGGTCTCATCCAAGCTAATGGCTCGGCCATAAAGTAATGAGAGCAGGTTGAACTGGCAGGTTGTGCTGATATTATACGTCTTGAATTGGGTGCAGTCTTTATAAATTGTGATTGTCTTGAAGTTTCATCAGGAGGGATATGGGATTCTATCTGGTTGCTTTTTGCTAAAACTTGTCTGCACTTCCTACACCGCAAATCATACTCACTGTCATCAGAATCTTTCCGAGACCCCTTTTGACTGAGGAGTTGAGCTCGCAAAGTTTCTCCTGAGGGGTCAATATCCAAACTTAAATCTGCTGTGAATTGTTTATATTCGGGCGATTTCTTATCTACCTTACAACCCCATGATTTGTATAACTCTAGTTGTTTCATAAAGCCGGGGTTGGGTTCTATATCTGGACACTTTCTTTTCACAGCATACAAGGCTTGTTTCAAGGCGAGGTTGTATTTGAGCATAAGATAAGCCACGATTATAGTTACGGATCTAGACACCCCTTGGGCGCAATGAATAAGGACTCGGTTGTTAATTTTATTAGACATCACACCGTTTGCCGGTGTGGCAATGTTACCCATGTCGTCATCTTTATTTTCACCATTAAGTGCTTCCTCAATGAATTGGTTGGTCTCTGTGAAGTATTGTAAGATGTTCGTTGTCTCTTCATCATTTATAGGTATTTGCTTGTGAATATATTCATTCGTATATTGCGATGAGATGGGGCCTGGTAGTACCGAAATTATGTGAGTAATTCCATACTCATTCTTTAGATCCACATTTTTATTAAGTGGCTCAATCGAAGAATGGAAAACCGCCCCTAGTATCCTTTCCACCATATCTAATTAGAGTTGCTGCTCTTATCTAACTACAGGAGCTTCGCAATATTTCAGGTCTCAATATTGAGGGTATTTTTTTTTGAGCCGTAGGTTTTGTGTCGCAATTATCTAATTGATGCAACGTCAATTAATCTGATGCCATAGCAGCACGGCTAAATGGAGAAACGCAAGACATATATAAGGATGTATATGCTCTACTACTGAGGTGTCTTGTTAAACTGAAATCGCATACGCTAGTTTTCAAGCTTACTTTACAACACTACATTCAACAATGAAATTTACTCAAATTGCAACTTTTGTCGTACTCGCCTCAACTGCTTTGGCCGTTGTCATCAACACTCCTGTTGAAAAGGTTCCTTCACCAGCAGAACTCGACAAGAGATTTGAACCTACTCTTGAACCTATCCCTGAGGAGAAAGAAAAGAGAGTTGCCTTGTCTTAGTTGGGTGATGATGCGTGGCACCACCATATCAATTTCGGGCTGGTTCTGAAATAAGGGTATGTCAGAATATGAAGTTAATACCGCCGTATGTAGTTAATAATATTGTTATGCAAACCTGAGAGTGTTGTGCTTAGGGTTACAATCATATATACGTAAACCAATTAATTTGGATATTTTGACAAAAACTACAAAAATTTGACAGAATGTTAAAATGGGTTCGATTTCTTACTCTACCTTACTTCACTCTAATATGTGAGTTTAGACAGCTTTTCCAAATTATTTCGGACTCCACATAATTTACGAAATATTGACTTCCATCACCGCTACAGTTTAGTCAATTTAGTGTCATAACGTAACTGGCCAACTATTGTGCCCTGCCATTTTTGTTTGAGATCAGTAGCAAGAAGTATTATGTTAGTCCGAGGAGCTTTGCATGTGTTACCCGGCCTCTTCCTTACGTCACTTTAGGCTCGAAAAATCCAAAGTCTGGGGTTACCCGCTCAGCCCCTAATTGCTCGGGATTAAGGCTTCATGGCGCCGTCCGTGCACCGGCGATGTGTTCAGTAGAATGATCGTGCTTTCAGCCGTTCATCCAGACAAAGCAGAGATAAACGGATAGTATGGTTGAGCAAGATCCTTTCACAAACTTGTAGACCGTCCCGCAAATCATGATAGGCACTTTGGTTTGGCCAATGTAGTTACCTCGCGGTGCCGAGGTTCACATGACCACTTTTTGCACGCTAAAAAAATATTGTACTCCGAAATCTGGGGAATGTATACGCAACAATAGAGCAAATATCGGGTTATGCCACCCACATTTTTGCTTAAAAATCAATTTCGCTCAACCAAGAGTTTTGCAGTGGTCACTAGCCATTGAGAATAGTATTAATTTCAAACTCCTGGGCGAATTCTGGGGTACTACAGGGCGTGGGACTAGTTCGGGCTCTATTGTAGCGTTTGCACTGCGACGCATCCTAATTTCATCTAAGCGCACTACGTTACGGCATTTACCATTGCTATTGTATTACCATCCGACAATCGTAGCTCATACCTCTACTGGTTGTAAGATATTGGCTCGGACATGTCCTCCGAGGATACTTCACCCGCAGAACGTCCACGCGGAAGCACCACACTTCATGCTTGATTACCCGATCACTCCCGTTTGGTGCCCATGGCTACTACACGACCTAAAAAAAAAGAAACACGGCCGTGTGATTCCGGAAAAGTTCCCCTAATACGTGCTGTGATTGGCCCAGCACGCGCGACAGGATCATCTTGTGGGACATTGGTGCCAACTTATCCTCCTGAGGTGTTCAACTAATGCAGGTGCAAAGTATATATATAATTGAATTTCCCTGCCTAAGTTTTTATATTTCTTTCTCATACGATTAATAATTTATTATGTCTGCCCTCAGATCAATTCAACGTTCGTCTACTTTCGCAAAGAGAGCTGCTCTTAGCACTAGAACCTATGCTACTGCTGAACCAGTAAGTATTCATTGTAAAAATAGTGTGGGGGGTCCCAATTGACTTTGTCAACTCAATTGTGCTTGACTACTTGGGCAATTGGGTCAGTCCCACTAGTCTAATATGTTCCATTACTAACCTGTGACTAGACTTTAAAAGCTCGTTTGGCTGAAATCTTGCCAGAAAAGGCTGAAGAAGTCAAGCAATTGAAGAAAGAACATGGTAAAACCGTACGTATACTTTTCACTTGGAGCCTCATGAGTCTACAGTTCTCTGCAAGATCGTCCTGGTACTTGTGAAAGTCAGTGGCTTCACGTGTATTGCTATATACCGTTAAAAGTTCATCTAGGTCGAAAGCCGAAATTTCGGACTCTCTCGATTTCCCCGAGAAGAACGCCGATAATTTCGTTCCGAGGGTATTAAATTTCGGTGCTATAGCTCCGTTGAGATTGGTCGCGCCAGTGACCCCACTATGCAGGAACTCCGAGATTTTGTGGGGCAAGAAAATCAACTAATACTAACATGATAGGTCATTGGTGAAGTCTTATTGGAACAAGCCTACGGTGGTATGAGAGGTATCAAGGGTTTAGTCTGGGAAGGTTCCGTCTTGGACCCAATCGAAGGTATCCGTTTCAGAGGTAGAACTATTCCAGACATCCAAAAGGAATTGCCACATGCCCCTGACGGCTCCGAACCATTGCCAGAAGCTTTATTCTGGTTGTTGTTGACCGGAGAAGTACCATCTGTTGCTCAAACCAAAGCTTTTTCTGAAGAATTGGCTGCCAGATCTGCTTTGCCAAAGCACGTTGAAGAATTGATCGACAGATCTCCATCTCACTTGCACCCAATGGCTCAATTCTCCATTGCCGTCACTGCTTTGGAATCCGAATCTCAATTTGCCAAGGCTTACGCTAAGGGTGTCAACAAGACTGAATACTGGAAATACACTTACGAAGACTCCATTGAATTGTTAGCCAAGTTGCCAAACATTGCTGCCAGGATTTACAGAAACGTCTTCCACGACGGTAAATTGCCAGCTCAAGTTGACTCCAAGTTGGATTACGGTGCCAACTTGGCCTCCCTTTTGGGTTACGGTGAAAACAAGGAATTCTTGGAATTAATGAGATTGTACTTGACCATCCACTCTGATCACGAAGGTGGTAACGTCTCTGCTCACACCACTCACTTGGTTGGTTCCGCTCTTTCCTCCCCATTCTTGTCCTTGGCTGCTGGTTTGAACGGTTTAGCTGGTCCATTACACGGACGTGCTAACCAAGAAGTCTTGGAATGGTTATTCAAATTGAAGGATGAATTGAAGGGTGACATCTCCAAGGAAGCCATTGAAAAATACTTGTGGGAAACTCTTAACGCCGGTAGAGTTGTTCCAGGTTACGGTCACGCCGTCTTGAGAAAGACCGACCCAAGATACACTGCTCAAAGAGAATTCGCTCTTAAGCACATGCCAGACTACGAATTATTCAAGTTGGTCTCCAACATTTACGAAGTTGCTCCAGGTGTCTTGACCAAGCACGGTAAGACCAAGAACCCATGGCCAAATGTGGACTCCCACTCTGGTGTCTTATTGCAATACTACGGTTTGAAGGAAGAATCCTTCTACACTGTCTTATTCGGTGTCTCCAGAGCTTTCGGTGTCTTGCCACAATTGATCTTGGACCGTGGTTTAGGTTTGCCAATCGAAAGACCAAAGTCTTTCTCCACTGAGAAGTACATCGAATTGGTCAAGAACATCAAGGCTTAAGTCAATTCATTGAACCGATATACAGAGTCTTAGCCTTATATTAACGTTTATTTATTTAACAAAAATATTTATTTATTTACTGTGTCCAGATTTAGAGCTGGGCTGTGTATCAATTTGACGACTCTTACCACGATACTGATTTCATTTATTTGTAGACACATATATAGGCTGTTTATTGGGCTGTGAATGAAGAATTCACGTGACCAAACATGAATTTTTCAGTTGTCAGTGGAGAAATAGTCATAAGTACCAAGAGATTTACTCATCGATGAGGGTTCGAAGCAACTTTCTTCGAGGCGGGAGTCGGCCACTAAGCTCCAGTGCGCGATACCTTCTGGTTTCTACCAAAATTCTCGAGAAAATACAGTATTCACATACATTGCAATTACCCAAGACCAAATTTGGCCCCAAAGTGCCCAAAGGTCAAGAACGAGCCGATCTCATTGAAAAGACTAGTCAAAAACTATATGAATTACAACTGCAGCTCAACAAGGGTCAGTCTGAGTTTACTCTTCACGATGGACCACCATATGCTAACGGTGACTTACATCTTGGTCATGCCCTCAACAAAATATTGAAGGATATCATAAATAGATTTGAGTTGATCTACAAAAACTCCAAAGTAAACTACGTTCCGGGGTGGGATTGTCATGGACTCCCGATAGAAATGAAAGCCACCAGTTTGGAAACAAAAACCAAGAAGAATAAAGGAAAGAAGGGCAAAGGAAAGTCAGTAGAAAGCTCACAAAAGTCAGAACCGGAAAAGCCGCTCACGGCAGTCGAAATAAGAAATGCCTGTAGAGCATTAGCAACTAGTATGATCGATCTGCAGAAAGAACAATTCAAAGAGTTCGCCATTATGGCAGACTTTAACAATCCCTATATCACCATGTCTCACGACTATGAAATTAATCAGTTGAAGATTTTCAAAAAACTCATGGAGAATGGCTTATTGTCAAGACAGCTCAAACCTGTTTGGTGGGGATGTGAGACGCAGACTGCGCTCGCTGAGGCCGAATTGGAATATAACAATGATCATAAATCTGTCTCAATTTACGTAAAATTTCCAATATTCAAGGCAGATGCATTGACGAAACTTCTCGAGTCTAGGTTGGGGATAAATTTGGGTAAGAACCAGTTGAAGGCATTGATTTGGACTTCGACTCCATGGACCATTCCCGTCAACAAAGCCATTTGTGTCAACCAAAATATGGATTACACCGTGCTTCACAACAAAAACACCAATGAATATTCGGTGGTAGCTCAAGCATTAAAAGATCAGATTATTGAGATTGACCCCGAAAATTGGCAGCTTTGCGACATTCTCCTCAAGGGGTCTTATTTGGTGGGGGGTCAGTATATAAATCCAGCAGCAGCCGACGATGTAGTCTTTCCAATTTTGCATGGTGACCATGTCGTTGAAACTGCTGGTACAGGATTAGTTCACAATGCACCAGCACACGGTGGAGAAGATTACTTGATTGGAAAAGTACACAACTTGGAAATCACCTCAGCTGTTGATAATCAGGGAAGATACCTCGGGAAGCTTATTCCAACAGGTTTCCAATCCTTGGATGGCCAAAAGGTGACCGAGTCGACCACTGTTTGGAATTGTATTGAAATATTGAAGTCCAAAGATATGATCTACAATATCAATAAGAACTTTAGACATTCATATCCTTATGACTGGAGATCCAAGACCCCTGTTATTCAGAGAGCTACACCACAGTGGTTTGTAAATGTTGAAAAAATCAAAGCCACTTCATTGGATGCTTTGAACAATGTCAAATTTTATCCTGAGTCAGGCAAGAACAGGTTACCGCTGTTCATTCAAAATAGAAACGAATGGTGTATCTCCCGGCAACGGTCTTGGGGCTTACCCTTACCGATAGTGTATAATAAGTCAACCGGAGAACCAGTTGAGGACATGAATGTGATTGGATACATTATTGAGCGGATGAACCAGTTTGGAACAGATGAATGGTTTGTCGCAGAGAACGATATCTCCAGATGGTTACCTAGTCAGTTTGAAGGAAAAGGTGAAGAGTTCTACAAGGGCCAAGATACCATGGATGTGTGGTTTGACTCTGGAACATCATGGAGTACGTTATCATCAGATGTTAATGCGTTGTTCTCATCTGATAAGCCAGTTGCTGACGTATACTTGGAGGGAAGTGACCAGCACAGAGGTTGGTTCCAATCTTCCTTATTAAACAAAGTCATTGCTTCTGGTGAACGAGGGACCAACTTCAAACCCGTGGCACCATTCAAAAAGATCATAACTCACGGATTCACTCTCGACAGCAAAAACGATAAGATGTCCAAGTCCAAAGGTAATGTTATTGCTCCCAAGCACGCTATGGAAGGTGGAGGCAAGCCGTTCTTGCCAAGTCTAGGAACTGATGGCTTGAGGTTGTGGGTGGCATCATCCAATTACAACTCTGACGTCAATGTGACCAGTGAAGTTTTGACTAGAATATTCGAAAACTACAAGAAAATCAGAGTAACCTTCAAGTACATGTTGGGTAACTTGGAAGGATTCACTGATCCAGTGCCCTATGAACAGCTTAGTCCATTGGACAAGTATACATTGTCGAGGCTTCACAAGCTTCAAAGCGCATGCGTTGAGTTCTACAAAGAGCACAACTTTTCAAGAGTAGTAGGTGACATTAATTTCCACATGAATAATGATTTGAGTGCCTGGTACTTTGATATTTCCAAGGACTGTCTTTATACCGATTCAAAAGATTCAGTTAGAAGAAGAGGAATTCAAACTGTATTGAAAGAACTAGTTCGCACCTACATAGGTCTCTTGGCACCTATTCAACCATTAGTGACACAGGAGGTGTGGAACGAGTATGTCCAACTCTTCAATGTTTCTGAACCTTCACCGTTCCTATTAGGAGATTGGGAGCACGGCTTCGAGCTTCCTAGTCAATATTTCAATCTAGCCGTTGAGAATGAATTCGAAAGCGTATGGAAAATCAGGGACCACATATATAAGGAGCTTGAAAAACTTCGCGAACTGGGTGCTTACAAGAATAAGTTGGAAACTCAAGTGAACATCATTACAGACCAGCAGAGCAGGATTGCTAAAATCCTCGACTCTCACCTCAAATTCCTCGACGACTACTTCTTGGTATCCAAAGTTAGTGTAAATGGCGAACTTGCAGCCGACTTGAAATACAAATCAACCTCGTCTGTGGAGGTCGACAGTTCCAAGATCGGGATCCAAATAGGACCCTCTGATAGTGCGAAGTGCCCAAGGTGCTGGAAATACACCGCGCCCGAACCAGAACATTTGTGCAAAAAATGCCACTCAGTGCTTAATTAGACCGGCTCATTCTGTATATACAGCCGATCAATGTAAATAGTAAATAAACGCGATAAGTAAAAACACAGTAAAGGCAGTGCGGTATCTTTCATTGAACCATGAATTCAGAGAAACGGGCCATAATATTTGAGAGTTACACCGCGCTATCGACGAGGCTTTCGCGAGGTACGAGTTCAGTAATCGCCTTTCTTGCTACCACAAGTAAAGACATACGGGAGCAGAATCAAGAGCAATCATAGCGTCTTCGAAAGCTTGGCAATGCCTACCGGGAATTTCAAATGAACCGAGCAAATGATCCAGGCGATCATTGCAATTTTATGTACTACGATCGAGGATATCTAGATTATGATACATTCTTGTGGTGTATGCTTTGAGAGTTGGTTCTAATAACTAATTATCTCTTGCCACCCATCAATTGCGATAACAACTGAGAGCTAGAAGAGGGGTTTCCCCCAACATTAGGGCCGGGGGCTGGACCAGAGGCAGGTACAGAGCCGACTTGGCTAGCGGCTTCACTGTTGAAGGCTCCTGGATGTTGTTGAGCGTGAAGTTGCGCAGGACTGAGTTGTGATGATTTAAGAACACCGCCAGCGGCGAATAAACCTGGAGGAGGAGGTGTTGATGTGTTGTTGGCACGTTCGTTCATTCTGAGAAGATTGATCTGATTTTGGTTGGGTTGGCTGGTATTGGCTTGTGGTTGCTGCTGCTGCTGCTGCTGCTGCTGTTGTTGTTGTTGCTGTTGAGCTTGTTGCTGCTGCAAATGAAGAAGCAACAATTGCTGTTGGGCTTGTTGGGCCTGTTGTTGTGCCAAAGTGCTGTTATCACCTCTTTGCTGCGATGCTTCTAATAACTTCTTTTGTTGTTCCAATTGTAAAATTTGTAACTGCGCAGCTTGCAAGCCGGGAGTCAAATTCAATGCTTGTTGGCGTTGCTGTTGCTGTTGCTGCTGCTGTTGTAATTGGGCTTGTAAGAGAGACTGCTGTTGCCTAATAGGGTGATTTTGGTATGCCAAGTGGTAGTTTTTGATTGGCTTCAAAATAAACCTCTCAATCACTTGACGAGCAAGGACCATTTCGTCTTCAAGCTTAGTGTCAGTGGAATATGTAGCGCTTGGATTGAATGCAAACAATGGAAGCTTTCTATCACATGAAGCCATTGACTTAAAGTGTACATTCAATTTCTCCTTCTTCTCAGACAAGCTCTTTAATTGTTCTGTGGTTTGCTCCACAAAGTTGATTGCTGAATCATCATCTATATCAATATCATCAGGCAACAACACATTGTCCTTGGTTGGTTTAGAGGATTTCATCTTCTGCTTGCTATCCTTCTTTTGCATTTGCTTCTGGTTGCTGAAAATTTCTCCCAAAGTAGGGAATGCTGCCGAATTTGCCAACGGAGTGTTGTTGCTTACACTAGGCGAATTACTTGCAGAGACGCTATCTCCCTTGGCCCAATGAGCAGTGACTGGCAATACCGGACCTCCGTTTGGTGGAGGCACTGACGCTTTAACTGCAGTAGCAGCTGGCTTGCTTGAGCTATGTTCGCCTTCTTGCTCAAAAGTATCATCCTCTTCGCCACTATAGTTAGCATGAGTGTTGGAATTGTTGAATGGATGCGATGAGCTACTGGCATTGGAGTTGTTCACTCCGGATCCGCTCAAACCTACCATACCCATCTTGAGTCCCTGCTGAGTAGACAAATCCTTTCTCGTGTAAGAGTCTGCTTCCTCACCAGGTTCATGCAAGAACATACAGTTTGGGTTCGGACAAGGGTGGCCCCTCAAGTATGACGAGCAGTACTTGGTTGTACCATGAGCAGCTCTTAAAATACGCCCATCACACAATGTACCATCCAATTCATTGATACACCTCAACGCGTCTTCCTTCTTGGCAAATGTTACGTAGACAACCAAGCCAGGATTTTGGTGGTGATGTGTAGTCAGAGGGGCTGGTGATTTCTTGTTGATGACAATCTTCAGGATTTTACCATATTGACCAAAGTACTTGTCAGATCTTAAAACTGAATGCAAATCATCCGGATTACATGGCGGATTGAGTCCGGTCACATATACCAAATTCTTTTGCACAACTCTGAGACCTGCCAAGTGTTTCTTGTTGGCCAATTCGGTCTCTTTCTTCTCCTTCTCCCTCTGTTTCTTTTCACGTTCTCTCTTCTCTCTCTTTAACTGCTGCAATTTATATTCGTCTGAACTGATCGTCTTGTACTCAACACTTTCATCGTCGTATAGACGTCTGCAACCAGGACATCTGCCATTGAGTTCTGGGTTTTGACGGATGTTGTTGTAACAGAACTGACATATCTGATATCCACACGGACATGGCTTAAAATTTTTATCTGATATGTCCATTTCTTCTACACATAATGGGCTATATTGGTTAGTAATCTGCGCTCGAGGGCAAAAATTATGGATCTGTAAACATACCAAAATTCTTCTTCATCATCACTGATAAATGAGTCGTCACTTGGGAGCATGCTTGGCTGTGGTATATTATATTTATACTATGGTTAACTTTTATAAACTAAAGTCTTGAAAACTGTCCGTAATATTAGTTTTGACCAGGAAAAATGTTTGCGAGCGTGCGTGCACCGCAAAGTGACACTCACTGATTATGTAACGAATTACCAATAAGTGAGAGCACCTTTGATCTTCAAGGAGGCGCTAAATCTGGGCAGTAGACCCCAAGGCTATTAAAAATGGCATTTATTGTTGAGTTGTGGGACTCTGTGTTTACACCAGGCACGACACCTGCATTGATAACTGCTACACATGTGTCTTTCATATTATTAATAATTTCGTTGATCTCGTTGATCTTCCTCAGTAGATCTATTCATTTTGTGAATCTTTTGGTAATAGCTGTGTTACTCTATGGATCAGTGATCTGGTTCATTAATGAGTTGAACCAAACAAACTTGAAGTCAAACCAAGAATTAGAAAAAGAATCGTCCGAGACTAAAGGGGAACCATCTGCGAAGAAGACGGAAGCCCCAGTCAAAGCTTCTGGTGTAGAATCAACAACTCCGGTCAGAAAAAGAAAAGTCTAAATTTGTATAAATAAACTACTCTGCATCTTACATTTAAAAACAGCAATAATCTTGTACATAAGTAATATAAAAGATAGTGTGTACGATTATAGAACAAGATAAGCGTAGATGATACACTGAACATCGAAAGCCAATTTACGATTTGCGCGTAAAATTTAGGCTCAAATCTCATTTAGCAAATTAGCAAAGGTGTGACATGATCCAGAACCAGTTAGGCCACCAAGATAAGTTACATGAGCCTATATGCGTTACAAAGTTACATCAATGAGCCATCCAAGTGCAAGGGGATATTGTACTACGATGATGACGTTGTTATAATTGAAGATGCCTTCCCTAAGGCCATACGTCATTATTTGATACTACCGCGCGATCGGACAGTGACCAAAGCCCATCCTCTTGATGTGTTTAATAAGAATTACAAGGAGTTTAGTGGAGAAGAGCTTTACGATTTGATACTGAGCTATGTTGAAAAGGCCAAGGATATGATCGTATCTGATCTTCTGTCGATCATGAAAGATGACGATTCTTTAAAACTAGCGCTGTTCAAGTCAAAGTATATCACAGCAGGCGTACACTCTATTCCGTCAATGAGCAATATGCATGTCCACGTAATTACCAAAGATCTCCAATCGCAAAAAATGAAGAACAAGAAACATTATAATTCGTTTGCGACTAAGTTCTTCGTAGACTTTGAGCAGTTGGACCCTAGATATAATGAGGGGTATGTTAGGTCGACGAGACGAAATGACCAAGATTACGATAGTGACTCCGATTACGGCTCTCAGTCAGACGAATCCGTAACCTATGTACGTCACACTCGCAATCCCGTTCTATTGAAAGATCTAATTAAACAGGACATGAAGTGCCTCCATTGCGGGTCACCCACGGCCAGTATTCCTCTATTGAAGAGGCATTTACGCAGTCATTTGGAAGAAATGTATGGAGAGTTTAATGGCTACGACGTTGCAAAACTTTGTCCCAATGACAGACAGGATATAACAGAGCCTTTTTAGGTGCTCACATGGTACATAATATAAGCCCTATAGCTGCAGAATCGGTTGTGCGCGTAATATCAGGTCCGGGTAACATTAAAAATTTTTACTATAAGTAGCTGCAAAAAGTGAATATCGAAGTAGCTTCCAGCAAATAAGACCAATACACGTTTTGATAGAATCTTTCTGTAGAAAAACAAAACTGGGACTTATCTCTATCTATACGCCATATCTAGGTATAGACAGTAAACGAATCCCAAATATTGAACCCGAAACATCTGCAGAAGAGTTGATACGATCCCATGTATTAACGTTCTTTTGATGATGGTTTACATCTTTTCGCTTGAATCGTAGTAAAGAAACTGACGCACCTTTGCACCTATTAGTGCCCTATCGCTTATTGCGTCGGATTCCTCATTGGGAGCAACACATCTACTTTTGAAGTCGCAGTATTTGCACTTGCTTAAGTCGTCTGTGTGAATTGGTAATCTATCACCGTTCCAGAACGAAGCAGTATTCATAAGGTGACGATCTAAGTCAGAGGGGTCATACTGATAGTTAGCTTTATGAAAACAGTTCCCAGTCTTCACATTATGATACTCTACGCTAGTTGTGTCGCCGAGGATATTGGCAAAGAGCTGGTACATCTGGGCACTTCGAGCTG
The DNA here is from genome assembly GCA_003706505.3 of Suhomyces pyralidae. Taxonomy (NCBI): domain Eukaryota; kingdom Fungi; phylum Ascomycota; class Pichiomycetes; order Serinales; family Debaryomycetaceae; genus Suhomyces; species Suhomyces pyralidae. Next base: position 163,496 of record PPLO03000013.1, read on the forward strand.
CGAAGTATCGCAATGTGAGAGGCACTTTCCATTCTCTGACCAACTCAGGCGTAAATAATTCCTTGTAGTCAAAGTTTTCATCAGTACTAAGGGTGCTTAATAAATCTTCAGATTCTTGAGAGGTCTTAACATTTTCATTAATGAGAGTGCTCACATCATATGCGGTAAATGACTTGGTGCTCAGCCAGGAATCATAAGGTTCGAAACCAAGAGGTGATCCATTGGCAAGTTTGACAAAGTCTTCATAGAAGATATGAAAATTCTGCCTCAAAATGGTGATCATGCTTTTGAAATTGATAGGTTTATCAACATCTATTCCTCTCGTTATTGCATTTTGCAATAATGATTCATAGGCAAAGTTGGGATTTGCGCCCGATTCGTTGGCCAAAAGACTCATCATTTTTCTGTAGTAGCCAGTCTGAAGCTTAGCAGAATCCAAAACCGACTGCTGAGCTGGGATCACATTGTAGGATCTGGTTTTTATATCCGATATAGCTAGCTTGAAGGAATTCGCATGATCCTTAATTATAGGGTTGATTCTTGGTATGAATTCGGACAAGTCAATGACTTGGCGATTATTGATGGCTCTCTTGAAACCGAATTCATTGCTGACTTGAATCTCTTCGAATAGCGACAAATTTTCCGGATCAGATTTGTTCACCAACAGCAAACTGTCTATGATTCCACTGACGAGAACTTTAGAATGGTTTGGCTCTGGTCCTGATTTCGAGCGCAATTGAGCAATTGAGTCTAAATAGGCCTTTTCTTTCAAATCGATGAAGCAATGCGCCAAAACCTCTCTGGCCTCTGAAGTTGTGATAACCTGATACAATCTGCTGATGATCTTTTCTGACCACTCTATACCTAGCTCACTTCCATCAGCATTACCGTAGACCAGCTCTTGCAGTGCGTCGTTTCTTTTGCTAGCTTCATCGTAAAGCAAATCTATTGCCTTATAGAGGCCTGTAGTGTCATATTCAGGGTGGAGTTCGTGCTCTAACTCCGCGTGCCTCTTCAGCCCAAGAATGGTGGCTCTTGTTGGTACGAACGCAGGAGATCCGGCGTATATCTTGTAATAGTCACGTAACTCACACCAACTGTCCACTAGAAGTTTTGTTACCGCTAATCGGGGCGACTTACGGTACGAAGGATCCGCGTTTTGGGTGGAATGAAATGTGTATGGACTTGGCTTATTAGGATTAAATAATGGTAGGTACTGGTTGGAATCAAGATTCCAGTTATGATACAACTTATCTAGTGGTTCGTTGGACGGAAGTGGCTCTTTTCTCTCATCAGGGAGCTTAGATTCGTCAGGTTTATAAATTATAAATTGTTTGATGAGCTGCAGCGTTTCGTTGGTAACCGGCTTGGTGGGGCCAAGTTCGTCGTTCACTTCCGACAAGGGTAGTATCTCGATATCAGAGACTTTGCTACACGCTATAGTAGTAGTATGTAGTCTTTTTAACAAGGTTTTTTTCGCATTTCGTATCATGCCTTGTCAAGCTTGGTTGCTTATCTTATTTATTTGAATGCGAAATTTTGAAGCTTAATATATTATCATACGGAAGTAAAAATATCCACACCGATATACTTAGGAAGAAACTTAACATATTATTATACAGAATTCAAATATCTATATTAAATACTTGGGAGAAAAGGTCTAAGAAGGGAATAAGGCGAACAACATGACTAGCATGCGCTCAATGAGAAAGTAGATAAGTAAAATGTTTGTGAGTGGTGTTTATGACTCTAACTGGCAACAGAATAAACAACAATATGAAATGACTCATTATTGATACAATAATATACAGTGATTTTTGTTTTAGTGGATCCCTCTCTTTAACTTCAAGGAATCTCTCTTTTTCTCACTCAAACTGAATTGGGTAGGCAAGTTAATTTTTGAAGAGTCTATCAACATGGCGTCATTATTGCCATTGTTGAGGTTGACGGGACTTTCTGAGAGCGACGAGGTGGTGCTGCTGTTGGCGCTTCCTGGATGCTGCACGTTGCCGAATCCATTGCTGAAGTACCCGTAATCTTCAGATGGGGTGCTGGCAGACATGAAGGGAGAATCCAAAGCCAAAGCATTTTGAGTGTTGCCGTTTTTAGGATTGGTATTTGCAGTGACACCATTCAAAGCATTCAAAGCTTGCGCGTTGGCACATTCCGTGTTGATGGTTAATGGACGAGGGAATGAGTTGGTTCCTCTGGAAGACGACCGAGACCTGGCATTGTACTGTTGGAAGAGAAACTCCTCATAGTCAGAATTAGCAGACTGGGTACCATTGGAACCGTTTGGTGGAGTCAAAGCCAGGCTAGACCCTTTGCTGGAGCTGGGTGGGGTTTGATAGTCCATCATCATTGAGTTATAACCGTTCTGTGAGTAGGGGTGGTTTGCGGCTGCAGATCTATTGATAAATGACTGCGGCACGTAGTCTTGAATTGACTGCAAAGAGTCGGTGCTGCTACTAAATTGCTCCTGATTGCTGCCCGAACTGTGGGGTCTGATGCTATTGATATTCCCCACATGAAGCCAGCTGTTGTTGCTATAAGAGTTGTTTCTGGTGAGAGACTGTTTTCGCAAGCTCATTGACGAAGAACGAGAACGAGCTGCAGAGGCGTTGCCGTTGTTGAAGTTGGATATGTTTAGTTCGGTAAGTGACAAGTTCGAAATCGACGACTGCCTCAAACCAACTCCTCCAGCAACACCGTTGTTCATGACCATGCCACCACCTGAAGACGTCACAGAAACGGATGTGGTTTCTGGTAATCTGAGTTGTGGAGCCTGTTGCGCAACACCGTTATTGTTATGGCTGTTATTATTGTGGCTCTGGTTGTTGAATGTGCACAAGTCTATAAGCCTTATTCTTATCAACTGTAAGAAAATAGGCTGGTACAGCTGATTTCTAAGGTGGTCAAAATTGATAATGCTTTGCTGGTCATACAATGGAGGATTTGGATTATTGGTGCTGGTAATGAGATTCGCCATCGTTTCATTGGCAACCTTACTTACAAGGCCACTAGGTGGTATACTGCCCAGGAATGGGGTCGTGGTGGGAAGTTCGAGGATGCGGTTGTAAACTTTCATTACTAATTGATCAAAGTTGGGCGTGAATGCAACGGTGTAGTTCTTTGTAAATTTGTAGTTGTTCCCACTTGACTCGTCAAAATCAGTGAGAATATCGTCTGATTCATTGTAATGTGGGTGGTTGTATAAAGATTCTTGCTTGGGATTTGCGTGATTTTGGCCAGCAAAGTAAAATGCTTGTTGTTGTTGCTGCTGCTGTTGTATACTTGGTGTACTTTCAAAGTTGTGGTGGGAGGTGTGGTCGATAGGGGTCCTTAAAGTTTGTTCCAAGGGCGTGTATGGTCCGTCCATGTTTAGGTTTTGGAGCGACTTGTTCAACTTAAGCGACAAGTTTATACCTTTATTATTCATCATTGTTCAACGTCTTGAGAGTATAATTATGCTGCGGTGTAAAAGTTGTGGTAGTAGCCTCGTGTTGGCAAGTCAAAAGTCTGGTGGGAAATATCGGTGAAACGAATCTATTTTTAATGTTAATTCGAGTATCTCAAGAAAATTTTATCGAGTGTGGATAAAAAGGCGAACTACTACTCTATTGTATTATTCGAATGGGGTTCTAATCACTTTACCTAGGTTGAACGAGATTAAACGAATAAGACGTGACCGGCCTAAAAGGGTAGATTGACCGCGTCGCAAATAAGGGGGGGGAAAAAAGCGCGTGTGGAATAATTTACCCAGTCATGCGTTAGAAGCAATCTTGGGGGCTCTAAAGGTAATCAATTTTTTTTTAGAGGATTGTTCAATTCAGGAACCGAACAGATACAATTCCAAAGGCGTTTGCAGCACTTATAAATGTTGTAGAAACTGGGCGAAGTACTTAAGTGTTAGCTTGATTGTCTTCAGATTATAGTTGCTGAAGTCTCTTGATTTTGGGTGGTACAGTGTTGCAGGGACGCGGGAAAACTCGAGTCTATATATATATCAAAAATAAAATGAGCACTCGATTAGGATAGGTTAAATTGCGGTTTGAGATTAGATTTTGAAATTTAGAAAAATATTTCAAGCCTTGTACGGATGGCTGTGTCTGTTCACAGGGTAAAAAAAATAAGGGTTTTCCACAGACTCTAAAAAAAGGGGGTCACTTTCGTAAACCTCGGACCTTAAATATTAGGTTCGTTTGAATCTGGTCAAGAGTACTTTTCATGCTCGAGTGTAACTGGTTCGCCCAGCCAAGTACGAAGAAAAAATGAGAGCTTCTAAAGTTGAATCTCAACAACAAACAATAGGTCGCAAATTTAGCAACACTCTTTGAATATTTAGACACGTCAATACATACACAAACACAAAGCCCAACTTGTTCAATGGGGGCCCCTTAACTATAAAACCATAGCCAATTTTTGTACTTCTTATGCAATACCCGAAAATTCCGAGCGCTGAAAAGATGTGTGGAGTAGTGGATGGATGAATTCTCGTAATCCACGCGTTTATCGCTGCAAAAGCACACCCCGGCCATCGTTCTGGTGGCCGGAAATAAATGAAGCATGTGTCCGCGACGATAACTGCCATGCCCGCAGGAAACAATAGGATATATTTTTCCCTTATTGGGACAAGTCAGATTATACTTTTTGGGACAAATTATCTCGAATTTTACTCTGCCATATATTGTAAGCCTATGACATCTGCAAAGTACCTTCCCAATCAATAGCCTTCACAGCAATCAGTGAAGGCCGTGGGCCTTCACTTGAAAATAATATATTCTGTACATCAACGTGTTGGGCTGCTAAATTGCTAAACTCCCAACACAACATTTTTAATGGATGCTTGCAGTTCTATTTGATAACACAAAGAATAACGGAGAATCATGTTTTTTTGATGGGTTGGCTAGTGTGTAGTTTTGACCCCGCCTCACCAAGATTAATGTCTCATGATTCAACGTGTAGCTACGCACGCTAGTAGTACAAGCAATTTATTTTCTCAATTCTTCGTAGTCCCTTGTACGTCAAATAGAGATACATGTTTCAATTCATGCGGGCTAGATCCTGCATTTTCGAATACGTGCATCTGTATTTACATACCAATATTTGTTGTCTTGTATTGATCTTGTCTCAAACTTTTGTATCACACATCCCTTCGATGCTGTAGCGACCTATCGAAGTTTAAACTATAATTCGATCAGGATTTGTTTGTGTAATTAGCTTGCATTAATGCATACAGATCTAAAGTTGCATTGTATTTCGAAGCTTGTTCTACCCTTCGTATTTCTTCCTAAATATGCGGGGTCCGCATGCTGATTCCTGCAGTTTTCAAACATCTCCTTGATACACACAAGCCCTTGAGGGATAAGTACGCGAGGCGTGGGTTCAACGCAAGACTACACCCCAATTTCTACTGGTGTTGAGCTATTTCAGGTCATTTCTGTTAGATAATTTCATTTCATTCCCCGCAGTGTTTCATAATGTACCCACTTCTATGTCGATACAATGTACACTGGCGATTATTATTAACGTATTTATACAGTTTAGCTGCATGATGGATGATAGTATCATGCTGTAATTGATGTTTTAATTATACTGATTTGTTGTGAAACTTTATTTTCAGAACATAAGGCTATTGTGATTTCCGCCAAAATCATCCTCAGGTATGGTATGGTTCTCAATTCCCGGGTCATATTTGATATTGACTTCATTGCCGTCAGCACTGTTCTCATCGGCGGTACCCTGGGGCAAGAATTGGTCCAATTCGTCACTCACTAGATAGCTTTCATACTTTAAATTATATGGCAAAATATTCTCTAGTTCCTCTGACGGCCGCACCATCTGAGCAACTTCAGCCTCTTCAGGATTGATGCCTTCTTTGATTTCTGGTTGTTCATCCTCAATGCCCATAACGATATAGTCGTACTTGTTCATGTTATTCACCTGGTTTTTTAGCTGTTGGTACCTATCAGTCATATCATTGATTTTCGCCATTCCTCCTCGCGAACCGTTTTTGTCATTACTTTTCATAACTGGATGGAACTTGGTGTTTGTTTGAAACTTCAAGTACTCATTGTACAAGCTGGTATTTATAAATTTTAAGTCGTGCCCCAACTTCAAGTCTTTCTCTATCAAGTAATTGAGCCACAACAATCTATCTCCATCATTTATGCCATCGTTGAGATCGTCATCCTCCATATCATCACCATTTATCATTTGTCCATTATGTGTAGAGGAGTGACCCAACACTTCATTCAACTTGAGTTGATTATAGTAGTCCTGTCTTTCCTTGTATTTTCGCTTCTTCTTCTCTTGATCTGTTTCGCCATCATCCAAGACTAATTTACGCTTTTCCATTAGATTTTTTATCAAGCTATTGGGCAATTCATTTAGCTTTTTTGATACCCTGAATGAATCACTGTATTTGAGCCAGTCCCGGAAAGACTCCAACGACATAGTATTGTATTCCGACTTACTCCTTTTGGTTAAGGATGATGCATTTTGTTTTTCACTGTCTTTGGTATCATCAAGCTTCAAATAATTTTCAGATTTGATCGTTCCAGTAAGTTTGAATGCTTCTGTGACGTCTTGAATTTCGACGTTGTTTGATCTAGTTCGTAGCTGTGAGAGCCGCACAGCTTCACTAGATAGCCTTTTAAGCTGCTGTATATATATATCGGTCAACGTGTTAAGCGTTGATGGCTTGCATTTGTCAAACCCATTGGCTTTTAAGATTTGTGATATCGATATCCTCAATAATGCAAAGTGGAATGAGTCATCCATGTTTTCTTTGATATCATACAACTCTGATCATGTATATTTGTCTTCACAACCCTTCTAAATTCCAATCTTATTGAAAGTCAAGAGATTTTGCTGCCTGACTATTTACTTTTCAAGACAGTCGTGCGTGGACCAACCCATATTCTCTTTATACTACACCAAGTACTACGATTCATCCTTGATAAATGCTGAATTCAATTGAGGCTGAAGGGGTCTACAGCTCCATATTCAAAATGATCCTGGGTTCGTCTTTTGAAAGGTTTATTTCGTAATTTTACTATATATGAAGTTTTCAGATTCCCTGTTGCAACTTCTCACCAAATTTCTTTGCCAAATTAAAAGCACTGAAAATGGTCTTTTCATTTATTTCTATCTTCATAGCATCAACCTTTGGAGCTTCAGTGACTCTGCTGACTATAATTGCAGGATCAATTTCAATCAACACCCCGTCGTCAACAGTTTCATCAATGGCTAAACTTACCAAATCATAATTTTCCAAAATAGTGGCTTTATCAACGGTATTTCCCAATAATATGTTCAATGCTTCGAATAAGTTGGCAACTGCCGAATATATCAAAGATTCGTTTTCATTGATCTTGGACACGATTAATAAAATCACGTCGTTGGTTTGTTTGTAAGTGATCAAGTGATTATCGTACAAGACGATATCTTGATGAACTTTGTTGACCTTCGGAAATAAAGCCTTCTCGAACTTTAATTGTTGTGCTGTGGTCAGAAACTCTCCGTCCAATTTGTTATCACCGCCATTTTCTTTCTGTTGTTGTGCTTGTTGTTGATAGTAATTAGCATACAAACGGTTACCCTCGTTATCTAGTATCAAGACTGCCGATATGGTGTATAATGATGTGTTCAATGACATGTTATGATATTAGAGCCACGCGTACGCTGGGATTGATTGATTAGCGTTGATCTGCTATCGTCCATTTTTCATATTGTCACCGTGTCTTTCGATAAATTTGGGCACGATCACGTGATATATATTCCACCGAATACCGATTTCAATCTACTGAATTTCTCGATTGAAAAAGAATTGAATATATTAGTGGCACTATTGGCTTTTTTAACTGTAGAGCTTTAAGGAGAAATGTTGAATGGGTTCAAAGACAAATAAAGTTGGCCAAGGCTAGGCTAGTTTAATTAAAGGCTTCGATGACATATTCATGAACAGATTTATGCCATTGGTTATTGACATAGAAACTGTCGGTAAAGTCAATTTCCAAGTTCTTCCAACCAAATATGAAGTTGAAAATCAAAGCGAAAATAAGTCCAAATGCAACCAACAATGGACCAATTATGTTGTCCAAATGCTTGCCTGATCTTTCCATAATAATGGATCTTCTTCTAATGAAAATGTAGTAGCCCCAAACACCAGTAAACAAGGTCAAAGCAAAGTAGACGTAAGCCAAAAAGTCCGAAATTGCGGAAAAGTTTGATTTCCTTGAACTGGAATAAAGTACAAATGTCAAAGTAGAGAATAATGTCGTGACATGTAACCAGCGGTTGAATGTTCTTTCATTGGCGAGCCAAACTTTTGGTTCGATTTTGAGGGGTCCAGCATTCTTGATCCAGCTTTCTGGTTTACTGACACCCAACGGCAACTCAATTTCCTCATCTTCAGAGTCAGCATCAATCAATTTTGAAAATTGAAGAGGTAAGTTCAAAATCTTGGAAAGTCGACTCTTTGAAGGACGGAAAAGACCTTCTTCGCTGTCATCATCTTCGTCATCAAAGTCAGACGAGCCAGTTGTAGCATTTGTTTCCTCTCCGTTTTCTTCGATCACTTCACTGATTTGTGGTTTGTTCTCTTGTTCACCTGAGTCGTTCAAGTTAAGCAAGAGTGAGCCCGAGAACGATGCAGATCTTGGTTGAAAATTGGAGCTGTTATTTTTGAGAAGCATAGATTTGAATTTGGACAAGTTGTCTTCATTGGTGATATCTTCTTTTATACCGGCATCTTCACTGGACTTCCTGGATTTTCTAAGATACAATTCAGGATTGAAAGAAAGATCATTTTCCAATTCATTGAACCATAATGGAATATTCTCCAATTTTTCGTCTTCCAAGAATAAGGATGCAATACCGTGAATGAATTTAGAAAAGTTTGGGATTTCTTTTATCAAGTGAGAGGATGAAATAAGCTCGTTGATCCAGTTAAGCTTCTTGGAGTTCTTGACGGCGGATTTCTTAATTTTAATTTCCATTGTCGAGTAAGGGAACTTGGAAAATTCACCCTTTCTCAAATATTGTAAAGGATTAGTTGACTTGGAGTCGATATCAGTTCTGTGCCAAGTAGAAGGGTCTCTAATTGGAAGTTGTTGGTCAAATGAGTCCTCCCTAATGAAAGTAAGATCGGAGTCGATAATGATGCGGACTTTTTCATCTCCTGGAATTTGGAATGCGGTTCTTTTGTAGATTGTTCTCAACACCGGTTGTAAGTTCAAGTCTTTGATGTATCCGAGCACATTTTCCAATGATTCGAGATTGTTGATTTTCTTCAACTTGTTAGGAATTTCCTTGCTGATTACGAATTGGTTGATGTATTTTTGTTTCAATGAAATCTTGTCGTCAAGATGGAAATTTGAGTTTGAGTCGAATTGCTTCTTTTCTAAAACAATATTTGGTTTATTCTGTAACTTTCCAATCCATTTGATTCTTAAGGTCGACGAGTTGCTAATCTTAGTTAACTTGTTGTTGTAAACCTCAAAGTGCTCATTATCGAAGTAAAGGCAGTTGATGTTTTGGTTGGATTGGTTGTCGCGTTGTGCGTCTTCGTCATCATCATCATCGTCGTCATCATCATCGTTGTCTCCACTACCGGGACGATTGTTGTAAACCAATACAGGCAAGTGTCTCAAGATAGTTGTTTTGACTTCCATCAAGTTTTCAGGGTGAATCCAGAATTTGAACGATTGATACTCGGAGTTGTCCGAAGAAGATTCCGTGAATGAACTCAACTTAGATAGAGATTGGTCAACGCTGTAGTTGTCTCTCAAGAATTGAAACAAGGCACCAATTTTGTACAACAAAGGCGAATAGTCTTCCGAATGGAATGGCAACGACTTCAATCTAACGTTCAAAAGAGGCTTGACCGAGTATTGCGGATGGAGTCTATCATGCTTCTTGACAATTTTAATGAAGCCTGAATAGTTTAAACGTTGAAAATGTTCCAATTCCTGAGCCGAGCTCAACAATTCATCTAATTCATGCAGAAACTTCTCGACTTCAAATTTGATGTCGGCAGATTCGGTTTGTGCTTGAAGCTCATTGAGTTTTTCGTTCAAGTTATCGAATTGCTTGTGCTGAAAAGTATAAACCTTTTCTAAGTCAGAATCCAAAGCACTGACAAAGTCTTGTTCATCTTTCTCTGTCCAATTGTTCTGAAGTATAACACCTTCCTTAAGTAACTTTTTCAAGCGATTGTAGTTAAGATAGTACTCTTTCCAAGGCTTGTAGATTTCGTGCTCGAGCTTATTGGCGAATAGCATGGGTTGCTGAGGGTCATACGCTTTCTGAGTAGGTTCAGTCATCTTGGGATTGAGCTCAGTTATATGCTTATCGATGCAGAGTTATTTATAAGGTTGATGTTAAACATGAAATGCACGTATTTTGGCCGAAACTTTTATAATTAAGCCTTTATTAAGGAGCATATACACGTGGGGGGTAATTGTGCGTACAAAAATTGAGACAACCTGGCAAACCGATACTGGCGCAAACGAGCATTGAGATTTGCGCACTCGTATCAAATGAAAAACACTCCAGTTAGAGAGTAGAGAATAGGTATGTCATGTAGTAGAAGTGATTTGATTTTCTAGCCGACGACATCCAGCAGGGTGAAGGTCTTGGAACCACCGCAATTACATTGTCTGTTTGTCTCCGTTTAAACTATAATTATAATTGTTGTCAAAGGCTTATTATAGCCATGATGGTCAGATTCGTACATTCATATACAGTATTGTCGTTGATAAAATAAGCCTAATCTATTTTTCGTATCTGTCGGTACGCAAGATTGTTATTGACGCCAGAAAAGCTTGACTGGCAATGAATTTCGGGTAAGTGAACCCTTATGTAGCGTGCGGAATATTATTGTTTCTGCGCTACAGAATGCAAGGAGCACAAGTAGAATTGACCCCAGCCAACGTAGAGTGATGCGTTTGATAATTTATGGGGGATATTGTAGATGGCGGGTCTTCTTTATGCTAATGGTGATTCAGGATAGCCGTTTCGTTAGTTAACACCCTAGCATATATTTTAGGTGACGAATATGTATCTAAGCTGCAATGTCGTCACGTTCTGCATATAATGCAACAACCAAAAGAGTTCAGGCTAAAGTACATCAAAGAAAGGAAGCCCACTAGAATGGAACAGCTGTATGACATACGAAGTGGGGATACATATGAGCAAGATCAGCAGACTCCAAGTGGGTCAAAGATTCTCCTACACTTATTGAGCTTTTTGCATATTCCAATAAAATCCATACTCGATGCAATTGACAGACTATTGACAGAGAGTCCAAGCCGTCAATCCGATGAGGCAGGAGAAACCAATTACGAGCTGATGAACCAGTCAGATCAAGACGTCCAAATACTCAAAATCAATAAACTTAGGCCAGTGGTTACCAATGACTTTCACATACTACGCAATCACCTAGCATCACGTCAAGAGAGTGCTCATCATCAAAATAATAATAGTATACTCACTGATGACGTTTCAGGGATACCCGACTTCAGCTCCGCGCGAGACATTCAACGTGCATCGGCTCAAAATATTTTGAGGTCGTTGGTGAATAGTAGAATAAAGAGTGCCAAACCGTTCCAAAAACCAGCTCTGCAGTATGGAACCGATATTCTGTTATCGAGGGAGTTTTTGAAAAATTCGAAGTATCAGCAAAATTATCAGCCATCTCCTATAATCGAATTCAATGATGAAGAAGACGAAGAAATAGAAGGGGATGATTTGTTAAACTTGACTGGTGACGATTTATCTTCGCACAGAAAGTACCACCAGTCGGTTTTGAATTACTATATACCTTCGAAACCTGTATCCACAGCAGACTACTCAGTCATAGATTCAGCCGTATCAAACTTCTACATCGATGACAACACTTCTAGTAGGTATCAAAATAATCATAGGCAGGTACAAGAACTCGTATCGAAGAATCGAATTGAGTCCTTATCCAAAATTGTCCCTCTCGATCAGAACCAATTGGCCAAAGTTAATGAAATATGGTCCTCCAAAAGTAATCGTCAACTTTTCAATTTATTTCAGATAGACGTGTATCATGATGATATAAAGACTCTTCGGGACGGAAGATGGTTGAACGATAACATCATAGATCTTTACCTCGGCTTGGTGACCAAAGCCAACCACAAAGCTTATGCATGGACGACTCACTTTTTTACAACCTTACAGGAGAAAGGCTATCAGGGAGTTGCTAGATGGGCTAAGCGTAGAAAACTTAATGTCTTTGAAAAGGAAGTAATACTTGTGCCAATCAATATTATGAATACTCACTGGGCATTGGCTGTGGTTGACAATGTGGAACACAAAATAAAGTATTATGATTCCTTGTCAAGCTCCGGGAACCTTAACGCAGTAAAGATCATATCGAACTACATGTCGCTGGAAGCAGAACGATTGAATCATCCAAAAATAGACTACGAACTTCTACCAAATGTCAAGACACCTCAACAAGCAAACGGATATGACTGTGGGGTATTTGCATGTACAGCTGCAAGATATGTTAGCACCAAATCTCCATTAACCTACAGTCAAAACGACATGAAGGTGATTAGGAGACGGATGGCTTATGAGATTCTAAACAAAGAATTGCTACAGAATTAATCATTATAAGTCGTTATATAACTGTACTATAAACTATGAATTCTAAGCAAGAAGCTTAAAATAAACCTAAAAAACTCTTCTGCTTGTCATTATCTGTCAGCTTTTTAATCTTGTTGATCTCATTCTCCAAATTCATAATTTTTTCATTCGAAGCTTCTATCTTTTTACTCAAATAGTTTATTCTGTTCTCCACTTTACTTCCAAGGCCATTGATAGAGACCAATTCATTTTCAAGTTTGGTAATGGTCGAGCTCTCAGAGCTGATTAATGATTTCAACAAATCAATTTCATACAACTTGAAAATCTTGACGTCTTCAAGCAAGTTTTTGAAAGCTGCCTTGTACAAAGGTCTTCCAGTCAAAATCTTTTCAAGTACACCCTTGTTCCTTCTTAATGTGATTAAATCAAATTTTTCAAGGGTACTCAAGGTAGATAAAGTCTCCTGTTTGTTACTAAACAATGGAGAGTTGACCAAGTTTTCAAACATAATTTCTCCCGAGTCATTAAGTAATTTCATGATGAGCCAAATCTGGGAAGGGGTCCAATTGCCATCAGCCTCGCCTTTTTCAACTCTAGAATTGGTCAAAAAGAAAGTGGTTATCTGTTCTGCTGCTTGGTTAACCATTTCACCAATGGCATCTTCTGGCGTCTCGCCCGATTGAATTCGTCTAACAAACGATTGTAAGTCTAACATTCTACCACCCAAAGGTGCCAAACTATTCTCAAGTACTTTTGGATCTTCATTTTTCAATTGGTTGATTAGATACTGCTTGGCATTTTTGCTGGATGCATCAGATAAGGAAATGGTTTTGAAGACTTGGTTTGGCAACGAATCGTTCAAGTGCTGAATACTGCCCACATCAGAGGTGATAAAAATGACATGAGCAAGATTGTTTTGAATCAAATTGGAGGTCCAGTCAGCAATGATTGGGTAGATTAAGTCATTACTTGATGACTCGGACTTTCTTGCAAAGTTATTGATGATAACAATAGGCTTACATCTAGGATTGTGCTGCAAGTATTCGTCTTCGTTCAACAACTTGAGTTGTTCTTCGTCGTTCTTATGGGTTCTCTTCTGAATAGACTTCTTGTACCTTGGGTAGTCTACCAAAGCAACGTTTCTAATAGCCTGAGCTGCTAGAGCAAACATGTTCTTCAACTCACTCTCTTTGCTCTGACTGAGACCAGATTTCTGCCCTGTTAAACCTTGAACACCCAAATCGATAAATTGAGTCACAGTATTTGTCCATGAAAAGACTGGATAGTAACCCAATTGCAATGAAGTATTTGATATCAAAGCACTGTCTGACCTGGATTTTCCAAGCGAGTCACAGTTGATGTAAAGCACGTTCCTGTTTAAGTCATTATCGTTATTTATGGTGTGTTGGAGAATGAATTCTTCTTTACCTGAACCTTTAGGACCCTTCACAACAATGTAGGTGTTAATATTTTCTTGAATCCAGAGCTTGAGCTGTTTGGCCTTTTCAAATCTTTCACTCCATATATTTCCCATATCCGGTTCTATGCTGGCTTCGTCAATTGACTTAGCTTCTGTCAGATCACAACCATGGATTTGGGAATCAAGATAGTCGTAACTGTTACCAAGCCAGTTTCCAACAGTTTCTATTGGAAGGAATATCGACTGAACGATCTTGTTGTTTTTGTAGGCAGTAATGGTGTATTTTTTTGTTATCTTCTGTTCGATAAACCAAAGTCTGATAGGATCAAAAATAAGCACTGCGGTCGTTGCAAGAATAGCAATAATGATAGGAATTGAGATTCTTTGGTGGCTCATGATGAACTCGGTGATATGGTTGACTCTCTTGATAGGAATATACTGCAAATGAAGTCTTGTTGCTCCGTTATCAAGACTAATACCAGTAATACAGTTTTTGGCACACACAGCAGATCTGGTCAGCTCAAACACAACGGTTGCATTGTCTTTTCCAGAAATAATATCAACAATCAATCCGTACCTCCTGAACAAAAGATACAATTCCTCCTCTGTCAAGGCTTCACCTTCATAGATCACCTTAAGTCTTGCGCTGGGAAATCTTCTCAAGTCTTCAATCCAAGGAGTACCTTTCACCACAAACGCACTGGGACATAGCCTGTATACTCGGTTAATAAGCTTGAGGAAGATATTACTTGTGGCTTCAAGTTCGTGCTTCTTGACATTCAGAATAACTTTGGTAACAAACTCCTTTCTGTTGTACCCTTCTGGGATTTCGAATTTAACAAAGGCTCCAGAGTCACGATGAAGCGGAATAAGTTCCGTGATACGCGAATTAGGTGGTAATGGCGACGATAACTCGATAACCTTGTCTTTGATGGACTGGGCGCTGTTTGAATTTTTCACTGGTCCAATCAACCATCTCAAGTACTGCTTAGTCTGACTATGGGTGACACCAAAAGGAGATACCTTATCAAAATAAAAAACGGTCTCAGAGGTCTTTTGATCCAAAACCCCTGTAGTTGAAGCAGACTCGTCAGCCTCTTCCGAACTCACCTGCTGTTTGATATCCTTCACGTCAGAACTGTAGTATCTGGCCGCATGGCAAAGAATTGGTTTCGAATTTAACAACCTCCTGGTGCTGGCATGAGGGTAATTGAGTCTCCTTGCACTGTGTTTAAGTAGCTCAAGCATTGCGGATCCCCAGATTATGTGAATTATGTTGATGGGTGTGATAAGAATTGAGACAATTCAGAAGTAGTAGAAGTACAATTTAGGTAATATGGCTAACTTGAAGCCGTTACTCGTAATTTTCTTTGAGCGATAGGGTGTTACTTGTACTGCAGTATTTGCCTCCGGGTCTTTAATCATTGCTCTCTGATCAAATACAGGAACAAAAAAATATCGAGTATGCTTAACCGCTGCAACAAAATACTGCGATGTCTACATATGTCCCACACTAATCTTCTAGTTACGTACATAACTAGTTTTACTCCCCCAACGTATTCCTTGATACTTAAGAGTAGGGTTGAAATAGGTGTGAATTCTATTCTAGGCTTCGCTTTGAATCATTATACTACCAAATAAGTATAAGGATCTTCGAAGAGGCCAAACTTTCAGAGCTGATACAGTATTGGTTTCAAATATGTATATTGGTGTTCTATACGTAGTGTTACGGTGAGTATAAAACTTCTCGTGGGTTGTTCAATGCTTTTAAATGACTAGTGGGGCGGGTAACCTCAGCGATCTATCACGTGCCATATCCTTGGTAGGGTTCCTTCACAGGGTTTGATAATGTATTGAACTAATCTATAGAAGCCAGAGGTATGGAGTTTTTGATAAAGTCTGAGGTTTTCAAGGGCCGCACGGGCATGTCTTCGCCATTTTCTAGTTTTCCACTTTTGTAGTTGTAGTTTTCTCTTATATACTCTCTCACTGGCAAAATCGCTGCTTCACGACACAATTCTCGAAGGTCAGAACCACTCATGCCCTGGGTGTTTGCGACAATTTGTTTCATGTCAAAGTCATACTCGTCAACCTTGGTATCCTTCAATATTTTTGTCAAAATCGATAATCTTTGCCTAGAGTCTGGCTTGACTACTGCAAATGACTTTGGCATTCTTCTCAAGAATGCTTCATCAATATCATTCTTTCTATTTGTGGCACCCATTACCAAAATACGGCCATTAGATTGCAAACCGTCCCACAAAGTCATAAACTCGGCTTTCAACATGGCACTGACTTCGTGATCATTGGAAGATCTGTCTCTCAAAAACGAATCGATCTCGTCAATGAATATAATACAGGGTTGCAATTTGTTTGCCAAAGAGAAGATGGCGTCTGTTATCTTGTTACTTTCACCATACCACTTATCCATGACTGTCGACATACGAATCAGCAAGAAAAATGCCCCGCTTTCTTTGGCAATGGCCTTGGCCAACATGGTTTTTCCACAGCCAGGAGGTCCATGGAATAGCACACCTTTGGGTGACTGAATCAAGCTCAGGTGAGTAGAGAACAAGTTGGGCTCAATTAATGGTAATATGACTGTTTCCCTCAATTCGTCTATGATATTCTGCAACCCTCCTACATCATCAAACAGAACATTGATTTCGTCAGGTGTCACTAAAGAATTGAGTAGCGATCTTTCGTATTGACTAAATGCGATATCCTTGAGATGAGGATTGGTAGCCTGAAGCTTCTTAAGAATACCTTTACCTTTCTTATCCGAATCCTTGTTTTTCACCGAGGAGTCAACATAATCATTTAGTATGGAATTTAATAGATAATATACAGAGAGCCCAGCTCCTGCCAAAATAAAAATGTCTCCAATATATTTCAAGTCCACCTTAAGCTTTCCAAAATCTAACTTGAACCTATTCATTCTCTTAGTGTGAAAGTTCCTTTCTTTCAATCAATCAATACGACTTGCCATCCGTTTTTAGGTTGAAGTGCCGGTCGTGCGGCATGGAGAATTATTCGGCTGCGACTGTGAAAGTTCCAAAGAGCAGAGATGAGATGATCATCTAGAGAGCGATAGAATCAAGACCTTGAAGCGAGTTATAGACATAAAAATGGTTTCAGCTCGAGGCTCTGCTAGAGGAGAAGAAGAGCATGAGATAAGGCTACCAAGTAAACTCTTGGACCAAATCCAACAAAAGGAAGATAAAGGTGAATACGAAGAAGATAATTCCAGATTCACCAAGTTTGATCGCCCCAAGAGTAAAGGGAAACAATTGTCAAGAAAGGAAAAGCGGCAACAGGAAAGAGAAGCGAAAAAGCAAAAGAGAATAAAAAGCATCAATTCTAGGAAACCCAAGGAACCGACTAAATCAGTTCAAAAAACTGATAAAAAGGAACCCAAGGAAGACCCATTAGCACAATTAGCAGCATTAAAGGCAAATATAAAGTCTGAGCCTATATCTTCAGGTAACAAGAGAAAGGCAGAGAATGACCAGGGAGATCCTTTGGCACAATTGGCAGCATTAAAGGCCAAGAAAGCCAAGAACGATCCTCTTGCACAATTAGCTGCACTCAAAACCAAAAAAGCATCAAAAACTGAAAAATCTAGCATGGACGATGATCCGCTCGCACAATTAGCGGCCTTAAAAGCAAAAAAGAATGGCAAGCTGCTGGAAATCCGGATTGTCAAGGCAGACGACCTTGGTGACGATTCCGCAAGTGATTTCGATGAAGGGGAAGAAGATGAGGATGAGAAAGATTTTGATGAAGACGAACTCGAAGTACTTGAAGAAGATGAAGACGATGACGAAGAAGAGGATAATGAAGAGTTTGATGAGGAAGAAGATTTTGAAGGATTTGATGATGATGAAGATATTTCTGAACTTGAAGAAGAAGATCCTTTGGCCAAACTCAAGGCTTTAAAAGAAGCGAAAAAAGTAAAGGAGTCGAAAGTTACCAAAAAAGAAAAATCCAAAAAGGTAGATGCTCCTGAGTTGGCAGCAGATTTATTTGCAAAAGACGACGAGGATATAAATTACTATGCCAAAAAATTAGGATTGAAGAACGGAAAGGAATCCAAGCTTACCAAGACAGACGACGATGACGTAATTGGGGGATTGTTGGATGGACTCGACCTTGGTTTTGGTGACGAAAGTGATGATGAAAATTTAAGTGAGGTGGCAGAGGAAGATGATAGTGAGTTGGAAGATGACGATGATGACAATTCTGACCTCAGTGACGAAGATTCAGAGCCCCATATACGAGAAAATCCGTACGTCGCACCAACTGAAGATGCTGACGATGAAGAGGAAAAGAAGGAAGAGCAAACTTCAAAATATATTCCACCAGCACTTCGTCGAAAACTAGCATTAGAATCTGGTGACACCTCAGAGGAGACCATTCAACTTCGTAAATCCATAAAGGGTCCATTGAACAGATTGTCGGAGGCTAATATCAACACTATTGTGATGGAAATTGACGGTTTGTATCTTTCCCACGCTCGTCATTATGTCAATGAGCAGTTAACAAACTTGATCATAGAAAGTATTGTTCTGCAGGGGAGATTATTGGATACTTTTGTCTACCTTCATGCCGCGTTAGTTGCTGCTATCTATAGATTGCAGGGAGTAGAATTCGGAGCTTATTTTATTCAAACGTTGTTAGAAACATTCGAAGCAACCGCTAAAGACCAAACCAAAATCAGTCAGAAATCAAAAGAAGCATCGAACTTGATATCGCTCTTGTCTTCCATCTATCTTTTCTCGCTTGTAGGCTCGCAGCTTTTGTACGATATCATCAAAATGCTCATTTCAGATCTTAACGAAGTAAATGCCGAGCTCTTGCTTCGTTTGATTAGAAGTTCGGGTAACCAAATGAGATCTGACGATCCAACTGCATTAAAAGAAATCGTCATTTTGGTCAGCCAAGTGTCAGCCAACTTGAATAAAGAACAACAACTCAACCCAAGAACACAGTTTTTGATTGAAACAATCACCTCATTAAAGAATAATAAATTGAAAATTAACAACGAAGCCATTCATCAATTAGCTATTCGTTTGAAAAAGTACTTAAGCTCTATCAACAATAACAAGTTCAATGATCCTATCCAAGTGAGTCTTGATGATATTCACAATGTTGAAACCAGAGGTAAATGGTGGTTAGTTGGGGCAGCTTGGAAAGGAATTGAATCCGCAGGACCAGACGCCAATGATAAGGAAACCGATATGGCTGTTAATGATATTCTTGACAATGCCGAACCCAACTGGATGGAATTGGCTAAAGCACAAAGAATGAATACTAATATCAGAAGAGCCATCTTTGTTTCCATTATGTCTGCCAATGATTACGTGGATGCAATGAGCAAACTTGACAAGCTTGCTTTGAAAAGAGCACAAGAAAGAGAAATCCCTAGAGTTTTGATTCATTGTACTGGTATTGAGCCAGCATGGAACCCATATTATGGTATATTAGCTCATAAGTTATGCGAGAATCATTCAAATAGAAAGACCTTTCAATTTATGCTATGGGACATTATAAAAGAATTTGAAGGTGGCTCTAATGATGGAGATTCCGATGAAGAGGGTGAAGACTTTTTCTCCTTTAACGAAGATGTTGATGACGAAGCTAAATTGAAGCGGATTCTTAATTTGGGCAGATTTTTTGGGTATTTGTTGTCAGAAGGATCTTTACCATTGCATATTCTTAGAACAGTCAATTTTGTTACAGCCAGTAGTGATACTTCTTTGTTCATGGAGGTTTTGTTTGTTTCATTCTTGGATCAAATTGGTAAGAAATCACAAGTCAACTCTGTTGGAGCCGGTTTATCTCTGAAACTGAAAAAGATGCACGAGATGAAGTTTGACGAAAAACTGTTGATTGAAAGAACAATCAAAGCCCAAGAACAACCCACTTTGCTCAGGGGAATACAATTCTTCTTGAAAGACAAGGTTCTCAACAGTGATATAATCACCGGAAGAAAACAGAAGAAAAGAGTCGAATGGGGTGTGGAAGCTTGGACAGACATCATCGAGGAGTTTTTGAGAGGAAAAGAAGACTACTAGTTCAATGCCTTCTATTTTACATGTATATACAGATTAGTTTATTCTATTAATTCAAGAACAGCAACAGTTTCCACATGCTTTGTTTGAGGAAAGAAATCAAATCCAACAAGGTCTCTGACCCGATACTTCGTAGAAGAGTCTGCCAACTCTTGTATTTCGAAAAACTTTGCCAAATCTCTAGCCTGGGTAAACACATTACAACTGATGTACATGATGAGTTTGGGCTTAAATTCGTGCAACTGTTTCATGAATGATGCGTTAGAACCTTTCCGCGATGGATCCATAATCACGATACTGTCTTCACCAGTTATGCCAGACTTTACAAACTCCTCGTTCTTGAATAGTTCCTCTGAATCACCTTCTATAAACTGGATTCTGTCGGATACACTGAGTCCGTTTAACTTGGCATTGTGAGTAGCATACTTGATGGAGAGTTGTGACAATTCGATACCAAATATCTTTCCTGTGATTGATATCTGGTTCGTCAAGGCGATACCGAAAAATCCCGATCCACAGTAGGTGTCAATAAGATACTTATATTGCTTGCCCTGGCCAATATGATACCTCAAGTAATCAAGAACAACCGGAAGGATGTAGTTATTGTTTTGAAAGAATCCTGAAGGCTCAAATTGAAACACGTAATCTTCAACTTTTTCGGTGATTACCAGCTTCTTGGGGTTGGTCACACAGACCCGGTCGTATTCTCCAGTCTCGTGATTGACCTTGACGCTTTCCCTCAAAAATAATGTCTGCTGTCTGCCCTTTTTGGCATCGGGTATCTTGTGTTGGTTGTCCAAAATCTCATCTCTTTTTTTCCCTAAAGCTTTGTTGATTATAGGAGTAGCTATGTCACAATGGTCCAAGTCCACGACTCCCTTTGTGGGGTCAATATGCTGGAGGCCTATATTGAACGACTTTGGTTCTGTTGGAATTCCATTCTTATCTCTAGGGTACTTGAAATGCGGAGTGATTTTGTTTCTGTAAGAATATTCCATAGGCGAGCCAAAGACTGTGCCAAACTCCTTGTCTTGGCTTTTGAAAGTTTCAAGAAGTTGAGGAAAGAAGAACTTGTACGCTTTTGAAATAACCTCCTCTTTGAACTTGAGTTGATTGTCATAATTCAACATCTGTAACTGACATCCACTACATTGGTGGAATTTGTCACAAATGATCAAGCTGTCGTTACGCGCATTGTTCGAAGAATTTACCTCTATCAACACACCTTCAGCAAAATACTTGTTGTGCAAGGCTAATTTCACCTTGACTTTATCACCTACCAACGTTTTTGGCACCTGAATTACGGTGAACATATTAAAGATGTCTTCCTCAGATTCAATGAATGGAGTCACATACATCGATTTGGGTATGATTCCGATTCCGGTTCCTTCGGCTGTTTGGTAGATGATCTCCAAATTCGGTATAGTAACGACGGGCCGATTCTTGGAGAATAGGAACACATCGATAAGTAGTGGAGTGTTCAATATCTGTTCAAGTTTGATCTGGCCGGGGATTTCGTTTATATCTGCATTTCCATTTTTAGCTCTATATCTGGAAACAACTTTTTCATTATATACAAGTAGCGATTCCTTCGTCTCTAAAAATGCTAAATTGTCTTTACTAGTACTATCAGTAGTGTCCCTTTTGGTCCTTTTATTGACTTTCTTCAAGTCTCTCAATACCCTTGAATCTGATCTTTGCTTTGGTTGGGGATCATATGGTACTTGAGCTGCCAAGGTATCAGGTACTGCCTTACGTCTGGCAACAAATATGCTCTTGGGTGAGGAGCTGCAAAAACATCTTATTGATCGCGTAATGAGTTTGGAGCATTGCAAAGCCGGAATGTTTCCTAGCGATGTATTGCATCGCCTCAATATAGGCTCGGCACCCCATCCTTGTCGCACTCTTATCATCTGCTTACTATACGATGTTGCTTACTGGACCTTGCAACTACTGAAAAATTATTTTATTTGAGATGCGAAATTTGCAATCAAAGTGAAGCATTCATAAACTATTGTGTATTAATTCTAGTAGCATTAAGAAGCACCAGCTGGGATATCCTCCTCAGGATACTCTCTCAAGTCCAAGGTCAACGTTCTTGAACTATTGAGCTGCTGTTCTCTATATATTCCAACCAATGCATCGGACTTCTCGAACAACGAGTTTTTCAAACTGATGACAATAAATTGAAAGTTCGGACCGGCGTGCTTTCGTATATAGTTGGCTATCTTACTAACGTTTGAGTTGTCCAAAGCAGCATCGACCTCATCGAGAACAAAGAATGGTGATGGCTGATATGAATGTATAGCAAATAGTAACGCAAGCGCAGCCATGGTCTTCTCTCCTCCAGACAACAACTCCATGTCCCTGAACCTCTTCATTGGTGGCATGGCGTGGTACTTGATACCTGAACTGTACGGAGAGTCTTCGTCTTCGAGTATCAAATAGGCCGATCCTCCAAGTGGGGAGGCGTTAGATTTGGTCAATTCTTTGTAGATGAAATCAATCTTGCCTGAAATATGCTCGAACGCTTCCATGAACTTGTCGTATCTCTTCTTTCTTACCTCTTGGAACTTGTTAGCCACTTTTCTTTCGGCTTGTCTGGCCAATGTGTGGTCTCTTTCAAACTCCTTAAGTTTACTTTCCACCTCTTTCAATCTTTCAATAGCCTTAGAATTAGGCGCCAACCTTTCGAGCTGATCGATGGTATTTTGGAGCTTTGTTTCGAACTCCGTTTCAAATGCACTATTGTAAGATCTCTTGTACTTATCATCTAAATCGGAGTAGTCTATTTCAATATCATAGATCCCTTTAACAAGGTTGTCAGAATACTCACCAATAGGAATAGAATCCAAAAGCCCGTTGTTTAATGGTATATTGATGTTCTGGATCTTACAGTTCTTAAGCAAATTCACTCGTTCGGTATCAGTCTTGAGGGTTTGCTCTTCGATTGAGGTTATTGACTTCCCAAGTGTGGATATTTCTCGTTCAGCTTCCGATACTTCCAAATCAATTGATTTGGTGCTCTTTAACTTCTGCTTTACTCTGTCTGCATGACCAACGTCTTCAGACTTTATGATCTCCAATTCAGCCTCATAATTGTCAAGAGAGTTTTCTAACTCTTGTTTAGTCACCAAAAGAGCCAGTAGTTCCTCCTCAAGAGCAGTGATTTGAGTCTCAAGTCTATTGCGTCTATCATCAGTTTCTTTCAATCTGTCATTTTCGAACTCAAGTTTGTTTTTCAAGGTCGAGATCGCCTTGGTATATTGGGCTCTTTCTTTGGCTCTAACTCTTAAGGAAGATCCATGCAAACTCTCGTAATCTTCCACACCATTGATAAAGCCATACTTCTCGCAGAATTCTCCATAGACTTTCTCTTGTAAGACACTAATATTACTTTGAACTTTTGAAATATCCTCCTCAATCTTTGCAATCGATTTGCGTTTACTTTCGATTGTACTTTCAAAAGTATTGCTTAACTCAGTTTGGAAGTCTATTTCACTTTGTCTGTCTTGAATAGTTCTTTCAATGTTAGATTTTTGATTTCTGATCATTGGCAACTTTTCATCCAACAAGCTAATTTCTTCAGCGATGAGATTGATTTCCAATTCCTTTGGTCTTCTTTCCTGCAACGTTGCCAACTTACCGGTTAAGTCTTCCTTGAGTTCATTAAGACTCTTCCATTCGTTCTTGTCCCAATTGAGACTCGTGGCTGATTTTTGGTTTTGCTGTCCACCAGTCATTAATCCCGATCTGTGTATCACAGACCCATCTAATGTGACTAGCTTGTGGTTCCCAAGTTTAATGCTCAGGTTCCACTTCAATTTTCTGGCAATTTCAATGCTATCTACTACCAAAGCATTGTCCACTACATAGTGAATGGCTTGTTCTAAGGATTTATCGTCATATTCTATGATATCAATTCCCGGCTGAACGGCCTCATGTAAAGTCCTCAAATAGTTCAAGTTTGAAGCGTCGACCACCACAGAGTCTAATGGAATGAAAGTTGCAATTCCTAGTCTCCGTTCCTTTAGGATTTCAATACATTTGTACGCAATTGAAGTGGTTTCGACAATAACAGAATCGAAGTTACGACCGAGGATTGTCAGTAACGCTGCCTCATAATTCAGTTTCGAAGGACACACCAAGTCATACACCAAACCTTTGATGGCTCCTTTTGGAAACAAGCGCTTGAGCATTGACACATTTTCACGCAATTTTTTCTGCTTGTTTGATTCCCTTTGTTGTGAAGAAAACTCATCCAATTTAACCAAAATATCACGCAATTGAGAATTCAATTGCAACTCTTCATAATTAAATTGCTCTTTCTTTTTTATAAGCTCGTTTCTGGTATCATTCTTTTGCTGCTTCTGAGTCAAAATATCATTAATTTCGGTAGTCAAATCAGCGAGCTTGGACTTTAAATCAGTCGAGATTATTCTCTCAAGATCATTTATACGGCTAGATGTGTTGAAGGCTTTGTTTTTGAGATTTTCGACATTGGACTCTATAGAATCCTTCTCGTTGAGCAATAAAGCTACTTCCTCTTCTAGTTGAGAACCCTCACTAGCTAAAAACTGTGATCTCAAACTTTCATATTCTTTCTGACCTGCTGCTGAGATTGAAGAGGATGTTGAGTTGGCAATTTTATTTTGAAAGTCGCTAAACATCCTTTCAGCTTCTCTTAATTGCTTTTCTATCTGTGCGTTTTGTTGCTTTTGGCGATTGTAATCATTAGTTATGTCTTTTATCTTCGACTTAATATTATTTATTTTGTTGCTCAAGGACTTTTTGTTAGCTTCTATTGGAATCAATTCACGTTTGGTGGTTTCTATTTTCAGAGCGATTTCGGCAAGATTAGCTTTGTTTTGCTTTGACTCTAACACGAGTTTCGAGTATTCTGCCATCAGGTTTTTATGATCTGATTCTTGGGTAGACAACTGCCTTTTTAACAACTTTAATTCTGCGGTCTTATGCTTGAGATCTTGAACCAATTGGTTGTGGGTTTTCTCATTGTGGTACAATTTGAAGAGATTCATGCTTTTAATGATATGCGACTTTTGAGTCAATTTCTCCTCGAACTCCATCTGTTCAGCCATTTGTTCCTTGTACTGTTTGGATTCCGAATTCAAAGTCCGTCTTCTAGAGAAAACGGAGTTCGAAAGTTCGTGGGCCTTTTCATGTTCTTCTTTCAAGCTCTCATACTCTTTGACAAACTCTGCAGAGCCACTTATCGTCTCGATAAGCTGTGTTAATTCTTTGGGAGATTGAGACGCAATTTGCTCTACGTCTCCTTGAAAGACCAAGAAATTACGAGCTTTGATGAGGATGTTTTCAGCTTTAAGAACCATAGAGTAGTTGAGTGCAGTAACGGACTGATCATTTATACGATAGTCACTACTTCCATTCGAGGAGATGGATCTTTTCAACTTGAGAACTTGACCATCGTCCTTTTCATATATAGCCATGACATAAGCCTTCGTAGGATCCTGTTCTATGTTATCTAAAGTGGAATCTGCAGCATTGGTGGATTTTCTACCACGATAAATCAAATCCTTGAGTTGACCGGATCTTAAATGGGCTGACTGAACTCCCAACACGAAAGATATCGCATCCATCATGTTCGATTTACCAGCACCATTGGGACCTATAATTGAGGTGAAAAAGGAGCTTCCAAACCCAATGGTAGACACACCACGGTATGACTTGAAGTCTTTAAGTTCTAGCCCAATAAGTCTTCCCATTATCTCTGTATATTATGAAGTGCTATACCACAGCTAATGTGAAGTCTGATTTATTGTAAATAGACGCGTCTGATAATAGCGAGTAACATCACGTGACGCACTTCTCGATTTTGTGTAGAGTTAGGTGACAGAACCGAAGCAGGCACACTTATCTAAACGACGAGCCTTATCAAGCAATATCCAAGCTCAAGATTGCGAGTATGCCTGTTTGTGCTACTACAGCTTAATTGCATAGCCTTGGAGTCAATCAGCAAAATAAAAAATTAGACCACTTTTCATACTACCACTCACACTACCACTTATGTCTATCCGGGGCTCGCTCGGAAAAATGAGGTTGCAACTCCGATATGCTCCGCGCAATATGGGGCCCCATGCACTTATCGGGCCTCCTGCACATGGCCGTATGTGAGCCATAACAGATTGGCAATCCTACATTTACACTTGAAACTGCATCAACTCTCGAGGACTAGATCGATATGAGTTATTCCGAGAAGCAAGCCCTTTTGAGGGAAAATTCGATCAAGTTTCATCCTGAATCAGAGTCAACCACTATCGGATGTCCATCCTTCGCAACCTTACTCACTAAGCCATTACAATACCTCCCTCAATTTTCAAGGAAGTTGATTAAAGATGACATAGAATTTGAAGACGACTACGATGACGACGATGACACCTTGCCGGACTTGCCTTATGTTGTTAATCCTGTTAAATTATCAGTATCCAGTTTGACTCAAGCAGAGAAATTGTATCAGTTACGTCTCCAGATGAAGTTACATAATATTGGGGTATATATCATTCCTAGTGAAGACGAGCACCAATCTGAGTATACTGCCTTGGCAGACAAAAGAAGAGAGTATATTACTGGCTTTACAGGAAGTGCTGGTATTGCTGTGGTTACTTTGGACGAAGAGGATAAGCTCGAAGGTGAAGCTGTCTTATCTACGGATGGCAGATATTTTTTACAGGCAGAAAATGAATTGGATAAAAAACTTTGGAAGTTGCTTAAGAGTGGAGTTGCTGGATATCCTAATTGGAAAAACTATTCTATTGGTAAGGCTTCCAGTAACAAATTTAGCAGGGTCATTTCTGTTGATCCTCGCTTAATCAGCTTGAGTACTGCGGAATTTTTTGAAAGCTCCCAAAGAACTTCTGGGCGTTACGAGTTCAAACCACTCTCGGAGTTCAACTTGGTTGATTTGGTATGGGGCGATAAAAAACCGTTGCGTTCTCAGGATCCCGTCTATCATCTTCCGCTTGAATTCTCTGGTGTTCATACGAATGCCAAGTTGAAACAAATTAGACAGATCTTAGAATCTGAAGACTATAAAAGCACCCATTTAGTCGTATCGTCTTTAGACGAAATTGCCTGGCTATTCAATCTTAGATCCGACAACGACATTCCATTTAATCCCGTGTTCTTCTCATATGCCATCATTACTTTGAAATCTGTCACTCTCTACATTACGAAAGAGAAACTTGAAAAGGGCTCAAAGAAGGTCACGCAATACTTGAGCTCCATCGAAGGTCTTATTGTCAAAGACTATGATGAGTTCTACAAGGATTTGACACATCTTAAAGGTACAGTTACCGCAGCCAATACCTCGATTGTTTTACCTAGTGAAGCGAATTGTTCATCTGCATTAGTCAACGCAATTCCTCAATCAGATGCTAAGCAAAGAATCATCTTCGAGTCGATCATTTCCAACATCAAGCTTGTCAAAAATTCCACCGAGCTTTTAAATGCAAAAATTGCTCAATACAAGGATTCTTTAGCATTTATATTATTCTCTTCTTGGTTGGAATATTCATTAATTCACAAGAACAAAAAGATTTCTGAATATGATGCTGCTTGCAAGATATACTCTATTCGTGAAAAACTTCCCAACTTCAAAGGTCTTTCCTATGAAACCATCCTGTCTACGGGAGCAAATGCAGCTATTGTTCACTATGCCCCAACCAAAGAAGACAACGCTATAATTGACCCAGAGAAGGTCTTCCTTATCGACTCAGGAAGTCATTACTTAGAAGGTACCACAGATATTACCAGAACCTACAAGTTTGGTTCCAAAGGTTTGACACCCAGAATGAAAAAATACTATACCTTGGTATTGAAGGGACACTTGGCAGTTGCAGTTGCCAAATTTCCACCTGCTTCATACACCACAGGAACCATTTTGGACTCGTACGCTAGACAGCCATTGTGGAATGAGGGCCTTGATTTTGGTCATGGTACTGGTCATGGTGTCGGTAGTTTCGGTAATGTTCACGAAAGCCCACTTTATGTGCTGACTTCCAGTGGTCCTAATGCGCCAGATTATTTCAAGAAAGGGGCAATTTTGACCGACGAACCTGGTTACTATGTTGACGGAGAAATGGGTTTTAGAATTGAAAGTGAATTGGAGATCATCGAATTTTCTGACAAGTTCGGTAAAACAAGATCAGGTGAAGATTTCTTGGGATTTGCATACTTGACCAAAGTACCATTTTGCAGAAACTTGATCAACACCGAGTATTTATCTCCACTTGAGGTAAACTGGATAAATGAATACCACAAGAGTATTAGAGATGAATTTGGGGAAAAGATATTAGAATTAGGAGATAAAAGAGCTTACAAATGGTTGATCAAAGAAACCGCTCCTTTGTAAACTACCGTTATGTATGAAATAACTTTGGAGGATTCCCAAAATAAATGCCCATCTATTAACATATTTTTGTATGATACAAGAACTAAATATATAAATACCAGATTGAGTATATTGTAAAGAATCGGATTAGGCTGTAGGGAACCCGAATCCCTTATTAATTGTTCTATCGTGCTTTGGAGGAAGTTGAAAGCTACCAGGCTTTCTTAATCCTCCGCCAGACAAAGGTCTGGATTGATCAGACTTGGCTGTTGCCAATCCAAATTGTGCTTTATTAGAAATAAAAGGGGAAGCTGCTTTTGACAAAACAGATATCAGGCTCATTGGCATACCTGTTTTCTCGTAATTGTGGAATGGTTTTGGAGAAGAGTACTCTGGCTTTTTATAATGAGGCATTTTCAATTTAGTATTACCCCAGGAGATTGACGGACCGGAACTTTGATTAGTAGGGTACTCCGAAGTGCCTGTTTCGATCTTGGCCCTCTTTAACTCTCCGCTTAAAATGTCATCATTCTTCCTTTTTTCTTGAATATCCAAGGTTTTCAAATCTGGAAGTGTCACTGAAGAGCTTCCGTTAATGGTCGAAGATATTTTATCGAAAATCCCACCCGTATGACTGGTAGCCAGGCACGATAATGAGCCAATAGAATCAGTTCCTAGCTTGGTGTATTGAAGTGAACGTGTTGTAGCTCCCTTTGAAAGACTCGATAATCTTTCATATTGTCCTACGGAATTGATTTTTTCCATGATGGAAGATAATATTAGTGACACAGCGGCATCAACTTGTTCAAAGTCAGTCAATTTTCTGTTGGATGCATAAATGGCTGCTGCGGTGGCTGTGGCTGCTGAGGTGGCCGCTAACGCCACTTGTGGGTCCTCCTGTTGTGTGTATCCTGAGAGAATATTGAAGATATCCGTGACAGGTTTGGTAAGCTTAGGGTCGTTTGCCATATCCTCGTTTTTGAGATTGCCTCGGTCTGATCCATCCTGATTATTTGAATCATCCGAGTCGTTTTTGACTGTTTGCTTTTCTTGCCTAGCCATACGTTTTTCCTTACGCTTTCCAAATTCTTTATCTGCCCATGCCTTCTTTTCAGGAGTATCTTTCTCACCAAAAAGAAATGCTGCACGTTTCCAAACTCTCGATCTGAGGTCATTATCCTTGTTTCTTTCAGAATTCTCCTCTCTCCATCTCTTTTTTCTAGCTCTATTTTCAATTCTGATTTTCTCACGGAAATTCTCATCGGTCTTTGCACTTTCTTTCTGGACAGCCGTACTGCTCATCCTTTGATTCGAGTAGCTTGAAATAGCCGAAATTACGGACTTACTGATGTTAGAAATGACTTCTGTTTTGATATTCGGCAAATGCGAAAAGGAGACAGGTTTGGCCAAAGTGGAAGATGCATTCGAATTTGAGTCTGTATCACTACGAAACTGCTTGATAACAGTTTCAATTAAAGAAGCTGCCTTGGAATTCTGCGCTACTGGAGAAGACTGTTTATCGAGAAAGTTTTTAGCCAATATTAATGAGTTGATCATTGTTTCCTTCTCTTCTATCTCTTTGTAGGTCGATATGATTTCCGTGACACTGGGAGTCTCTCTCAAAATCGACAAAAGTGAGGTATTGTTGATACTTCCACCAGTTGAAAGCATTTTCGTCATTTTCTGTATAGCCCCAAGTAAGTGGGTATCGCTTGAAGACTTCACAGCATTATTGTTCATTCTCGAAGTGATTGAATTGATGACGTTCGAAATCTGCGATCTAATCGGAGTAACATTAGTGCCGGTACTTGATTTGTCAGAATTGAGTGCCTCTTCCAATGATTCGATGGTTGAATAATCTCTACGAGGACCATTCATCATTGAAGAACGATGCAATGCAAGAGTCTCGGCGATAGATAAGGTTTTTCCCTTTTGAGACTTATCGTCATTCTCTCCACTAGATCTGCCTTCAGCTCCCGGTGTCATTGCATACCCTCCCAACGAAGACTGATCCGTACTTCTATATTCCAGTCCCAAGTGACCTGGTTCAGTTCTTTGGCTTCTGTTAAACTCTTCTAATGCACCAACTGCTCCTTGAGTTCTAGTGAAATTCCCTGTCTTTCCAGAATAATTGTTGGAATCGGTCCCTGGAATATGTCTGTCATGTTGAGCAAATTGTCGGAATTTTGAGCTAGATGTACTTCCCAAAACCTCGTCCATTTCAAGGTCTTGGAGCAAATCTTGTGGATTTTCCATTGCCATCATAAATGCATTCTGTAAGATATCGTTCATCTGCAAATTTTCTAAATCTGTTGAGTTTCCACCGGTATCAGAAGAATTGACAGGATGTTGTGTTCTCTCGGTTTCATTTGTTTTGATGGCATTTCGAACTACCCGAGCAATTGAGTCCATCTTGGATTTAGGTATGCTATCTTGAGATTGTAAATCTTTTTCCGCTTCTTTTTGAAAATGAGCTAACACATTTTCCTCGATTTGTGGCAAATTCGTCACTGTATTCTGCTTTTTAACAGATTCGTCTTCAGCCAAATGATCCTGAACTTGACTGGTAATTTCTAAAGCTAATCCCTTCAATACGTCCAGCGAAATTGGATGCTTATCCTGTTTATCTGAATCTTTCAGAGTCGACATCTGGTTGACCAATGATTGAACTATTTTTGATAAATCTACTGGCTGTGTATCAGACTTACGGCGATCAGAAGTAACATGTGTGGAACCAGTAGATGAAGTGCCCTCTGCGGAAGGTTGTCCTGTCTTCATCGCTGACATAAATGCTTCATTAATTGCATTTTCCATGTTTTTATCATCTTCCTGATATAAACTCGTATTATTTTCAGATTGAAGATTCTCTGCTGGTGTGTTTTCATGGTTAGAATCCATTACCTTTTTGAATGATGCCGAAATCAAGGCAGCTAAATCATCGTTTCCTTCGTCTTCTTTTATGCTATCATCGTGATTCGTATTGGCTTGCTGTGAAGAACTAACGTTATCTGTACTTGAAACTTCTGGTGCCTTGGAAGAGGAATCACCAGTGATTGATTTGAACGCCTCACCGATTGCATTTTCAAGATCCATATCATTGTCCTCATATTCTTTGATGTTTTTTCGTTGATGGACTTTCCCGTCATCATGCTCATTACCTTGTGATGTATGTTCCGATTGCTCTATTTGGTTTGACTGCTCTTTCTGCTCAGGCATAATACTCTTGAATGCATCACCTATAGCTGCGTTCAAATCCAAAACATCCACACTCTTGTCATTATTGTCCGTCTCATTAGACTCTTCTATTGGAACCGGTTCTTTGGCGCCATCTTGATCCATTATATCCTTGAAAACATCTTCAATGGAACCATTCACACTAGGCTCTTCATCCTTTGAATCTAGGTTGGGCTCTGGGTTTTTGGCATTTTCGTCATTTGAAGTTTCGATATCCTGAACATTACCCTTAAATATATCGCTGAAAGCGTTTCCGATAGCATCTTGTAATCCTTGGTCATCATCTTCGTTAACCTTTGTTTCCGATTCCTCAGAACTATTTTGCCTGGTTGCTTCGCTTTCTTGTGCAATTTCTGGTGACTTCTGAGACTGTTCCAGAATTAAATTACTGAAAGCATTACCAATTGCTTGTTCTAAATCTTCATTTTTCTCTTCATCTTGGTAATCTTGTTTCCCATTATGTGCAACCTGTTCAACCGTTCCATTTTCGACATTATTACTCATTCTTTCGTGACTTGCATTTTCTATCTGCCCACCGAAATGCTCCTTCATAGCATTCAGGAAGGCGTTCCCTATAGCATCATCAATTTCTTCCTCGTGGTTAGCTGAAGGCTCGAATGAAGTACGCCCGCCTGCAACTTCATTTGAATCATTATCAATGACATTCGCTACAGATTCACCTGACGAAAACTCCTTCTCTTTTGATTCTGATTCAGTGGTAGGTCTATTTGGGATGATGGGGTCATTATCGTAGGTTGTGGTGGTATCTTCGGTTACGTTGTTTTGTGCGTCTTGATGAGTCTCTGTTGCATGTGTAATTTCTTGTTGTTTTCGTTCATCTCCATGTTGTTGATGATTCTGATCATGATTTTCTGATTGCTGTAGCCGTATCTGTTGTTCATCCCCTTGTATAAACTCGCGTTCTCGATGATCTGATTCTTGTTGTTGTTGTGGTTGTTGTTGTTGGTCTTGATCTGTTTTGGTAAAGTCGAATTGACTAAACACATTGCCTATGGCACTTTCCAAGTCTAATTCTAAGTCCCCAGAATCATTCTGCTCGTGTTCGGATTGCTCGTTCTCCGCATACTCATTTGGCTGCAAATCTGAAAGATCTCGCATGTTTTCATTTGATTGTTGTGACTCGTCATTTTTGTGAGGCGCCAACGACGAAATTGTATCGGCAATGACCTGGCTGAGGTCTATATCATCATTGGAATGATTATCTTCGAAGTTGTCTACCATTTCACTCTGGACATGTAGATATATTCACGTACACTATCAACGTGTGACTATTGTGACTGCTTTTTCTTTGATAGCAGGGTTGATGTGACTGCTTTTTTGTTGTTGTCTCATGATGTTGAGGCGATGAGGTGTTATTGGGCGGTGCACGACCTGCAGCCATATTTTGCACCCAAACGCACTGATAGCGAGTGTTATTTATGGGAAAAGAAAATAGGGCGTGATACGAGCCTGAAGAGAAATGAAACATCATAATATTGCTTTGATCTAATTCATTTTGCTTTTGCTCCTGGCAAAAGCATCTAAATTGTAGCTATTTCTTCTAGTCCTTGGGTTCTTCGTCTAATACGGCAAAGTTGATCACTAATCCCAAGTTACCGTGGCCAACACCTTCATATCCGCCTTCCTTGATGACCCAGTTGACATTGTTCAACTTGTCATTTGCATAACTGGAAACATCAATATCGAAAGTCTTGTTTCCAAATGTTGGAATACTGGCAGCATACTTGGAATTACCGAATTTGAGGAAACTGGTATCGAAGCTCACATTGTAAGTTGAATCTGGCTTGAGGGTAAACTTGGAGCAGGTAGCAAAGTTATTGAAGAATGTTCTACGGTCATAAGAGTTATCAGGTACTTCTATGCCATCGCCATTGGCACTCAAGTTTTCTTTGAAGTTAGAAAGATCGGTTTCGTGTTTTTTTGGTTTGTTGATAAGCTCCGCATGTGCCTTGCCGGTCTTTTCATTTTGAACTGTAAATGTGGTGAAACTATTCAAGGCAAGTGCGTATAGATAAGGCTTGTCGTTGTAGATATCACCCTTCACAGTTTTATTAACAAACCAGGTGAAAAACTTTAGGCCCGAGGCAAGTAATGTGGTTGGGACATAATCCTTGATTGGGATAGTGAAGTCGTTACCAAAGAGGAATTCGGAACCTTTGATTTCCTTATTTGGCTTGAAGTCTATTTCTAAGCGGAGGTTGGGGAGGAGCGAATGTGTTAATTCGTCTACATCTTTCACTCTGGAGTCAATGGGTTCACCACTAAGGAACACTTTGTCTCCTATATTGTACAAACTATTTGATAAGTGAGGAGCTGCACCATCAAAATCTTTGATACTAAGTTTAAGATTGAAAACTCCAATGTCAGATTCGATCTCAACACCCTTGTTGGTGTTTACAGGAACTAATTTGAAGTCTTTGTCATATTGGCTCGATGCTCTGATGAGTAATCTCTTGATGATAGCCATGCTGAGTTGCCAACTATCAATGTTTAATGAAATTTCTGAAAGTTCTGGAAGAATTCCGCCTTTGGGTTGCTAAAATCATGAAAGATCGCACATCACGTGCGGGTGTATGACATCACCTTGTTTGGAAACCGTGGAACCACGAACATGCATACTGAGAGTAGTACGACACAAGAGCATTGTTGGACCATGAAATAAATTGGTAAGCGCAGTATACAATGCTTACGGAAATAGTCGAACCTACATGTTTTAACCGCCTTCTTCAATTCGGGTTCTTTACTCAATAAAATATAGGTGACGAGAAAGCTTACGATTATTGCCAGGTATTTTTCGCACATTTATCGCAACGACCTGCACTGGGCCAGGGTCTAGCCGGTTGCGCGCTCCACCAAACACTCCGGCCATCGGCATCGATTTGAATTCCGGCCAGACACGTTGTGTGTCCTACGAGCACTCTTAAACTTGAATACGTTGCACTAGTTGTAGTCATCGATTCGTTCATGATCCATGTACGCCAAAAACTTACTCCTTCGGGTTACTGGGCACCTGCAATATTACACATAGTGCGTTCTAGGCGATCTCACTTACTAAACAGCAAGAGTGCATAGAGGTTACCCGGATGACCAATCGCACAACCTGGGGGGCAAGCACCCGGCAGGCGTGTTGGGCCAACGTTGAGTGGAGGATTGAAATTTAAGGTATATATAAGAATACAGGATCCAGTTTCTGCGACTTCTAGGTAATTCGTCAAACTAAGAAATTAATTATGTCTTCCAACTCTTTAGAACAATTGAAAGCTACCGGTACCACCATCGTCACTGACACTGGTGAATTCGAATCCATTGCCAAGTACACCCCACAAGATGCTACTACCAACCCATCGTTGATCTTAGCCGCTTCCAAGAAGGATGAATACGCCAAGTTGATTGACGTTGCCATTGACTACGCTAAGGAAAAGGGTGGTTCTAAGAGAGAAAAGGCCGAAATTGCCTTGGACCGTTTATTGATCGAATTCGGTAAGGAAATTTTGCAAATTGTCCCAGGTAGAGTTTCTACTGAAGTCGATGCCCGTTTATCTTTCAACAAAGATGCCACCGTCAAGAAGGCCATTGAATTGATTGAATTGTACAAGTCTGTCGGTATTCCAAAGGACAGAATCTTGATCAAGATCGCTTCCACCTGGGAAGGTATACAAGCTGCCCGTGAATTGGAAGCCAAGCACGATATTCACTGTAACTTGACCTTGTTATTCTCGTTTGCCCAAGCTGTTGCTTGTGCCGAAGCCAAGGTCACCTTAATTTCTCCATTCGTTGGAAGAATTTTGGACTGGTACAAGGCTTCTACTGGTAAGGAATACGATGCTGAATCCGACCCAGGTGTGATTTCCGTCAAGCAAATTTTCAACTACTACAAGAAGTATGGTTATGACACCATTGTTATGGGTGCTTCCTTCAGAAACACCGGTGAAATTAAGGCTTTGGCTGGTTGTGACTTCTTAACCGTTGCTCCAAAGTTATTGGAAGAATTGTTAAACTCTACTGAAGATGTTCCAAAGGTCTTGGATGCTGCCTCTGCTAAGTCTGCTGACATCGAAAAGGTCACCTTCGTCGATGATGAACCAGCTTTCAGACTCTCTTTGAACGAAGATGCCATGGCTACTGAAAAGTTGTCTCAAGGAATCAGAGCTTTCGGTAAGGACGCTGAAACCTTATTGAAGGAATTGGAATCTAGATTCTAAATAATGATTTGAATGTGAATCATATATAGTTAATGAACGAACGTCAATAATTTGATTTTTCTATAGCATACTGTAGTCCTACATTATCACTATCTTGGTATTTTACATTTCCGGGTTATTTTTTGCCACTCCACACCCAAAGATAATGTCAATTTCAACATAGATCAACCGAGTTAGCAATATAGATTAGAAAGCAGCAGCCATGAGACCACAAGACGTCCCTATACCAGAAACCCCGCAGCCTCCATACCCCATCACACTTAAATCAACTATAATCAGTGGTTTCGGTAGAGGATCATCGGAACTAGGCATACCTACTGCTAACATCCCTATCAACGAAGAGCTCAATGCTTTGGACACTGGTATCTACTTTGGCTGGTGTCAATTGATTCCTCAAGACAAACCAGATAGTCACAGCGATAGAAATGGAACCGATATAGTGTTCAACCATGGTCGCAACCTTGGTGGCCCTGAGTTGGAGACCCTCCCAATGGTTATGTCCATAGGCTGGAATCCATTCTTTGCCAATAAATCCAAGGCTGCAGAAGTGCACATAATCCATAAATTTTCTGGTAACTTTTATGGTGCTTCCATTAAGTATAAGGTCTTGGGCTACATAAGACCAGAATTAAATTACACAACCAAAGGTACGTACATTGCTCTGAATACAACTTATTCTGATACTAACATAATTCAGAGGCATTGATCAATGACATCAATACCGATATAAAGATCGCGCTCGACACCCTTGAAAAGGAGAGTTATCAAAAGCTCAAGTAATCCAATTTCACTCAATCTTGCATCGGATGATAACCACTATTATTTTAGAGTACCCGATGAGCATTACCGGGTAGCCCGATTCCGCGTATCGCTAACTATAGTGTGCGCGCTTAGATTTTAGAATTATGTTCTTAAAAAAACTAGACAATACAGTTCCATAGCTTCAGATCGCGTCTCTACCTCTGTATGCCGATTCCTACGTAGCTTTTGCATAATATGGCGTCAGAGCTGCTGTTCATTACATGTGCTTTTGAGTTTTTCCCCATTTTGCGCCTGCTCTTAACTCGTCACCTTATCCTAATCAAAGGATCATTTTTTCTAGATTCTCGATCCGAGTATGCTCTTTTAAGCCTAAACCCAGTCATATAATTAGCAACTTTTCCCTTCACTTTTTATATCGCGCAACTATATACTGATAATAATAATGGACCATGTTAGTTGCCAAAGCAAAGTTCAAGCCATGGTACCTACTAGTGCCAGCACTCATCTTCCTCACCATACTTCCTAAACTAGACAGCTCTTCTATCCAACTCAAAAAGTACCATCTGGGCAATGTATGTGATATTCCAAATAACCTAGGCTCAAATCGGTTGGTGTGTACGTTCATAGACAGCAGATGTGACAAATCCTACTTTTCCATCGCTCG
Source organism: Suhomyces pyralidae (assembly GCA_003706505.3). Lineage (NCBI taxonomy): Eukaryota > Fungi > Ascomycota > Pichiomycetes > Serinales > Debaryomycetaceae > Suhomyces > Suhomyces pyralidae. Next base: position 200,862 of record PPLO03000013.1, read on the forward strand.
CTACTACTATTGTTCCACTGCTGAATACTCATTCGGCTTGCTCATATTGTTGCTGATTGGTATACTATTGGCACTTATAGTCATATTAATATCGTTGAGTGTGGTGGTATCAAACTACCTTTTCCGCAACTTGAACGAACTCACTACAATCTTAAACATCAATAACAAAATTTTAAGCTTTATCTTGATTCCGTTAACCAATACTTTCCTGGATCTAATTAACTACTATGTCATTTTGGATTCCGGGGCAACCGATCTTGTTTTGGGTCAGTTGGTAGGCTCTATACTCATAATGTTCACTGTGATTATAGGTTTGATCAGTATATTGGCCGGTCCTTACAATGTTATACACCACAAGATGTTATTGATAGATTTTTGTTGCGTTCTATTTGTATTAGTGGTGTTTATCTTTATCTTATCGGATGCTCAAATCACATGGACTGAATGCGTGTTAATGAGTTCTTGTTATATCCTTTACATTGTGTTCTTGAATCTATTCGAGAAAGAAAAGATCTCTCAGTTGCCAGACTCCTTGATTCTCACACCTAGCCAGAGCATTGAAGAGCCTTACAATATCGAAGATGCACTACTCATACTATCAGATGACGAATATGAACCTCCGACTAATGATCACAACAATAAGCATAAACTGCCCGACCCTGAATCACTAGAGAACATCTATGGAGTGCCACCTCAACCATCTCCAGAACCTCCTGAACACACAGAGCACTACATTCTAAGAATTGTACAGAATTCGTTGACCTATATAAGCGCGATGTTCTTCATGCTCGTACCAACAGCAGTCAATACTGCTGAGATTGACTACTTGAAGTCTTGGTTTTCCGATAAGACAAACGTAGTACTTCTTGTGAAAGTCTGGTTTGCAATTGAAATTCCTTTATTGTATAACTATCAATTTTTGCACACCAGTACGCCGATTTTTGTTTCAATAGTGTGTATATCGATAATCTTGGCTTACTACCTGAACCTTTTGTTTTCGCCCAAAGTATCCACGATTATTGTTAATTGCTTCGGAGTGGTCAACAGTATTGTGGTGCTTTCAAACATTTCGGTTTTAATTCTTCAGATTCTTAAGAACTTTGGATTGCTTTGGAGAATGTCAGATTACTTACTTGGATTACTTGTGTTTTCAATTAGTAATTCTATCAACGACATCATAACCAACATCACCATCGCCATAAAGATAGATCCAATATTGGGAATTAATGCTTGTCTTGGTACCCCCATTATGATGATTTTATTGGGAATTGGGGTGAATGGATTTTTGACAATAATGAAGGATCCATCCTTTTCTCCATTGAAATTCACCTTGAATACGGATGTCATCATTAGTACTTTGGCCTTGACGGTCATCATTGCATTCTATTTGATATACCTTCCCTTGAACAATTGGACATTTGACAAAAGAGCTGGTATTTTTGCATTATTTTGGTATCTCGTCCTCACTGGGATAAACTTCTACTTGGGATAGTTGTCAGGACTTTCTTATCCTTTGATTATATGTATTTATTAATTTCATCATCATACCCTTTATTAATCTCGTTCGTTTTATTAGGCTCCTTCATATGATTATAATTTTTTAGCTTTTGTAGGGATTTTTGAAATATGCTTGAATTTTTGTAAGAATCTTCAAATTCTGTAAATACTTGGATCTTTTGCTCAATTTCGATATCGTAATAAAGTATATGATTGAACCACCAGTCTTGGTTGGTTTCTCGGATCAACTCCTTTACCACATTAACAAGATACTTGTCGTCATCTGGGTTAATCAACCTTTCGATATTGATCAATTTTTCGTAGATTGGAATGGGTACTGAAACGTTGTTACTTATAAAGCCAACTATCAAATCGCGGGCTTTGATGTAGCTCTTTGCATGTACATGACAATCAGTCAAGTTTATCAACAATTGGTACTGACCATTGGAGGAGTAACCTCTCTCCAAAACTTCGATTGCCGATTCGATGTCACCTCTGCTAATGTGAAAGTTGGCATATTTGATCCACATTTTAGGATAGAGAGCCGTAGCTAATAAGCATCTCTCATAACTGAAAATCATATAATCATACAGGTACTCTCTAACTTGCAAAAAGTCCAAATACATGAGCCACGCATCCAATTGTTGTTGAGATATAAAGTTGGTGTCAAAATATTGTTTAGTGAGTTTCTTCTCAAATTGAAACAACTCAAACACTTTATGCTGGGTGGTGATGTATACATCAATGAACAATTTTTTAAGTTGCACAGAGGCGTTTTTCGTACCCTTTAAATGATTCAATTCTTTGGTTGGAGCCAATAAACTTATACCCTTTGTATCATTATTTGCACCCAAACCTGCGATAATACCGAACAACTTTTTGAAGAAATATTCATAATGATACAATGGAATTTCCACTATTATTCTTAGCAATACATGATATCTTAGTTTATAGTTGTTAGTTTCATCACTCTGATAGCTTTCGAGGAATGACAAGTAAAGATCGTAAAACTCGTAACTGTGGAAATGATACCCTATTTTTTTTCTTGCCAATTCAAACAATTCGAGAATTTTGGAGTGGTCATGTGTAATATTGATTTTAAATTTGAGGTAGCTTATCCATATTTCTATAGAATAAGACAAGTGGATTAAACTTGACTGATATGTTGCCTCAGCTCTTTCGGGGTTGCCTAACCGAAACTCCCATGTTGCTAAATTAATCCAGTATTTGAATAGTCTGGGATATTTATCCAAGAATCTGCTATACGTAGATCTTAGTACCTCTACCTCTTCCAAAGGTGTAGTCTTATTTATGCCCTTCTTATTGTTAGATTCTGATGCGGCGATGAGCTGTTGCCACAACTGAAAGTTGTCCGGATCTTGTACAAGTTCGCTTGAGATAGAAGAATATGTCTTGTTCATAGACTCGATCATCCTGACCCACAAGTTTCGACAATCCCTATGGTCAATTTGCCAAAGTTCAGCTCAAGATCGGAGATGCCCAACCCTCAGCTTTGAGATCTACAAACAGCAGTCACGTGAGGTTTTGTGTCCGATTGTACAAGCCTTTAGCCTAATTATACCTACTTCAGATGGTGACATATGGCCATTAGAACTCGATTGCTCTTACTGCTGGAGGGGCTTATATTAGTAAAAGTTTCCTGAGCGAACACTTTTCATAAGTTTCGAAAATTTTTTTGAAAGTTGCAAAAAATCTGGAGAATAACGTACATCTTGTTAATTGAAATTTCAATTTCCTTAGTTTTGCCAGATCAGAACACTCTAGCACCAGATCCTAAATACAACATTGATAGGGATGCTCTATTGAGCCGTGCATCAACTATTCTGATTTTGAAAACTATTTCTACTAATCGTTTAACTTTGCTCATACATCGTGGCTCTCGTATATTCGCATTGAAATAAAAATGAAAAATTGAAATGATTTGAACCTCTACTGTAAGCTACTGAAACCCTGTAAATATGTCCGACGACGAAGTTGAAATCGCAACTGGATTATTCGAAGAGCCTGAAGGATATGTCAAGCCTCCTCCAGAATGCCACTTTGCCAAGTACAACCGTAAAGGCAAAGACTTGAAGCCCGAAGCTTCAGAAATCACTCTTAGATTGGTAGGCAGCTCTCCTTTATGGGGTCATTTACTCTGGAACGCAGGTATCTACACTGCTGACTTCTTGGACAAGAATGCCAGTACTTTGGTTGAAGGCAAAAGAGTCTTGGAATTAGGTGCTGCCAGCGCATTACCATCATTAATCGCAGCAATCAATAATGCCAAAGATGTTATTTCTACCGATTATCCTGATCCAGAACTCACCTACAACATTCAATGCAACTTCGATAACTTGTCCAAGCAGTTTGGAGACGCCGTGTCTCCTTACAAAGTAAAAGGATACATTTGGGGTAATGATGTCAGAGAAGTCATTTATGAAAATTTCACCGAATCTACTGAAATCTCAGAGGAGGACAAATTCGATACTATTATTTTGTCCGACGTTGTATTCAACCACACCGAACATCATAAGTTATTGCAGACATGTCGTAATGCATTAAAGAGGACGGGCCAATGTTTGGTAGTGTTTTCCCCACATAGAGCAAAGCTTTTACAGAAAGATTTGGAATTTTTCACTCTTTGCGAAGACTACGAATTGAAAGCAGACCAGATCGAAATGGTTTCCTGGAGTCCTATGTTCGAAGAAGAGGAGGAAACGGCCGAAATCAGAGCCAGGGTCTACTCTTACTACTTAAGACCACAATGGTAAGTAGCTTTGAATAATACATGTACAATAATAAAGTTACTGATAAGATATAGATTTACTATAATATATATTCGATTTAAAGAACTAATGTAACATGAGACTTGAAATTTTGACGAATCTCTTTCGGTAGCTGCATTAATTAGAGTTATTAATGAGCTACGAACATTAAACCATCAACATGACAAAATAAACTGGTGATTAGCTTATTGGGAAGCTGGAGATGGGTTCATCTTTCTCTTACCGTTGGTCAAGGTGACGTTGACGAATCTTCTAGTGTATAACAATCTCTTGTAAGCTCTACCCTTTGGTTGCTTTGGCTTTTCTTGCTTGTCAACCTTTGGAGTTTGAGATTTAACTTTACCAGCACGAGCTAAGGAACCGTGAACTTTACCCTAAAGAAGTTAGTATTCAGTTTCGTTTGATATTGATGGACTGATCTTGAGTGATTTTTGAGGTTGCTTCGCTGTACTGAAATGTGGCTCTGAGCTCTGGAAACTTGTTGGAGGTGGTTGATTCGCTTAGGTTGTTGGTCGGATTTCCATTACCAATATATATTACTTTCAAAATGGAAAATTTAAACTCTCATTTGGTGATCTCTGTCGAATCCTGCCATTCTTTGATGATATCAATAATGCTTCCCTGAACTAGTTGTGAATCTCACGTCTCTCCTGTATCATATCGTTGACCTCTCACAGAGGTTTCATCTGTATCTACATACCATATTGTATTATTTGTGTATAGTATTGATATAGGTAGTAGTATGAGAAGAAGAAAAATTTTTTTATGGGACCTCAAGCGGTGGCAAGCCAGTATTGGGATTTTCGCTACAGGTTGTGGTGGGGAGCGTCCAACATGGAAAAATAAGTTTGCATGTTGGAGAGATTTGCACATTGAAATATGCGAGGACTAATCACATGACATAGATGAAGGTTAGGGCTGGAACCCGAAAAGTGCGAGGCTGAAGCACTATCAGCCCCATCAGACTGATAAGTAGGAAAAGGGAAGAGCGAAAGGTTAAATATTATAGATGCTATGCAGTCTATACAGATTATAGGAGAGGAAGGTGCGATATCGCCTCCAATAACGTTCACTCGATATAGTAATTCTCCTTTGGAAGTTCACTCTAAGACCCTTGGTAATATTTTTATAGTGAACTCCTAAGCGAGCTCGAAAAGGTCACATGCAACAGATGCGACTACAACTCAGATTTCACAGCCAGTTTCACTATGAGACCTAGCAGTTAATTAATGCAAAACTTGATATGTAACGTTTTTCGTATATTCTCTTGTAAAAGACTCAACTCCAAAGACATTATCATGCGGCTTGGACTACCATCACCAATGTTGTCAACACAATTGCTAGTACTACCACTATAAGTATTACCAACAGCAATCTTGAAGCTGGAAAGTAGTTTTTAGTCAACATGATTTGCACCTTGAAGAAGCGGACCAATCCCAATAGCAACGTGATTATACCCAATGCAATAAATGTGACTCCTAAAGGTTTACCAAATCTGTTGATTTTAGAGCTCGAGCCTGAAATCGTCAGGGAAACTCCATTTACTTCCACATTGGTCAGTTTATTATCCAATCGGAACAATTGGGTCACACCAATTCCAATTGTAATGAACGAAAGTGAAGTTCTTAACCACGCTAAAAATGTTCTCTCGTTGGCCAAGTGGTCCCTTGCCACAGACCCTTTGTTTTCTAGTAAGATAGAACGTAATTGCAATACATCTATACCATCATTAATGCTGAACTCAGGGGGAGCAGGAGCAGCTTTCGACGCGTCTTCAATCGGACCACCTTGTTGGCTCGTGTCAGTTTTGTCGGCTTTATTAAATATTCCAGATGTCCCTATGGATTTACTAGCGCCCGCACTATTAGGTATACTGGAATTTTCTGGGGCTGGCAAGAACTGTTTTGGACTCAAATCCTCGACGCTACTCTTATTTCGTCTCCGAGCACCTTCCTGATTATCGCCCATGAGTGTTGAGTCGTATGAAGCCTGTCGGGAATTATTTAGTGGTTCGTTTGCTGGCATTCAAGTAGCTAGATTCGATTCTATAGTTCTGATATCAAGTCACGAGTTTTCTGTTAGATTACTCGAAAGAGGTGGTTTTTTTTTGGTACTCGGACCGAAAATTTGGAATCTTAAATATATATGTTGGTGGTAAAACTGTGGCGATCCGATATCAGACTGATAGGGTGTACGCCTCGAATTTACTTGTATCAATCGAATCTACAAAAATTGGCATTGGCAAGTAGTTACTGCATTATCTATTGACGAGATGTAAAATGCACGTGATTATGAGCTGAGGGATCTAGTCGATTCGGGTTATTTGGCCGAATCCAAAGGGCTTAGGAACCGTCTCATCTGTTACCTCCGGTACTGGAGCCTAGCTGCAAATCATGATATTTGGAAAAAGAAATTTCCATCTATCACAAAGATAAGCCGTTTCTCAACGGCTGGAAGTACTGGCGGCGGTCACCACGCATGACATACAGTAGTAGCACTGTAAAATTGCAATAGCTTCGGTTACACCGACTTGTATTTAAACTCTGAACCCACTCCCTGTTATGCTCGTCTTGGCCATTTTGCTAGGTACCAGCTAAGAACAAGAAAAGTGCTTCACTTTTCTTGTCCTCCCTGCGGTTGTTGCTTGGCGGGGATAAGAATATGACCCCCCTGCGGCCAAGACTTATATTTTTTTAACTTGAATGTCATCCCTTCTGAAAAATTGTGATCAACAGTATGAGAATGCGATATTTATTGTATATCAGAAGTAATATATGGTAAACGAAATGAAAATGCTGAATCCACTTCGATTTAAGCTAAGCGTTGAACGTATTTGCATCAAACCAGCTCAAATCGTAAGTTTCTATCGAATGTTGCGCAAAAGAAAAGCCTAATTTTTTTATGTTAGTGCACTCCAATGAAGGTGACTTATGAAGGTATGGGCGGGAATGCATATTGCAACATCAATGCGAATTTTGAGGCAGGTTAGAAAAAAACTCCAACGTAGAGGAAGGATGCAACTAAAAGAGCGACTAGGGCCCATGAATTGGTCAATGCTTTTGTAGCTTGAATAGGATTGAAGACACTCGAAGCTGAGTTACGAATTGTAGTTTGTGAGTAGGATCTGATTTTTCCGATGTCTCCTGATATTGAGCCCAAGCCAATGGAACCGCTCGATGGTTGGGGAACATCTGTGAACAAGCTTGTGAATGATTGTGTGAATGGAGATTGGGTGACTGTAGTTTGGCCATTTGCATCGGTTCCTGTAGCCCATACCAAAGTTGTCGTTGGAGTTGTAGCGTCTGCTGCGATGACTATACGGATTAAGCCGAGAAGTAACAATAAGTCAAAATTCATGGTTCTATGATAATGGTTGATAGGTAAAGAATATCTACGAGTAAAAAGGAGTCAAATGAGTCAGGATCGAGGGGGCAGGAAGGTATTTATATGAGTAGGCAAGTGAAATCTCGGTATTTTTTTCGTAGGGTCAAAACTCAAAACCAATTGAAGGATTTATGGCAGAAGATTTGCAGTAGAATACGCAGGGTGGCTCGGCACCAAAAAATTGTGCATACTTTTACATCATCGCCCAAGCAACATAGTTCTGAACCACCTACAGTGGCACAAAACCGCGAGACTAGTTCGGATTAGCTATTGAGCTTAGGTTATCTAAGATGGAAACTGACATATCCGTATTTGTGCGATCTAATTCCGAAAAAATCTATTATTGAATTTCTTTTGTACTTTCTGCGACGGTGTCTCGTATCCTTGACTTTGGAGTAAAAAATCAGGCGAGATTGTGATAGCCAACTAACATGAAATGCCCTAGTCGGAGTGCTGGCTGCCTTTTCCGGTAGCTTTTCTCGGTCTAATTGGCCCATCTTTCGTTCTGAAACTCCAATCTCTAAAAGTTTGCAATGCAATTTTTTCCAAGGTGCCAAAACATCGGGGTTATGAGTACTGGGCTTGCGCGCACAATCCTTACGACGTAAAATTTGTTTACAATATAAAAATAACTCTGGCATGAGCAGCCCCTGTGGTCGACAATTGCTAACTAGCAGCTACAACTGGTCACCAGCACCTGCAGCTGACCAAGCGTTCGGCTCTACTCGAGCAACACATGATGATGAAGTGCTAGGATGTGAGTACATCACTCTCGCCGCGGTGATGATGGTGCGCCATAGTTCGCGTACTCGCGTGTATTGCGCAGAACAATTGCTTGTGCACTTACTCGGGAACCGAATTAGGTAAACGCTGCAATTTTTTCTCTGGCGGTGCAATTCGCAATTTTTAATACAATCTCTGGTTGGTCGAAGCTCGGGTAGTGCACCAGGACGCAATTATACGCTTTGTTCAGGCCACCTGACAAAGCGAGAAATCGCCATTTGACACTTTTGGAACACCAACAATTGCGTATCCTTTCTTTGTCCCTATTGTTTCACTATCTAAGGTAGGGCGTAAATCGATTGCTCGGGCTTTCCAATTGTAATTGATATGCACTGGATCTCCCTTAGTCTTTGTAATGATTGTTATGCATTTCCTCGATATCGATCGCTAGCTCTGAGTCTGCTAACTACTTGAAATCACGATTCTAGGCATTTGCTGCCCCTCACTCTACATTACCGATTATAATTGCACACTCCAGTACTCGCTTAGCTGTTCATATTTTTTTTCTTTTTTGTGCCCTGTTTTGAGCCTCGAGAATCTAAAACATACACATTCTTCGTCTACAGAAATAACCACAACTCATATACATTAACTTCAAACAAAGTATTCTACAGCAGGTTTTTTCGACGGAATAGAGTTGACATCTTGAGTGGCCGCCTCAAACACCTTGTACTCTCTATTCAAATTGTCGTCTATGGTTAGAACGGACGCGATATTCCCACATCTATAGCAATAGTTTGGGGCCAGCCACACTGTTACTAGACCTTGATTGAACATCTCCTTGTAACCTTCCATCACTAATTGATGCGCCCGCGCGATAAGTGAAATATTGTTACGATGCAAAAATGTGTTGACCTCATTTTCTCCAAAGAGAAAACCCGCCCCTCGCGGACTAATGGCCCACCCCGGAACATCTTCGGGGTCAGACCACAACAAATCACACATTCCTCCTTCGTGCGGCACCTCTTGTTTTCTGTCTAGTATGCGTATTTGATCCACTGTTTCTATATCAGGACTAAGCCCTCCATGTATACAAAACACCCCTCCACTGCCTCCTACGATGGCTCCCAACGATAAGTAGTCAAACACTTCGCAACAATACCGCCATACGTTCACGGAGCCGTATTTACGCACGCATTCGTCGTAAAATCCGTACACAGTTGTGATTTGTCTTGATTCGTGGTTGCCTCGAGCCAACGTGATTCGATCGGGGTACCGAACTTTGAGGGCTACCAAGAGCAAGAAACTCTCCAACGAGTAGAAGCCTCGGTCTACAAAGTCTCCAAGAAACAAGTATTGTGTCGACGGACACTCGCCGCCTGTTTTGAATAATGTAAGCAAATCATGGAGCTGCCCGTGGATGTCCCCACAAATGGTCACTGGTGTATCCACATGCTGGATGTTGGCTTCTTGAACGAGCAACTCAACCACCTTGGAACACAACTCCTCCACATCCGGCTCGGGGATGTGTTTACATTGCTTGATGTTTTCAATGGTCCTGAACGTTAGAATCTTTTCCTCTTCTTGTAGACGGCACTGGCTACTTACTCATCCAAGTTCAACATCTTGTCTACTTGTCCTCTATTCATCTCGAGCGCTGTTTTACGCGTAGGCGCCACCGCGGCCTGCCGCGAGCTGTATGCAGGACGCAGTCTATCGCTACTGTAGCTTATTATTGACAGGTTATTGCTTGCAATGCTCATCACACGCTCATTACTCGGTCGTTTATTACAATAATACAAAGGTAGACTCATCTTTCGAGTTGTCTTATTTATCTTCTGGTGGGCAAGGTGTACTTCTGGAAAGATCTTTGCAACTGTCTTCTGACAGTCACCTTCTGAGCACCCACAAAACTATCGATACTCACCTTGATAGCTCTGTTCAAATCGTTTTGACTCACGAAATCACTGAGTCTCATTTTGGCGAACGCTTCGGCGATTCTCAAAATACTTTCCAAGTGACGAACTGTGATTGGGAACGATCCTGTGCTGATACTCTCTTTTCTCAAGTCGGCATATACTCTAGAAACCTTGTCCATGTCCATTTGATGGAGCTTAGGCTGGATCTTGGTTCTAGCGTAGTGTATATACTTGACCAACACCTCTTGATGAATAGGCGATATTTCACTTTCCTTTTCCTTATTCAACTTATCAGTTCTCGATTTACGCGAGCCTCTAGGTTCTTCATCCTCTTCGGCATCCTCCATATCTTCGTCTTTGTTGCCGTCAATATCGTTCAACGGATGTGATCTCATATGACTGTCTATGACGAAACTAGCCAATCTTTCATCCAGCTCTGGATTGACCAAGTCTCGCACAATACACAAGATATCAAATCTTGACAAGATAGGTTCGGTTAAGTCGACGTTTTGACTCAAAGTCAAGGTTGAGTTGTACTTTCCTCCAGTAGGATTGGCAGCTGCAATGATGGCACATCTTGCTTGTAAAGTGGTGACGATACCGGCTTTGGAAATGGAAATCGACTGTTGTTCCATGGCTTCGTGGATCGAAGTACGATCCTGGTCATTCATCTTGTCGAACTCGTCAATCAAACAGGTTCCTTTATCGGCCAACACCAACGCACCACCCTCAAGAGTCCATTCTCTGGTGACTGGATCTTTCCGTACACTGGCAGTCAAACCTACCGCTGAAGCACCTTGACCAGTAGCAAACACGGCTCTGTTGGCTGTTTTCTCGGCGTATTTCAAAATCTGGGACTTGGCCGTACCGGGATCTCCTAGTAAAAGAACATTGATATCTCCTCTGATGGAAAGTTTTCCGTTGACGTCTTTGGGCACACCGCCAAAAAGCGAGCATGCAATGGCAGTTTTGATATCACGATGACCGTAAATCGATGGGGCCATTGACGATATGATCTTGTCAATAATTCCCCTTTCCTGTGACAACTTACGGAACTCTCTTTCTTCTTCCTCGGTCCATGAACTGACAGACAGTTCGTTGCTCACACTTTCTTTTCTACTTATAGAGTTGGCTTCCACGATGGTTGCAAACACCGGGAACCCATTTTTGACGTTCAATTGACCGTCGAAGTTATTCTTGTAGATACCTGTGACTTCGATTTCTTCACCGGGCTTTGCTTGGTCCACCAAGTCAGTCAAAAGAATGATTTCTCTGTGTCTGGGCAAACGACCGGCCGGAACTGTTCCTGGAGATTCTTGCAAAGTAATACGCTGGTAGTTTCTGTAGATCGTTTTCTCGGTATTTAACTTAAAAGGACCCTTGGACTGACAGTTTCCACAGTAAGAAGCACGGACTTCGGTGTTGGACTCTTGAATGAATGGTCCCAACACAACCCCACACTTAAGACAGTCAAACTTAACGTGCTTGAGCTGTGGGAACACACCGGTTCTTCTGGTAACAACCCCACCGATCTTCACCAACTGGTTCAAGTTGCTTTCTCTCAAGTCACGAAGGTTCAATTTGTTGGGAAATCCCACAATTCTGACGTGAATTTCTGGGTGGATCTGAGAATAATTGGGGTAATGAAGCTGGGTAGCGTCCATTGCCACGCCGTCGAAAATATTCAACATTTCCACAGGGGATGTAGCCAAAAACAATGCCAAAATGGCCTTGGAGTCTGCCAAATGTGAGTATGTCACTTCCAAGGATTCCGAGTTGATTTCACCCAATGTTCTAATTCTAGCACCATACACGGATCTACCCTTCTCGTCAGTATATTCTAACAAGAAAGACTTGAGTTCACGCTCAATGGACTTGGCGACAGCTGGCTGGGTGATCCATTCGGTAATACTAGCAGCTTTGATGTCCAGCAATGATTCCAATGACAACTCTTGCTTAAATGGATCGATCATTTCATCGTCTCCCTGGTCCATATTATCGTCATCTTCGTCGTGGTACCTTCTTCTTCTTCTCTGAATAGGCAAGCCATAACCGTCTATAGACTGGCCCAAGGCGTCATCGTCTTCCAAGTCATCCAAAAACCCGTGCTGGCGCGAACGGTTGTTGGTTCCCAGTAAAATCTCGTCTCTTCTGTTTAATTGGTCATCAACTCTTCTTCTGCTGGCCGCATCCAAATCTTCGTATTCTTCGTCGTCGATGTTTCCGTCTCCCAAATTGTAATGGTCTTGGTCATCTCTTTGACGGTAATCTCTCTCCAAATTATCCATCAAATCCTCTCCTTCTTCTTCATCTGAGGGGTTCAAGTCGGCTATGTCATTGTGGATTTCGTCCTCTTCATCTTCTTGGTCAAAAGGAATGGCGGGAGAGGATGGTGGCAATTGTGGCGATGATGCCAATATAGGTGACGAAGGTTGGTTGTATTCGTCAGCCTGTCTCTTACGTGATGGTGGAGACGACATACTGTAAGTGCTTATTTGAAAACTGTATTGGTTGTAGGAATTATGGCGATGAACTTTTTATGAATTAATTTTTGTACGACGACGCGTCTAATTTAGATCATATTTCCCAATTGGGATTATCCTACCCAGCAATATAGCGCTCATGCATTAGATAATCACCAGTAATCACCACTTACCTAGCCTTGTAAACTTGATATTGTACTATATCTATATATCCAGCTATGAATCAGCGGCAAGCAAATCGGGCAGTTGTAGCACTTGCAAGGCTTATTTAGTCAGGACAAGTTTGGAATTTTTCGCCTTCTTTGCCTAAAAGCTGAAAATTCAGACATTTCTTCGCAGTGATGAACAATTTATATGGTTAAAGCTAATAATGATTTGCTATAAAACGTTACAGCACAACATTTCATCTAACGGGATGGACCATACCTGTAACAACACAAGATTGTACAAATAGCCGATGATCTTAATTTCCTAATAGAGTCACGTTTTCACAGTTCTACTAGTTTTTGTCTCTACAGTTAAAGTTCGTTACGTCGTATATTAATAAGTCTTTTAAGTAATTACAGTTTCTTGTTTTACAGTATAGTACATGGTTAATCGGGACCGCGAAGTAATGGTGCACTGGAAAGGCCAACTGCATGAACGTCGTCGTGGTCGCCTTGGCCAGGACCGTGAAGATGGCCACATGGACACTCGTCTGGGTTTTTCATTTCGATTTCGTTGGATGGAGGCACGCTGACGGGCACACTGCTGGGTTGTGTATCGTTGGCACTTGTGAGGTTATTAAATCTGGCATGGTCGTAGCTTTTGGTGTGAATAGAATACTCAAACTGACCAAGAATCTGGGGAATGGGCTCTCCCAACTTTCTTCTTTTGGATTCGGGCAGCTCTGTATGCTTAATGTAATGAACAGTCGACATCAATCACAGAACTAACTAGCACATCTAACCTACGATAGTATAGATGGTTGTGTTTTAGACACGTATAGTTGGATTTGTTTTAGACATGGAGCGAAAAATAGCGATGGTCTTCGCAAAAAAGAAACGAGCGTAGTTCCGGGGTGTTGCCTATTTGGCGCCAGTGTAGAGCAGTAGTGGGGAACCCTCAATGTTGGGAAGCGGGGGAGCTTGGAGGATCTCACCATGCGACGATTTCGATCTTCGGTACATGCTGGGCCCTGTTGGTATATGCGGAGAGATGACGGGGCTTCCCAGGGCTGTGCCCATTGCCTGAAGATAGCATCCACTACGTTTGAAAGAGTAACAAGTATACCTGTTAGATACATCGTAGGTCGCCATAACCCACTTATGAACGTAAATTTAGCGTAAGTCTCGCTAGCTGGGTAATCTATTGTCGATCGGTTCAATTTGGTTGGCAGCCCGCTGGCAGCTTTCTGCGCACTTCCTTGCGTTTCTTTCGATCTTTCGCAACCTTGCAACCTCACTTACCATGACGTCACGGTTGTATACTCGATACCCCAACTCCTCCTCTTGCGACCTTCTTACCATTCTGTCGCCGTAGCTCTCAGATTGCCGATCGGTTTTTGGCGAGCCTTGTTTTTAAAACAAGGCTTATTCAACCGCTAGATCAACTTTGCTCCAGCAAGTTTTGTCGTGTCGGGACCCACTAAGGAGATACCACGATTATTTCTTATCAATCAATCTGAGATAAACATTTTTCAATTCTTAAGATCATTTTGGCTAGACACAATGGAGGTCCACCGCAATAATCACCATAACATCCAGATCAAAGAGAGTTGGTTGGTGGGAAGAGCTTTGCTCAATTTCACTTCAATCTTTGTATCTTTGGGGGTATTTCTATTTGGCTTTGAACAGGGGTTGATGTCGTCCTTGTTGACCAATAAGTTCTTCAAATCGTACTTCAATGAACCTACTCCTGCTGAGGTCGGTACCATGATTGCAATTCTTGAAATCGGTGCTCTTTTTTCGTCTTTCGTCGCTGGTAGGGTGGGCGATAAAGTGGGCAGAAGAAGAACTATTAGATACGGCTCGTTTATCTTTGTAGTAGGAGGTCTTATCCAGGCCACCTCGGTCAACATCCTCAATTTGGGATTCGGGAGATTTATTAGTGGTATAGCCATTGGTTTCTTGACCACCATTATTCCTTGCTATCAATCTGAAATAAGTCCTCCAGACGATAGAGGATTCTACGCGTGTCTTGAGTTCACTGGAAATATTGTGGGATACTCGGCAAGTATTTGGGTAGACTACTTCTTTTCGTACCTTCAAAACGACTGGTCGTGGAGATATCCATTATTTGTTCAATGTGTGGTTGGATTCTCGTTGTATTTAGGCTCGTTTCTAATTGTGGAAACTCCAAGATGGTTGTTGGATCATGACCATAATATCGAAGGCATGATTGTGATCTCCGATCTTTATTCCGATGGTGACGTCGAAGATGAAAATGCCAAGGAGGAGTATAGAAACATCAAGGAAAGCGTGTTGGTGGCCAGAATCGAAGGCGGCGAGCGCTCTTACCAGTACTTGTTCACCAAGTATACCAAGAGATTGTCTGTGGCGTGCTTCTCGCAGATGTTCGCTCAGTTGAACGGTATCAATATCATTTCGTATTATGCACCAATGATCTTTGAATCCGCCGGCTGGGTAGGTAGAGATGCTATTTTGATGACAGGTATCAACTCAGTTATCTACATCATCAGTACAATTCCACCATGGTATTTGGTCGATAAGTGGGGCAGAAAACCTCTTTTATTGTCGGGATCGGTTCTTATGGGTATTCCTCTAGTGATTATCGCATACTCCCTTTTCTTGGATAACAAGTTTACGCCTTCAATTGTGGTGGTATCGGTGATTGTCACCAATGCTGCGTTTGGCTATAGCTGGGGCCCCATTCCTTGGTTGATGAGTGAGGTGTTTCCAAACTCAGTTAGATCTAAAGGTGCTGCAATGGCTACTGCCACCAACTGGCTATTTAACTTTATTGTGGGTGAAATGACTCCTATTTTATTAGATGCTATAAAATGGAAAACATACTTGATTCCTGCTACTTCTTGTGCTCTTTCATTCTTGGCTGTTCAATTCTTGTTCCCAGAAACAAAGGGTTTGAGTTTGGAAGATATGGGCTCTGTATTTGACGATAGCTCATCTATATTCTCGTTTCATTCTAGTGGTAATACTGGTGGCAACTACGGATCTGGCGACGAAACTCCTAGAGCTCCTGATCCTACTGCTGCTGCCAACGATGGTTTCCGTGCTCAACCAACTGCGGCCTCCAAAGCTAGAAACCCTCAGCTGATGAGACCAGAATTGGATGGTATAATTACAGGAACACCGCTCCCACAACATATTCCACAACCACCACAACTTAAACCTGTACACTCAGTACATTCGGAAGCATCTTCCTCTTCTGCCGATGGCTACACTCAGTTCGATCCTACTTCGATTCCACAAGAGATCCAGCCCCCTTCGTTTGATGAGATTTATCAGTACAAATTGAAAGAACAAGAAACTCCTTATGCCATCACCACTTATTTCAAGTCGCTTGTTGGCGATAACAAAAAGGGGTTGGGTGGTCGCAAAGCTGAAGGCAACAACGAGCAAACTCAATTACTAGTATAATATTTATTTAGAAGTACATACCGTTGCTTTATGTACCATGTAGTGAAAAATTCTTGAGGACCATGTAGTTACTTTCTGATGTGGATGTCCATACTGATAGGGGCAGTCGAATCGGGCTCATCGTGCTTGTCCTTTTTCTTTTCCTTGAACAACTTTCCAAGCTCCCTTTCAATGTCACCAAGCAACTCATCGTAGCCACAGCTTTTAGATCTTACTCTGGATTCGCGGAACAATCTTTCCGCTTTATTGTATTGTCCAAGATGTAAGTTTACGACACCTAACCCATACGTAGCTAATGCCACTGTCTGGTTTACAGTGGGATTATTTTTGATAGTTTCCTGAGGTAAAGACTTGGCGAATTCGAGCACCGATTCAAACGATTTGGTTGCCAATTGGATGCATTTGTCTTTGGAACTGATGGTGTTGAGGTATAACAATTTGTCTTCCTGAGATATGGCGTCGTCAATGCTATTTTTGATGGAGTCTGAGTCGCCTTCGCTAAGTGCTTCTTCGGTTCTGAACTTGTGGTAGTCGACACCTGAGATGTCGGCAAATTTTTTACGTAAACCGATCTCTTGTGCTTCAAACTCATCTGCTTGCAAGTAAAGTAACGAGCCAAGATTGCATTGAGATAACAAAATCTTGTGAGGTTCTGCGTCGGCCAAAAGCATCGATTCAGTCATTGATAATTTGACTCTCGATGCCATCGCCAAGTCACCTAAAGTAACACATATAGCACCTAAAATATCCATTGCATTGAAGAATTCGTCTGCAAAAGGCTCCCACACTTCAGGGGTCTTTTTAATTGTAGTGGTGGTTCCATCGCTGGAGAAAGTAATGGAGTCTGCAGTCAAACTAGCGGTATAATCCTTTGGAGCACCTGATGGATCAGAAGCCTCTCCGCTCGTAATTTGGGTGAGCCTTTGAGAAGTAGACATTTGTTTGCTGATTTCATCTTGTGCTATGATCAAATGAGTGATCAAAATAGCTTTGGACAATTGTGGGTTTTCGCGGTTCAACTCTACCAACTTGATCGCAATTCTCAAGTCTTTCTGTATCAAATGGCGCCTGTGAAGCCTGTCTTTGATCCGCGCACTCTCCGCACTTCCAACAGGCGCAGTGAGTACTGTCAAATACAAGGTCGCAATTTCATTATAGATATACGCAGCATCTTCAATCATGTTGAGACGCTCAAACATCTCGCCTATTTTCAATTGTATACCGGTGTACTCGTCAGATAAATGGTCTACACCGATTTCATTACACTCTTCTAAGGCTTCCAAATAGTACTTGAGTGCCAACTGGTAATCTGTATCGCCCTTGTCACTTTCTGCCCAAAGCCCTTTCCTCAAGATCTTGGCTACGGAAGATGGAAAGGTGTGTTTGGGCCACCACTGATAGTAGGCATAGCCACCAAAGATCGTAGTTCCCACAAGGAAATATGCTATGCGCTTGGCCCATGAGCTACGTGGTTGGTACTGGTTGTACTGCTGGTGATAATTGTATTGTGATTGTGTGTATTTTCTGAGCGGTTGAGCTCTTTGTATGTTTCTAGAAACACCTTGGAACGGTTTCTTTATTGTACCCACACAACGGGGTAATCTTTGAATCGACATCACTAGCGCGATTTGTTGAATTGAGCTTGAGCGGGGTTTTAGCTAAATACAAGACTCTCACGACTCGTTCACCTGGGGGAGGCAATTGCTGGAGGTTGCGCCTGCTTAAGCAACGGATCGAATGGTAGAGAAGAGTATCTCACGTGACTGAACTCTTTAAATCTCTATGCAAGAGATGGAGTGGCAACCACTAGGGCAATGTCTAATATACTTTCAGTCTTCAATCCAACACCATCGCGCCCATGGACGCCTGAAGAGATCGAGGCGGACTGTTTGCCATGTACGGCCATGCAGTCGGTTTTCGCATTACTTGGAGGAGCATACTTGTCGACAAACTACGTATTTAAGGACTATGAGACAGGCAAGATCGACTTGAATAAGCATCCTTTATGGTGGAGAAGAACAGTCAGAAGCGCAGGTGTATTGATCGTGGGCCTAGGCGCATATAGAGCAGGAGAAGTATTTCAAATGCTATGGAAGCGTAGATGGTGACCATTCTTGGGCCATGAAAGAAGTTTCAAACGCTCGAAAAGCTCCAAACTTCAAATGCTTCTGGATGCGTCATATGCTTAATACTCAACAATATGGAACATCGAAAGAAACTACTCAATCGATTTGATCTGGATTCAGGTGGATTGATAGTTGGTATTCATTGGTGTAATGCAAGACCGTTGAAAATTACCAAATTTTAGTAATCTACACTGTTAGCATCCTTGCATACGATGCACACAGTGCAAAATAGGCGAACATTATTCTCATAAGGCTTCGAGCCAATAAGAGAGCAGATCAAGTCCATCTGGATATGTAAATATATATGTTTTACAAAATTTCTCACATTCTAGAAAAGTACAATTTCAGGGCTATTGTAAAAACGGATCTGATATCTATTGTAATACATTAATTAAACATGAAATTATGTAGTGTTTTTGACAACAGTTAGTCTCCTTTTGACACCAGATAGGGGTTTGATGTTGACATTGACAGTCAACTGGGCTAAAAATTAGGTTAGTCTCCTAAGGGTTAGTAGTTTAGTAAGTCGCTAATACATTATTTAGCCAGGGGTAATCTCGTTGACTATCCCGGGGCTCGCTCCTCATCGACGAAACTTGGGCTTTGACGGAGGCTTCGCTGTCGTTCCCGCAAAAAAAAGGCGGTGGACCAAATTAGGAGCTATTGTAAGATCCAAAATGCTCTAGGTTCATAACCGAAGGCGCATTCTGTTTTTAAGCTCAAACCTCAAAACTTAGTTTCAAACGCTCCATCAAAGTATTAAAATTTCCGAAGCCTGTGCGCATAAAATAGAACAGGTTTGGAGACGGGGCTCCAGCCAAGAATCGTGGAGAATTGATGAGGTATTGGAGAAGCACCCACGACGCCTCGATGCATCTATTTCAGCCAATAGCGCATACCGTCCCAACAATCAGAAGAAAACGCAATATATGGAATTGCAAGAATGAAATTGTACTTGACTGTGAAGTTTGAGGAGCGGAAGCGGAAGCGGATCGGTTCCGGAGTCTAGTATTTTTTACCTTATTTTTTTTTTTGTATTCTTGATTTGGGAAAGGGCGCATAACCAATAACACAGCCGATTACATGACGATTTGGGTGCTCGTGATAAAGAGGTAAGATTTTGGCTTAGAGGAAAATAGTGTTGGGAACCCGAAAACAGCACACCCCACTGTACTGGAGCACTCGCGTTTGGAGATACGTTTGATAAAAACTACATCTGGTGTCAGATTAACGAACGATTATGAGAATCGGAGTAGCTCTAATCCAACGGGCTAATCAACAAAAGATAGCTTTGCCTAATGAGGCTACGTCATATGACATGACGAGTAGGTGATTGGAAAATATTTTTTGGTCATTCGGGCTTATTTTGGTACACCCGATCTTAAAAAGAACACCCAGTTTTTAATGATCTTGCATAGAACACCATAACACCGGTGAAACTGTTTGTAATGTTTAAGCGGCTAAAGCCAAGTCTGGTTTTGTGCTGCATTAACTTGATTGCATAGGACAGCACCTATCAATCAAGTAGCAAATAATATCATATTCCAGTGAGACAAACCAATACTTCGAGATTACCCAAGTGCCACGCTACATCAAATTTAGTCTCTTTATTATTTTAAGGGGAAACGGAACAATCTACAAATGCCGTGATACAAACTACTCCAATCCCGCCCCAGTCGCCGTTTACGGGTGCAGTCTCGCAGGCAAAGCCGCCAGCTCTTGCATAGTTGCGTGAACAGGATCATAACCACTTATGCCGATTGTGGTGCATATCTGCTATTTGAGTAATTATAATTAATATTCTTTTCTTACCCAAAATGAAGAAGAACGCTCCGGTATTATGTAGCGAAAATCCTCGAGTTTGTATGTGGGTTTCATCTCTATTTCCCCGAAACCGCCCGAGTATCTTCAAGCTGGCAGTCTTAGAGGCCATGCCTTAAATTTTACTTCATGTACGGCTTAGAAATTGTGCATATCGCCCATTGCTTTTTGTGGTTGCCCTTGACCATTTTACATCAGGCTTACAACCACAAGCAATCTTGCGGAACCGTGCCCGTGCCGATGCTATTATTATTGTTTTCTTTCTAATCAGTGCTCACACCTTCAAAATAGGTATTTTAGTCAACCATCTTTACCAGAGAAACAAACAAATGTGGGATTCGTACATATCTGCCACTGACTTAATCCACACGACTTAAATCTCACAAACACGAAGTAGATTACTTTATCAGCCGAGACGCAAAAAAAAAAGTAAAAGGTAAAATGTAGGATTGCCTTTTACACCTTGGCCTCGGGCATTTGAAATATTTCCCCCAAATGTAATCACCTCGCACAATTATCCTCCAACTGATGACGTAGTTGCGGGAAAAAAGATTTGAGGTATGAAGAGTAATCTGGCGGCTCCAGTCACACTTTTTTCGCGGAATAAGGTATTAAACTTAATGTCCGGCAAGTATGCCTTCGGAATTTGCTCTCTTAGTACTCAACTGCCCCCTACCCCCACGTTACATCATCTGCGGGTTTGTGGTCTGACGCACTGGTTGCGGGCCAGTGAAAAAATGCTTTTTTAGTGTTTTATTTGTGTTTGTTTGCTGCCTGATTTTATGGAACCCCTTGTTAGATCGTACTTTGTTGGTTTCTGCACTATGTATCTAGTTAGTCTGAATTATATATACTGGTGTATTACAGATTGCACTAAACATTTAAATAAAAAAGCTGTCGAGATTATTTAAGTAGGAATTAATTCTCCCACCCAAAACATTTCGCACTTTTATTTTAGTTGGACAATCTTATTTTGAATCAGAAACATAAGATCCTACATCTAGACGACTCGAGAAAAAAACCATTCACATCGTACCACATACTTCAGCCTTTTTTTTTCTACTACAAAAAGAAAATAATTGATACCTCCCAAATAACTCCTAGAGTTTTGTTTGTCACGTAAAGATATACGAAAAGTTTTGATAGTAACCTTACTAGTATCATTTTATAATTTGCAAAACCGCGACAGTTGAATTCTCAGTAATATTCCCGGCGTTTAATCGTTTTATTCCGACCAACAAACTATACCTTCCTCAATTCAAAAAGTGTACACTATTCGCATGACTGATTGCAATATTTGGGCTTCAACTTGTACAATAATCTAATTCATCTATTTCATTTGCATATACTACAGAAAACATACATTATGGAACAACCATTTTTAGGAGTGGAAACTCAGTTGGAGCCTCAGCTTGGGGTCTCTCCTCAGCAACAACATACAAGCTCGAATAACCAGCCCAGAGTGATAAATACCTCCAATAGTACCCCATCTGTGCAGCAGGTGCAGCTTGATCACCAGAACGGTGGTAAAACCAACGACTTTGATCTTTCCAACCCGTCGAATCCTTCGATTGCAACAGCCCAAGCGTTGCTTCACAATGACCAGAGATACCTGCACCAACAACCCCAATCGCAGCAACATTTTCAGCAACAGCCGCCTCAAATCATTCCAAATCAGTCGATGGGCATGTCCAACTCGTACCTGTTTCACCATCTTCCCAACGGATCCCATCTTCAGCAAGTGCCCATGAATGGCCAACAATTCTCACAGCTGTTGCCGCCACCACCTATACCTCACCATCATCCTATCCCGCTGCAGCACATGATGCAGCAGTCAGGTTACCACATGGAGCCTCGCTACGATGATAACAACACCAGCAACCGCAATTCTCCATCTGCCAACCTTTATGAAAAGGGACTTGTAGCGCCAATTCCTCCTTTACATGTGCAGCAACAGCTTGTCAATGGAAGCGACGGCAACAACAACTCGAATAGTACTTCGCCTTCCAATCCACAAATCAAACTGGACCCTTCGCCCGGCTTGGACAAGGCCAGCACTGAAGGCAGCGAATCCGCAGCTTCAGGAGGAGATTCTCATTCGCATCAAGTACTCAGTTCATCGTGTTCAAGATGTAAAAAGGAGTTTGACCAGCCTATCATCATTCCACAAAGCAACCAAGATGGCGGCCAAACCAAGTTTCTCGCCGAGCCCAAAATTTTCAAGCTCTGTCAACATTGTCGTGATTTGCAGCGTCAAAGGTCTCGTAGATGGCAGAAAAAGACCAAGGATAAGGAAGGAGCGTGCCGTAGATGTGGTTCAGACATTCCCCTCGAAGAGCAGAGGTTTGTGTTGTGTCCATCATGCCGTCAGAATCTTCGTAAACGGAAAGCTAATCGAGCGGCACAGGGCAGATGTGTCCACTGTTCGGGCCCACTAAATGCATCGATTATCACCGACGAGAAAAAGAGATCAGCATCACCGCCAGGTAGCGCAAGCAGTGACTCTGGTAAGTCGAAAGACCGATCGAAAATCGGGAACTACAAGGTGTGTGAGCGGTGTCGAGAGAACGACAAGATCCGGAGAACCAATCTCGAGAGGTTGGGCAACTGTAATAGGTGCGCCAAGGCGCTCGACGCTTCGGATATCGGCAAACATAAGGTGTGTTCGTCCTGTAGAAGCAGGAAAAAGAAATTGTCACAGAACATTAATACTACAAGCAATAACGGGCTGATCAGTCGGTTGCAGAGTATTGGAGGGGGCGCCAGTGTTAACCCAGCACCCATTCCGCTCCAGGGCCTCAACGGGCAGGACCCTTCACACGGCATGATCGCAGCGTTACCTCCTACAGCCAACTTGAATTCGCAGCCCCCTATGGGAATGATCTCATCGGACATGGGCATGATGCAAGTTGGCAACGGCTCGGTTCCGTATGCCACCGTACCCATGGCCCAGCACTACACCACGCCGCAGCAGTACGCCCAAGCCCAAGCGTACAACCAGGCCGTGGTGCAACAACAGGCACTTTCGCAGGCCATTGCACAGGCACAGGCCCAACAGCAACAACAGCAACAACAGCAACAGGTCGTGGCTGCGCACAACGCCAGGCAGATACAACAACAACAGCTTCAGCAACAACAACTGTACGTGGCTGCGCTCAACCAGCAGAAGCCGGGAGTGGACGATTTCCAGTCGGCGTACGGTTCGGTCAACCAGCACCATACTTCATAGATTACACTGTATTTTAGATTTGACGTGTGCCTTGTGAGCGCACGGTCGTCCCTGGGATGACGTTGTACAAATACATATCGTAGTTAACCATAGATTTGTAGGCCGTTTGTTTTGTAATGTTTTGTGTGCCGATCTTGCCTCGATCAATGGCTGAGAACAATAAGACCTGAACAATAGTGGAGCCAACTAATGCTAGGATGGCGCGACAAGGCGGGGCCGACGCCGCCAACAAACGCTTTTTTCAATACAGCGCCTACTACATCTAACTCGTCACCGTCCCTTAGCCGCAGCGATCTCTTGAGCTTCGTCTACTTTCATCATTACCGCGACACGTTGGTGATTTTTGTAGCGAGACCCAGCGAGGAGACGCGGGACCAATAGGCAGGGGGTAAGTTGTAATAGCCAGACATAAGTGGCGAGAAAAATGCTGCCAATCGAGAGATGGTACTCGTCTGGCCCGGTGTTTGGTCCATCCTTTGGTCTTTTTAAAATAATTACATCTCTGGTCCGTATGGCTACATTTCTTTGGTGACTCTCTTGTAGCTCGTCTCTGCGGTCCTGTCGCGCTGCACGCTTCCAGCCTCCCCCGAAAAACCAGAAAGCCACGCTTGAGAAATGTAAAGCCTAATAGTTGCTCACGTCTTTTATTCATTGACACCAAGGGTTGTAAGACCATAGAATCCTTCGTTGTAACACCGTGCTATAATCAACTCCTTGCTACCAAACTTATTTGTCAAAACTTTCATCTCGACGTGTCTGTTGCTGCCCTCCTCACTCACACATACGCCCAATCGAACATTACAGTTGCATGTACCATCGTTATATACCATCACTGTTTCACAGAGGCTAGACTATCATGATGCGCCTAAATAATAGCTCCCAATCATCAATGAATTCTTCAAAGGATAAACAACTTCCGCCCATTCCTCCCCAGCCCGTGCCGTCGTCACCGTTGGCACCGTCTGATCCCAGAAGGACAGAAGCAAGAAGAATATCCAAACTGGACATTCTGATGTCTACACCCCCAACCACGCCAACTTCATTATCAGGAGCAACCCACCGACTTTCCAGAGTAGCGTCTTCAGGATCGACTACCAATTCACTAACCAGCATATCTCTGAATGGCGTAGTGCATGTTACGCCCAACTCCAGTCAAGATTCCGAGTTTCTTCAGGTCAAAACACTAAAAAGAAAAAATTTCAAGAAGTTGTCCTTGGACGCTTCTCCAGTGAAAGAGGCACTGGTCGATGGCCCCGAGTCGCTCTTGAAAACCGAAAACTCCTCCTTACGACAGAAACGCACCAACATGCGTCCTGCCCCTGTGCTCAATTTGAAGCTCGACAATTGTGAGTCAAAGCCAAAAGTCATCCACCAAACAGTCAGCAGAACGCTGAGCCTGTCAAACACCAAACTTAACGTGCAACAAAGCAGCAGAAACATCGATCCCGATTTACAATCGTCGCATGATCTTATCATCGATGAACTTTCAAACTTGGAACTTGCCAAAAAAGAAAACCCTCCCAGCATATTCAATGACAAACCTAGCCAAACCATAAATCAAACGCCCAAACCTTTGAATCGAAAACGCCAAACGGTCATTTCTTCGATCTCCCCTACAAAGTCGTCGGCAACTTCGCCTTCGGATTTACTTGAGTCTACCAACATATTTACAGAAAACTCGTCACCAATTGCCACCACGTCGTCCATAAAACTTAACAACAACGATTTGGTAACGCTCAAGAGCTTGGGGGCAGGTAATTCAGGAACGGTCTCGAAAATCCTACATATCCCTACCCAAAAAACCATGGCCAAAAAGATCATTCATATCGACCTGAAAACAGTGATCAAGACTCAGATCATTAGGGAGTTGAGGATTCTCCACGAGTGCCAATCTCCCTACATTATAGAGTTTTACGGAGCATTTGTTAATAACAACAACACTATAGTCATTTGCATGGAGTACTGCAATTGTGGTTCGCTCGATAAAATCTTACCGTTGTGTGAACAAATGCAGTTTCCCATCTACGTACTAAAAAAATTGGCATATTCTATATTGTCGGGGTTGACTTATCTTTATACAGCACACAAGATTATTCATCGTGACATCAAACCTTCGAACGTGCTTATGACCCACAAAGGTGAATTCAAACTCTGTGATTTCGGGGTATCTCGTGAACTTACCAACTCGTTGGCCATGGCTGACACCTTTGTAGGGACCTCCACGTATATGTCGCCCGAAAGAATTCAAGGACTTAACTACGGAGTCAAATCGGATGTATGGTCCATGGGACTTATGCTCATCGAATTGGCCAGTGGACTTCCTGTGTGGAGCGACGACGATGATGGGACGGATAGTTCATTTGCAGGCAATGGCGGACCAGAGGGAATATTGGACTTGTTGCAACGAATCGTCAACGAAACACCTCCAACATTAACCAAAAAAACCAACCCAAAAACCAATGAACCGTACGATTCATCCTTGTGTGAATTTATAGATTCGTGTTTAATCAAGAATGATTCGGTCAGAAAATCGCCCTGGGATTTATTACAGGACGAAAAGGGGTTTTTGAGTGGTGTTGCCAAAGGTATATATGATAAAGAAGTCAAGAGTTGGGCCAAACTGGTGAGAAAGTTGCATAAAGATAAATAGTTCATTTTAACAATAAATTTCATTAAAAGCTTGAAGATTCAGCTTAAATCGTATATGCGCGATAGCTAACAGACTCAAGTTTGCTGCAAGGGCACTATTTACTTGAGGAAAGATCCACCGGTCAACTCCAACTCCAACTCATAATCAGGCTGGAATTCTCCGTACAACGATTCGGGGTCTGCAGTGGTCTTGACTATATACTCGGCAACGTCGTCAGAAATGATTTGCTTCTTTTGTTGGGATGCATCAGCCAACAACTGTATGTGGCACGAAGCCTCAAATAAACCAAACAAGAAAGCGGCTTCGTCCACGGTGGACCCTATAGTCAATAAGCCATGGTTTTGGAGGAGCGCAGCTACCCCGTTTGGGCCAAGAGATTCGGCGATCTCCTGACCTTCTCTCAAGTCCAAAGCGACTCCGCCAAAGTTGGTGAACACCGAGTGACGTTTGTGGAATATACACACGTCTTGGTTGATCATCTCCAACTCTTTTCCAGAAGCAGAATATGCCACCCCATAACGCAGGTGCGCATGGCATGCAGCCGCAATATCGGGTCTGGCTTTGTGGAGAGCGGCGTGGATCGAGAATCCGGCCGCGTTTACCGCGCTTTGGCCGCCATCTGGGAGAATGTTGCACTCTTCATCCACGTGAACCAAGTCGCTGACTTTGATGAGCGAGAAATGTTTGTTGAGGGGGTTGATCCAAAAGGTACCTGGTGTGACTGGGTCCTTGATGGAAATATGCCCTGCGCCGCCCAACGACCAGCCGGACCTGCCAAAAAACCGAAAAGCACCGGCTAAATGCTGCAACATCCACTTTCTCTTCTCATATGGATCACTGAAGGTGGGTATAGGATGGGGATGGTCCATTCCCTTGGCGATGTTGTGCGACCCTTCGGAGACCGCTTCGTATCCTTTGCTTGTAGTTGCTGAAGGCGTCATAATCGAAAATGTCTACCTACCAAAATAACAAGTAAGTTCCTACTTATATATCATTCGACTACACTAGCGCCTTTCCACTCGCTTAACCCATTCGGGCATAGCGCTGCGCGGAATTCCCAGTTCATCGCGATAAGTAGTGAACGTGACGATAAACAAGCGTCAGATAAAGCACGTGATCGTATTCCTATACATTCAACCACCAGACGTGGAGAAAAATATCTGGTCACTTTATGCAATGTTGCCGTTGACGGACTTGGATATTTCCACTCCGCTGACCTTTTGATTATAACTGGCGGTGGGCTGTAATTTTCTGGTGGATCTGATTTCGTCCATTGCATAACCCGGAATCCTTATGTTCCAATTTCTTTCTAGGTGTAGTTGTACGTCTTTGGCATCGATGGTGTCAACTTTACGATGCTTGGCTAATCTGCATGCAAAGCTAGTGACGGAATCAATAAACTCGTCGGCCAAATCTAGAAGAAGTTCCTCGACGTTTCCATCCATATTTGTTTTGCCATCTCCCTCATCAACCCCCGTAGTATTGACCAATTCGGTGAGTTTTCTCTTGGTTAGCACTCTTCCTCCTGTCTCCGGCAAGTTGCTGGCACTACCATTGTTTGAAAGATCAAACATCGGAAGTTTTGTGATGGCTGGCGTGTTTAGGAACGAGCCCAAACTGCTGGCTGCCCCACCAGTAAGCGATGGCCGTATATCTTCATTGGCTTTGTAGGTTACTGCCACAGGTGGCTTAACGTTTATGGTACTTGAAATGGGGATTGATGGCACACTAGGCTTGGTGATTCCCGACAAGTTGATAGGTGGGGGTTCGCTGGACCGAATGGACTGTGAGGGCGTTTGTGGTTTCAGCGACGAAGCATCCTCTTTGCTAGGACTGCTTGTTTTGGTTTCACTAGCTCCGTTGGCGGCATTGGCAGAAGCAGCAGCATTGGCGGGGGTGACCACAGGAGGTGAAGGCTTGACTTCTGGAGCGACACCTGCACTTGACGAAGGTCTCTGTGGCTGGATGGTAGTGCTGGAAAAGCCTACAGGCGATTGAGCTTGACTAGAGGGTGCTGCTGAGGGCTGTTTAGGGACAGTTTGCGAGAGCTGCGGCGTCGATCCTGGCGTTCTTTGTTGCTGCTGGAGAATACGCTGTGCCTGCTGCTGCACCTGCTGGATTTGACTAATTTGAGGGGCTGGTCTTTGTTGTGATACTCCCAAGTTGCTCATTGCAGGTGAATTGACGGCATTCAAGTTTTGCTGAGGAATGAACTGGTTTTGGTTCTGGCTGGCCGATGGAGTGGGCACCAGATTCATGTTGATGGGTGACCCACTAGTGCTTCCGTTGGCTGTACCAGAGCCAGATTCTGTAGGCGTAGCGCCATTAGCACCAGCATTGCCTTTTACTTGCTGAACCAATTGGTTTCTCATGATAATACCCACCCTCTGGAACTGGGCAAACTTTGCTTTCAAGTCGGTGATTTCTCGATCAATAAGGGCCAGCTGCTCTGAAGTAACGTTACCTTTCTTGCTCTGCTGTAAAATCTGGATCTTTCTGCCTACTTCTTGCAATCTCTGCTTCACCTGGTTGAATCTCTCGACAGTCACGGCATTAGGAGGAATAGCAGGTGTTCCTGTGGCCGTGGAATTGGCACTTGGGGTAGGAGCTTGTGGATTATTACTCCTCATCTGCTGCTGAAACTGCTGCTGCACCTGCTGCTGTGGATGTAGAGCCAGCTGGCTGCTCTGGCCCTGAAAGGGCTGCGTTTGTTGCAGAAGAGGCGATTGTCTTACTTGCTGTTGCATCACAGGAGACTGGCGAACCATATTGGGAGACTGGTGAAGACCGGGAGATGGTATTGCTGGTGTTGCTTGTGCAGAAAGACGGCCTTGTTGCATATTCATAGGAGATTGTGCACTTTGATTCTTGGCTTGAAACGCCTGTTGCGCTTGTTGAGCTGCTGCCATGGCCGGCGAGCGAGCAGTATTGGGAACTTGTGGGTTTTGCATTGGTTGTTGTGGCCTTTGCTGCTGTGGTTGTTGCTGCTGCTGTTGTTGCTGTTGCTGCTGCTGTTGCATTCTTGCCCTCTGTTGTGCCTGGTAGTTGAGCAAAATCTGTCTGATACTTTCTGCTTTGCTATAGTGTTGCTGTTGCTTTACTGGGTCATCTGTTGAAGCTTTGGCCAAGGCAACTTCATTTTTAAGTGCTTGAACTAGCTGTGACACCTGGTTGGGCTGGACGTTTATTTGTCGGTTTCCCTGAGGACGGCTTATATTGTTGGGATTGCCGCTAATGTTTGAGTCCCCAAGGCTATTCATCCCTCCATTACCCATATTATTCTGGTTATTCATCTCTAATAATTGCCGAGATGTTTATACAAATAGCCAATCTACAAGTATATTGTACAAGCTTTGATTCTGTCTACAAAATAGATTTCGTACGAGAGAAATCACGTGACAATTGCACATATCAAGACTCGAGGTGTGGGAGTATCTTGAATACGGACCTCAAATGTAATAAATGGTCTGTAATGAGGAAGAAAAGCTAATTAGGGACGACATTGTAACCACTCAGTATAGGTCTAATTTCTTACTGCAATGATTAATTTCAAGACGTACATACAGTTCCTTATTGTTTTATGCGAGATTGAGCGTTATAACTGTAGAAAGAATTGCACGCTAAGTTTCTGCTCTACATCCTTTATAAATGACACGGACTACTGGGTATAGATGTGGCGTGGCTTATAGTAAATATCTGCTTTGATATCGCCCGCAGATGACGGAATCATAATGTATGTATGTCTATTTACAGTTGGAATAGGTTTGGGATGGTGCTATTTGGGGTATAGCTAGTCTTAATTTTTGACACTTCTATTTAGTTGTTCGTCTTTCGTATCCCATCCATAGTATGATTTTGCCCTAATGTATCCAAAACTAAAGTTGCACCCAAAGATTACAACAATAAATGCTGACACAATACAAAAGAATTTCAACCCCAATGGCTCCACTAATGAATTTATGAGTATTCCAATAGTATTGGCGCTTATAGACGACATGTTGCCGGTTCTGGTGGGGTCCTGGCTCATACACTTGTGCCAGTATGCACATTGTCTTTCGAGTGCCGGCACGATCAAATCTGGATCGCAATTATTCTCGTAGTACGACCGCCGACAGCTTTCAATTTCCACCGCAATGTGAAGTGTTTGTTGCGATATGCTAAACGCAACGTCTTGTTTGATCGACAGCACCACCACCCAAACGAGATAGGCACCATACATAAACACCAACGCGTTGGCTGCTAGCTGGAGATAAGATGATAAAACGTAGGGAAGCTGGGCTGAGGGCCGAGAAGTTGGCGACCATGGCTGGGGCAATTCAACGTTTGCATCGCACAATTGCACTTGTGCATTCGATCTGTCCAAGCGTTGTTGCAGGCGTTTTTCCGAGCGCGTTTCTTCTACCAGAGAAGGTACTTTAGCCACCTCGTTTCCATAGTAGTAATGGTGATGGTGGACGACAGGTGCAGGAGGCGGCTGAACAATTGGAGGTGGCATATGCCGTGAAAGTGGCTGCGAATTACTAAAGAGACCAGGAGCCCTTCCAATCTCACTTGAATAGTTCTGTGTATTGGCCATGGACTTGCGGTAGTTGTAGCTCTGTGTCAACGCATTGTCATGAAGGGTATCTTTACTAGGTTTGTTGTACGATGGAGTCGTGCTGCATGGGGTATTTTCCTTCTCGAGAAATGATTTTATATTCGTCTGTGAATTGAACAGGCTGACGTTTCTGGTTGTTTTAGGCAACCTACTAAGAGTATACTCGTGATCAAACTCGTTATTGGACTCAGGTTTTGGATCCTGTGGTGGCATCAACAAAAGTCGGGGTCGTACCGCCAACTGGGCACCCAAAGTTGTAGGTGAAAGAATACTTGGAAGCCTTTTCAGCTCAGACCTATCTGGTTCAGACCTTGCTGGTTCGCACTCAATCACTTCATCTACCACAGGCTCCACTACCTCAGGCTGCATGGGCTCATCCATCGAGTCGATCTCCATCCTATCATCACTATCATCATGGAAACGGTGCCTTATTTCAAAACCGGGGCTATCCGCAAGCGATAGCGAATTGAGTATACCATCAAAGTCACCGTAACTCATACTGGCTTGCCACTTCGTGAGAGTCAGATTTCGATAGTTGTATTGATTGAGCGGTGCACGACTCTCGCGATGTAGCGATGAGCTAGAAGAGACTTCGAGCTCATCTCATCATATTCTACATTCAAACATGGGTTCGAAGAGGAAGAAGACCGAGAAGCAGAAGGATTTTGTCAAGCCCAAGTTGAAGGTGGGTAAAACCGCTGCAAAACCGGATAATCATACCGATACGTCTTTCGTGGCGCGTGCAATCAACTTGCCCAACCAGTCCCTAGCCAAAAAAGCCACTGCGACTCAGCAGGAAAGAGAAGAGGTGGATTTGAGCCACCACTTGTCCCTTACCAAACATCATGCATCATCAACCAGAAAAGAGGTTTTGGCCTACATTCAACTGCATCTTCCCTCCAATCCATCATTCTACAAGAACATCCTCACTGCCATAATACCGTTGATCGTGGACCAGTCCAAAAGTGTACGCGCAGCTTTGGTCTCGCTATTCGAGGCTTGTGCAGAGAAACAGCCAGGGTTGCTCGATCTTCATATCCGAAACGTGGTATTGTTCATCTACTCTGCCATGACCCATATATCGCCCGAAATCAGAAACGATTCCACTAAGTTTTTGCAGATTTTGGTGATTCATGCTCCTCAGGCTTTGGCCCGTACATACTTTATCAAGACCATCAAAAACTTCTTTGGTATAATGGCATGGACACTCACCGACGATAAAAGAGCCCAATCTGTAGCCATTGCCGCCACTAGTATCGAAGGCTCCACTAAGAAAGCTAGAATTGGCCACTTGGAAGTACTTCGTAACCTTCTAGAAATATGTCTCTTTGAAGACGATTCGGTAGTGCTCGAAACAGACAGCTTAGTGTCGATCCATCCCCAATCTTTCAAGTATATCATGCCGCAGACTCCACAGCCGTACTCGCCATTGAACCTATTCACAGTCACATTGCCCCGTTCTAGAATTGCAGGTCTGACCGACAATCATTCCAGCGGACCTCGGGCATCAGATGGTAGCCTTACCCTCAAGGACTTGGATGTCATTTCATCAGAAGATTTGGACACCAGACGCAAAATTATGATAGACGTATTTGCGAAGCCTTGCTCCAAAAACTTGAAGGCTTTGGTCAAGGAAGGTGGAGAAGTAGGAAGAGAGGCAAACTCTTGTCTTGCTGTTATACAGAAGTTGCAAGACCCTGCTCCCACTGCTACGGTATAAATCCCACATACTGCACATAAATATATATATTGCACAAACCTTTTGGTGAAAAATATCATGTACTATAGATTAGACGAAAGAAGTAGTCCAGCAACATGTTCAGAAGCATTAGTAGGAGCTTATTCGTAGCTAGATATGCATTGCCCAGACCAGCACAGGCCAGGGCTTTTTCGACCACACCTATATTACTAAAGAAGAAGCCTAAGAAGGGTGCGGTCGTCGACGACATCGCAGAGCAGCCTCAAGGGCCCTTGATAGATATGGACGATGCCACACAAAAGTTCAGTCAGGTTATTGATAAGTTTGTGAAGCTCGCCAACGAAAGCAAGCTTGGCAAAACCAATCCTCGTATTTTTGATAAACTCACTGTGGATAACGGTGAAGAACAGGTGCCTTTTAGCAGTGTCGCCCAAACATCAGTGAAGGGCAGAAACTTCATTATCACCTTGTTCGACCCAGCCAGTTCCAAGCATGTGATCAATGCGATCTTAGGGTCTGGCTTGAATATGAATGCGCAGGTAGACCCATCCAACAAATACACATTGAAGGTGCCGTTACCTCCAGTGAATACCGAAACCAAAAAGGAAAGTGTCAAGCAATTGAAAGAAGCTTTTGAAAAATTCAAAAACGGCTCCTCAAAAGGTACCCTTGCCTTCATAAGAGCAGATGTCAAGCACAAATTTGCCAAACAAGTCAAAAAACAAAAGAGTGATGCGGAACAGAAAGCATTACAAGACTTTGAAAAGTTGCACAAGCTGTCCTTGGATAAATTGACCGAAGCATTTAAGTCTGCCGAGTCTGCTATATTGAAGTAGGTTCCTAAAAACTGATTCCCTCACCTATAAAAAGCCGTTTAAAGTTGGTTTCACACCAATTGATAACTTTGAGACTATGGCTTATCAAGTCTTTAGAATCGATCTTATCTGTACATATACAATAAAACTCAAAAGTATCGTCCGATAACATGAAGCCCGTGACATTGTTGTTCCACTTTGTGTAGGTCAACCTTTTGTTGTGACTAAAGCCCTGATTTAGCAAATTGTTTGAATCCTTTTTCTGTAGCGCCTTTTTGACCCTAGTATTATGTAACATCGAATAGAAGTACACCAATTGAAGATAGCTGTTGGTGTCGGCCTTGCTATTGTAGTGCATCATGTCACTCATTATAAACTGGTTTCTCTTGGTCATCTTATAGATGAAGTGTTTTATGACAGGCACTTTGATATCGTGCAAGACCGATAATTTGGTAGACAAGATGAGTTCCTTGTACAATTTTGTTTTGAACTTTTCCTTTTTGATGATTTTGTAGATGATATACTTTGAAATTTCTTGCATTTCAAAGAACGTGTTTTTGTTGCTGCTGACCAAAATTATGGTCATTGGAGGACCCACTGATTTTCCAGCGTGTTCACCAATAAAATCTCCCAAATAGAATTTACGAACAAACACGTACAAGAACCCGTTCTCGCTGAAGTTGGGCATACATAACGGGAACCAAAGATCGCCAGCTGTGTCGTTTTCGGCCCCATGTGATTCCGTAGACTCGATCATGGCAAATAGCGAGGCTATATCTTGGTTAGCCATATCATGATTCCTAGGTTTCAAAAAACTAAGGATCTTACTGGAAACAGTAAGAAATGCAAATAGAAGATCTTCGCTCACATACTTCTCCTCGTCCCCCTCTTTACCCATACCAAAAAAGGACAGGAGCATCTCTAGTTTGTCAGCCTGCTTATTTTTCTGTACCTTGAGCTTTTTTGTCGAGAGCAATATGTTGTTTAGCTTACTTCGAGAAGTATTGGTAATCTTGATATTCTGAAGACTAGACCCCAACAATTGGCTAGCAAAGTAGTCGAAACCAGCACCACTTTGCCCAACAATGTCATCTTGATTATATTCGAGGCCATATGTTAGTTTCATGCATAGGTTGTCCAAATTATGGAAATCAAGAGCTGTAAGTACTTTGCGTAAGTCGTAGTTCATACGATTGTGGAAGTTCTTCTTCAAAGACGGCTTAGAAAGAATGGAAAGAAAGTAGCTGTAGAGTATATCGAGCTGTTTGACCAAGGTGCTTTCGTTCTCATTAGTTTCTTCCTTGTCATTAGTCTGAGTCATTAATTCGTAATTGATTTTTGTGATTGCAACCAATATAATTTCATTCTTGTTCAAAACTACAAGCTTCAAGTTATCGCCTAGCGTCACTGACTTGATTTCGTCTTTCACATTTTCTTCAAAGGTGGAGACAATCGTAGTGATGATACCCATATACCCTATGATAAGGTCATCTGCACCATTCATAGAATATATAGGTTTTCCTGCCGACGAAAGGATGAAAAACTGCTTGAACTTGTTGTGGAACGCCTCCTCGTTTTTACCCTTATCTATTTGAATGTACTTACGGTAGAATTCGTCTTCACTGAGCTTTTCGGTAGTATTACCTATGTTAAGATCAACATAAGAAGTTGGATTGGTTGTCGAGGATTCGTCATTATGCCTAGACTCATTTCGTATGAGATCATTGAGCACATTCTGGAGATCTTCCTCGTCCTGGGTCCGGCTCTGGTCGATATAATTGCTATCGTCATGCTCATCACTGCTGCTATAATTGGCTCCCAATATAGTAGAATGTGAGATGCTAGATTTATTCAGGCGAGTGGTGGTCAAGATAGGCTGATTGGTACGTTCAAACTCGTCTATGAACGAGTCGACCCCGACTGTTTCCAAGTTGACTGCTGTGGTGGGACCACTAGACATTCCGATAGAGCCAGCAGGACCTCTAGGGTATTCGTATGCCGAAAATTGGGGACTCGGTGTTCCACTGGGCAACAAGTGTCGCAAGTCTGATAGTGTTCGTGTGGTTTTGGGAGGTGGCCGTAACGTTTCGCTGGACTGATGTGTGCCATTTGAGTCAGCACTGGGCGACTCTTCGCTCAAATTTTCTGGAGTTTGACCAGCATCTTCGGCTATATCTTTACTGACGGATTGATCAGTCGCCAGTTGTATATTCGCACTGCCTGCCTGTGGATCTCTAGCCATTGATCTATCTACCGTCTCGACACTATAAGAGTTGACTTACGAATAATTATGTATTTATATGCAGTACCGAGATAACGCAAGTGTTTACGTCAAGAATTTGTACCAGATTATGAAAACGAAAATCAACCCCACGCCTACAATTGGGATATACTGTCTGATAAGAGCCTCCAAGTTGATTCTCTGGGCTCTCTTTCTATACTTGAGCGAGTCGCTCTTCAAACTTGACGATAAGTCACTCATTTTGTCAAGAGAATCGCCTCTGTACAACAAATCCTCTATGTTCTTCGTCATTACCTTCTTTACATCTGCCAAATCGTTGTTGAGTTTGTCCAAGTTAGACTGGGCTCTTTGATCTTGATAGATTTTCTTAGTCTTGCTCAAAAAATTATCAAAGGAACTGAATCCAAATGGTCTAGCACCACTGCTCAAAGCTTCTTGTCCATGCGAATGCTGGAATTCTGATGAGACTTCTTCCAAATACGAGAATGCGAGCTTTCTAGGATACGATCGTTCGCAGATCGCCAAGTAAATGATGGAATTCACAATCAAATAGTGGATGCTGTAGGCACCCGACTCAATTGTAGCCTGTGGTTCTGAGTTTGGCGTGATTCGACTAATGAGAATCTTGCACTTTTTCTTCTGGTCCAACAATGCTGGATCGTTATTATCATCTACTGATCCACACAAAGGAAGGGCTAAATGTTAGTTTTAAACACAATTTTTTGGCCGACCACGTTCGTGATTGCCCTATACACCTTACATACCATCATAACGGTAGATTAAAGTAGCTTGTACCATCGCACGTACTTCTCTGCTCTACGTCTCCACGTATCACTTGTTGAAAGTGCGATACGGTTGGAATGAGAAGACACGTGACCCATACTCTTCGTGTAGCTACCACGAAGGGTACAAATTTTTAGCCCACTAATAGAAACAACTAGGGTAATAACACAAACATATACCCAGTGTCTGTTTGAATATTTGAAGAAGATCGCTCCATATAGAAAGATGGACTTATCGAATTTATCGATGGACCTTCCGCCAACAAAATCGGTCAACCAGACATCGGTTGATGATCTCAGCAAGGATTTGACTACTGAATTCAAGAATGCTGCCAAGTCTGTTGCCAAACTTTACAATTCAACATCTTCAGGTACCACTCCATCTGCCAGCCAAAAAGCTGAGTTTGCCAATGCCGCCAGATCAGTGGCCGCATTGTACCGACTCACTCACAACGCCACTCTGTTGCTCAAATACAATGGCTATTTGAACTGCTTAGATGATTTGTTGGAAGTTATCGCTGACGACGGTGATGTGGAAAACTGGGCCTTGACCAAACGGGCCGAAATCACCAACCTTCACAACGTATCTTCGTCTGATTCGGAGAAACAATCGACCGCAGAAGCCATTGAGAAATCGGCAGAGAAGAATGCTAGCAACGTCTCAGCCACGCCGGACTTCCAGTTTCCACTTGATTTTCAGTTCAACTTTGATCACGATATCAGACCCAGGCATCCTATAGTACCCGGATTCTCGCCATTATCCGTCCAGCATAAACACCACTATCGTCCTGCGTCTCGAAAGGCAGAATTATACAAAGACCTGGTGCTGTCACCTCTGAAATCTAGCAGTTCTGATGATGATCTTGACGATCAGGTCGTTTTGAAGAAGTTAAAGCATGATCAAGGCAAGAAGAAATGGAAAAAGACCATGTCAGATCACAATTCTTCGCATTAGAAACTTTGGAGCATACAAAGTACATTGCATCACTCGGTTTTATTGGTTCATTTCTTATATTGGTTTATAGAGGTTTATATTAGTTCTTTTATTTGTTACAAAATTATGCAAAGTCTATAAAGATTATGTAGATGGTTAGTAACCAAATAACCCATCGTCATTATCACCATAATCCTCGTAATCTTCTTCATCGCTATCGTCATCGCTTTCACTATCATCTTCATCCAGCGATTCCGATTCGTTTCCTTCAACCAATCCTTCTAAAGTGAAGCACAATAAGGTTTCGTTCTTGGCCTGAGTTCCCCTGCCAACTTCATGAGTCGATTCAACATTACAGTTGGTAAGTTTGACTTTACTACGAATAAGAACTCCGTTTCCTATAATACAGTTTTCCAATTGGGTATCGTCTTCTATGGTGACATTGTCCAACACAAGGGAACCGGTCAATTTGACTCTCTTGCCGATAACACAGTTCTTACCAACTACACTTCTCTTCACGTTGGTTCTTTCACCAAGAACAGTACCATCGCCGATCAATGAGTCTATTCCAACATTAGCAGCCAATTTATCCTTGGCCTGAGAAGCTTGGGCTGCTTGTCCTTTGGCGATAGCCTGAAGTTTCATGAAGTATCTGTTGGCTTCCATTAATACAGGTACATTGTTAGCTCTGAGAAAGGTTGCTTGATGGGGTATCACCAAAAAGCTAATGGTCTCTTTGGCACTGGAATGCTTCCATGATCTTCTCGACAAGTCTCTGACAACTTTAGTGACTGATCTATTATGGAAGTACGCTTCGTTAAACTTGTCCTCGTTTTGATCAAAGATCTTGAAAATTTGGGCCGAGCCAAAAAAAATGGAGCTGTTCAACAATGTGGTGCTTACAGTAGATCTTGGATATCTCCATAACATTTGGGTTCTAATTTGCAAGGCCTGTTGGAAGTCGATGGCTTCCTTGTCGTATATATCAAGTAAGTTCATTTTTCCGTCAGGAAGTTCTGAGTAAATGGTATAGTTTTTAGGGAATATCTTGCTCTTTTTGTCTTCAATTTCCAACTGATTTTTGTAGTGAACCAACAATCCAATGTCAGAATCGTCCTTGTTTCTGTATGCTTCGATCAAAACTTGAGGGGGTAAATTGGTGATGAAGTCGCACGGTAAGAGCACGAAGCTCTCGCTAGGACTAAGAGTCGAGTTCTTGTACAATTGATACAATACGTCACCACTATGGTCTGTATCCATGCCAACTATATCAAAGGTAGTGGTGTTTCCAGTTCCGTCATCGGCACTGATTCCTTCAATTTCTTGTTTCAAGGCTAAAATCTGGGAGGCGGCGGTCTTGTAGTTATTAATGGCCGCTTCAATATCGTCTTTACTGGCATTATCAGTCACAACAGTCACCCTGGAAAAGAAGGCCTTCTCGCACCATTCCAATACATATTCGATCATGGGTCTGTTCGCTATGGGCAACAAAGCTTTGGATGTTCCCGAAGAACGGGTTTGCGAAAAAGGATTGAGCGCGTGGCCCTTTCCACAAAGTATAACAGCATGAAACTCCATCGTATGTCTGCCTTTACTTGTATATGTCTGCACCTATCTGTAGATCACCATATAGAGGTTTAGGAATTTTTTCGTGATCACGTGCGGTAGTGCTCGCGGCCAAAAGCTGTGCTCAGTTGTGAGTTTGCCACTTTTCTTGTAGTCACCAACCCAGAGTATAGATTGACAATTGAAGTTAGCATTGTATCTTTATCCATCTAGGACTCGGCAGCAACACAACCAACACAAATCAATATGAGTGCCGAAGAAGATCCACTTTTAGCAGCATTGAACAACGAAGCACCAGAAAACGATAATGAACAAGCTACAGAACCCAAAGATGTGGAAAGAGAAAGAGCTTTGAGTAAATTTAAAGAAAAGTTAATTGAGCATAGAAAGTGGGACTCTAGACTAAAGGAACTCCGTCTCAGTATACGAGATTTGGATAGAGACTACGACAAAACCGAAAACGACATCAAGGCACTCCAATCAGTAGGACAAATCATTGGTGAAGTGTTGAAACAATTGGATGACGAAAGATTTATTGTTAAAGCATCCAGCGGTCCACGCTACATTGTTGGATGTAGGAATACAATCAAAAAAGAAGCCTTGAAAAACGGTGTCAGAGTGTCATTGGATATGACCACTTTAACCATCATGAGAATCTTGCCAAGAGAAGTTGATCCTTTGGTCTACAATATGACTACTTTCGAGCCTGGTGAAATTTCATTCACCGGAATTGGTGGTTTGACCGATCAAATTAGAGAATTACGTGAAGTGATCGAATTGCCATTGAAAAATCCCGAATTATTCACGAGAGTCGGTATCAAATCTCCTAAAGGTGTTTTATTATATGGTCCTCCAGGTACCGGTAAAACCTTATTGGCCAAAGCTGTAGCAGCAACCATCGGTGCCAACTTCATTTTCTCTCCAGCATCGGCTATTGTCGATAAATATATCGGTGAATCAGCTAGATTGATAAGAGAAATGTTTGCATACGCCAAAGAACATTCTCCTTGTATTATTTTTATGGATGAAGTCGATGCTATAGGTGGTCGTAGATTCAGTGAAGGTACTTCTGCCGATAGAGAAATCCAAAGAACCTTGATGGAATTATTAAATCAAATGGACGGTTTCGACACCTTGGGCCAAACTAAGGTTATTATGGCTACCAATAGACCTGATACTTTGGATCCTGCCTTATTAAGAGCCGGTAGATTGGATAGAAAGATTGAAATTGGCTTGCCAAATGAAGCCGGTAGGTTGGAAATCTTCAAAATTCATACTTCAAAGATAGCTAAACAAGGTGAGTTTGATTTTGAAGCCGCCGTCAAAATGAGTGATGGTTTCAACGGTGCGGATATTAGAAACGTTGTTACAGAAGCCGGTTTCTTTGCCATTAGAGATGAGAGAGATTACATTGTCCAAAACGATATAATGAAGGCCGTCAGAAAGGTGGCCGATGTCAAGAAGTTGGAAGGTAAGTTGGACTACGAAAAGTTGTAATGGATCTTTTTAAGTAAGTTATGGAAAACTATAACAGTATATACATGCTTTATAACCTTTTGAATGATTTTAATTCAACTCAATAGGTAACTTCGATTTATTAATTCATTTTGATTATCATTCGTAGAAGCGCTAGCTTGGAGTAGAGCTTTCGAGCTATTGTTGCTTATCAGCAACTTCTTGAATATTTTTTATGGTCTTTTCAAAATCTGGAATGGTGGACTTAGATAATGCATCCAAATGAGCCAAAATAGCAGGATTCTCTATAGTCTTCAAGTGTTCGGCGATCTTGGTACCAATAAAGTCTTCGATATCAGGCGACAACTTGGAGTATACCTTCTTTGGTTTGTTGGCGTTCTTGGCCAAGTAGATCTTTTGTTCGATAGTTAATGGCATTTCAGGAGACTTAAGTTTACGAGCTTGTAATTCAGAGAGGATTCTCTTCTTATGCTTGGAGTGTGGGTTTCTCAATTGGCTTAAAGCTTCAGCGGGGATTGGAGGCTTGGCGATAGTTTGAAGTTCATAGGTTTTTTCCAACACAGTATCGCCATCTGTCGATAAAGGACCATCCTCAAGCTTTCCAGGGGGGTTTGGCCATGGAATTTCGATGGTATCATGATGTTTCACGAATCTTCTTGGTAACCATTTCTTGTATCTATCATCGTAGTATTTATCGCCCAATTCGATTTCTTCGGCTACTAAATAGTTGGTGGCTCCACTTTCGTCATTTTCTTTACCGGCAAGTCTGACCTGAGATCTTGGGATGAAATTTGGGAAATCTATGAGATGACTGGTTTGGCCATCAACCCAGTTTGACTTTTGGAATAATCTCTTGGATGTAGAATTAGTAACAACAAAAGAGTCGTAGTTGGCAAGATATTTGGTCACAGTGGTTATAGTGCCTTTCTTTTCACCCTCCGTTATGTAGATTAAGTCACCTTCGGTGATCCCAATGTCATGCAGCAATTTGATGTCTTTTTTCTTGAGCATTGGAGGAGTCTCGACGTCGAAGGTCGGCAAGGCATATTTCATGGCCTCTCTCTGGAACTGCTCACGGAGACGCTTTGGGAGGGTCTCAATGTCCCTCGTTAATCTCTTTTTAGCTGTGCTCCAAGACATAGTAGATACCTATAATAAACTCTTTCTTGGTAGACTTTGTTAGCGAAAAATTGATAAAATTTTTGAATCGGTTTCGGTAGATGCACGAAAAGACAGAATGGAAATCTAACTATTGCAAAAGAATACTGGACTACAACTCGGACTATATTTTGAATTAAAGCTGGCTAATAGGTACATTGATCAACTATTATAGATAGAAGTAAAGGTTTATAGTATACAATTTTGGATTAGTAGAGTGGACCAACTACTCGGTACAAATGCTTATGAACTCTTGTTCGTTGACTAGTTTGTTAGTATGGTGTATTTTGCAGGCGCGGAAAATATACTTACTCTCTCCATCCTCATCCAAGTCGAATTCGTCTATCATGGCTCTCAACTCGTCGTCTGTAAGATTCTCGCCCAATTCTTTGGAGACTCGTCTCAAATTCCTCAAGCTGATTTTTCCAGTTCCATCATCATCAAACAACTTGAAAGCTCGGCGTATCTCGTCCAACGGATCTCTGTTTACTATCTTTTCACCCACTACAACAGTTAGTATTTGTTACGTCCTTGCATCTCACTGAATACTTACCTGCTTGGAAAAAACTTTCGTACGTTATTAAGTTTCTGTCATCTGTATCATATTCATGTATTATGTCCAATACCTCTCTCTTTGACAAATCGAACCCAAGTGCCCTAAACGCTACCTTCAACTCGTGGTAGTCCAAGCACCCGTCGTTATTCATATCGAAAAGCGAAAAGGCCTCTCTTATTTCTTGCTTTTGTTCATTCAACAATTCCAATTTCAAATTTCCAAGTGCACGCTTATTGGGTCCCCCATTTCCACTACTGGATATGGATAAATTGTTCTGATGTGACATAGTATGTTACTGTGTGAACGCCAACTAGACGTCTTGTTCGTTTCGCGTTCGCGAAATTTCGAGATGTGTTGATGTCTGAGAGATCACGTGTGTAATGAGATAAGGTGGAGATCTAGTACTCCAGATAGAGCCAGAAATCTACAAAACACTCGATTGGCTTACTTCGTAAAGAGAAACTCTTGGGTGATACGAGATTTCTCGGTTCAAATTATGTCGCTACGACTAGGAGATGAAGTGACGGTAAGAGATGAGCCTGGACAGATCAGATACATTGGAGAAACAAAGTTTGCCTCTGGGATATGGTATGGTGTAGAATTGAAACGAGAAATCGGAAAGAACAATGGTTCAGTCAATGGTGTCTCATATTTTGAATGCTCGAAGAAGGGAAACTACGGAGTATTTGTGAGAAAAGAATTAATTCAGGCTAGTACTGATAGTGTTTCAGATGGAGTCAGGCCAACTTTTCATACTTCCATGCACTCAGAAAGCTCTGTTTCATCTACCACTCGGCGCTCACCGACACCAAACAGTGAAAAATCCAGATCTCCTGGCCCAGATCAATCCACGCTCCGCAAAATCATAGAGAAGTTGCAGACCAAACTACAAACCACTACACAAGATATCAAGGGATACCGAGCCCAAATAGAAAAGCTAGAGCAAGATATTGCTAGGCATGTAGCCAGATCAAATGAACTCGAATCTACCCTTGAAATGATGACTACAGACATGGCATTTCAGGAAAACACCAAAAATGAATTATATTTCAAATTGAACGACTTGCAATTGAGATACGACGAGTTGAAGACTGACTATCAGATAATGCAAGAAGAGATCGAACTCAATAA
This sequence comes from Suhomyces pyralidae, assembly GCA_003706505.3. Taxonomy (NCBI): domain Eukaryota; kingdom Fungi; phylum Ascomycota; class Pichiomycetes; order Serinales; family Debaryomycetaceae; genus Suhomyces; species Suhomyces pyralidae. The sequence continues at coordinate 244,038 of PPLO03000013.1, forward strand.
ACAGATTGAGAACGAAATTAAGTCCCTGCTCCAAGCATCCGATGCTGATAATACTCCTTCTTCTGACGATGTTCAAATAATATTGCAGAGAAACAGCCAGTTGGAGGCAGCATTGATAAGTTTGCAAACCTTGACGCACAACTCAGAGCTCAACATGAAAGCGGAAATAGCCTCTTTGAATTTGAAACTAGATCAAAACGAAGTACAATTGGCTGACTATTTTGAGATCTCCAAAAAGTTAGAGGTAGCTAATGAGACAATCGAATCGTTACAATCTCAATTGGACTCTGCTCTTTCTCTGGAAAAGATGATTGAATACTTGAATCTAGAGAACGAGAGACTTCAGGAGAAAGTCAAATCTCTCCAAGGAACTGTTGACGAACTATCTGAGCTACATGAATTGGATAGAAGCTTGGAGGAAAATCAACATATTGTCGAGGAAGATTTGCGCAACAAGTTGAAGCACCTACTGGAAGTGATAAGAAATGACCAAGGTCTTTTAAAAGAGCTAGAAAAGAAGAATACATACTTAGCATCTAAACTTCAAGATTTCAAAACTGGAAAGTCCGATACTCTGGAAGAGTCCTTTGATTCTGAAGAACGCAATCAATTGCTTAAGCAAATCGAATCTCAAAAGCTTCAAATAAAAAATCTAAGTATAGCTACCTTCGCAGATAGAGTTGATTTATTCGTGGCCCATTCCGAAGTCGAACTGTTACAGCACAAGCTTATTACTGCGAAATACACACTGACTGCAATCTCTTTGGGAGATTTCATACATCTCATTAATTTCGTTAAGACCAATATTCTGAAATGCGTAGTGATCAATAGAATTATAGCTTTATTGAAGGATGATACTACAGTTTCAAAGTTGTTTCAAATACAGATTCTAAACTCAAACGGCATTCTACAAAGGTATCTTGAAGCATTGTTACGAATTTTTGAATACAACTTCTGCAACGAATTGTTGAAACCCAAGGTTGACTCGCTTAAAAAATGTCTCCAGAATTTGGAATTGTTGGTCACTGGCATAATAGAAAGTCTCAGGGAGCAAAATTATGTGGCCATTGATACATTCTTTCATGTCCCATTCATCACCGAACTCTCGACTCGTGTTCCTTTACAATTGAATTCCGAGACTAATTATTATAACGAAACGTTTGCGTGCTACGGATTTGTGGTTAAAAGCTTGCTTTCATCTATAGACTCAAGCTTAAAGCTAATCAACGATTCCAAGAAAGCCGAAGTCGCACTTGATCATCAAGATGATATAAGCCGTCTTTCGCATAAACTAATACATCTCAATGAGAAATTGATCAATTTATCTCAAGAATTTGCTACTGGCGACGGTGATATCAATGTCATCAAAAACGGTATGGATATTGAATGGAATGATTTCATAGAAACCAACAACAGTTTAATTGCTATTTGTGGAAAGTACTGGGATAGCCTCGCACAAGAAGAGGAGCCATCGATTAATGAAGAGGAATACGAAATATTCGTATCGATTTGCAACCAAGTGACTGCAATTGTGTACGGAGTACTGGAAAGCAACAACGATGATATTCGCTCAATATACCAAGAACTTGAATTTGAACGTAAATCAGAGGTGTCCGACAGTGAGGAAACCTCAGCTGATGGGATAGCATCTATGAGAGCCAAATATTCAGAAATATCACGAACGCTTTTGGAAAAAGACCAATTGCTTGATGATTTTAGGTTGAATGTTCAAATGCTTGAGGGAAACATGAAGTCACTTAATCAAGCACACGGCGAACAATTTGATGCGATCAGCGCAGAGCTCCGAAACGTAAAGATGGAGCATGAAAAGAGTAAAAAGCAAGTGGAAGAGTTGCTTACCAAGAACCTCGATTTGGAAGCTGAAATTCAAAGCTATGTCAAATCAAGTCAGATGTTTACCAGTGACTTGGGCAATTTTGATGACATGAAATCAGAGAACGAAGCAGGCGCCAAGTTAGCCCTCATTGAAGAAATAGTGCTTTTGAGAAAAATGGTTCACCATACATTCAACAAGCAGCTTCAATCCGACGACTATTCGTGGCTCGAGAAGCCACTCGTCAAAGCTACAAAGCTGCAAACGTCTGCTCATAGTGAAAAATTTATCTACTGTTCAAAAACCTTGAGAGAGCTTGCATTACAGACGAAGCCAGTAAAGATTTCAAACGTCAGCAACTGGCAACCTCGGGCATCTTCACAAAAGTATATTGCATTGAGTCTTCAAGAGAAGGCTCAATGTTACTATAGATTAAGAGACTCAGTGTTGGAAAGTCCATGGTTACGTGATTGAGTATGCTTTTTCTCGTACTTTTCTTCGGTGATTTTCTTCTTGGGCCATTTAGTCACCAAATCTATATTTGCAGCAGGCTGGAACCAATCCAAGATTTTAAGTATGAATATATCGATAATGACACATAGTACAAAGAACTTTCCAGCTACGAACCCACAACAATAGTACTTCTGAAGCCTTATCAATAATGGTTCGTCAGGTTTGTCGTATAATGAGTTGTAGACATTCTCTGTTCTTTTGGCAACGTTTTCCCAGCTGTACATCTTTTTCACCTCATCGTGAAAGTTGGAGGTATCGATTTTACCAGACTCGAGAAGACCGATTGCTTTCACGGCTGCTTCTGTCAAAGAGTCCGCCTGGGGCTCGGCAAATGTAGTCATATGGCTGGGCAACACCTCGGGGATACCACCCACCTTGGTAGTAACAACATATAAGCCACAAGAAGCTGCTTCCACGATGACAGTACCGAAAGCTTCAGTCACAGAAGGGTGGAGGTATATGTCACCCTTGACCATTACGTTTCGGACATCCTCGTGCTTCACTGAGCCCATTAACGTGACTCTTTCGTGCAAGAAGTACTTTTCTCTCATCTGCTCTAGGTCAAGGAATTTGGGGCCGTCTCCGGCAATGAGGAAATTTACATGACGAGCCTGCTCACAGATTCTTGGTATCACTGCTATCAACAAATCAGCTCCTTTATTAGGAAACAATCTGGAAATCACAACAATAGTGATGGTTTTCTTGTCTTTTATAGGTATAGGGTTTTTTTCTGGGTAAAAATCTTTGGATATCACGGCGTTTGGTATCACCGATACATGCAATGGGTCAATGGTGGCTCTTAGTACCGTGTTCTCTTTACAGGTATGGGAAACACAGATTATGTGGTTGGTATCACTCAAAGTAAACTTCAAGATCTTGTTCCCCACGATAGTCAACAAGCCGGCAAAACCAAATAACGAATGGTCAGTAAAAACTGTTTTCAAGCCCATGGTACGAGCGTGTAGTATGGCTTCGTGGCAGATATTTGAATAGGATCCGTGACCATGTACAATATTTATCTGCTCACGAATGTATATGTTGCGTAGGATGGGCATGGCCAGGAATAATGAAGGAAACGTAGAGCTTCGAAACACCGCCACATACGGCACGTAGTACACTTTGAGCCCATTGGTCAATGTCCTGACGCCTGTTCTAGAGTCATAATTGTGAGTAATGATCACCACTGAATGACCAAGCGCTATCAACTTCTGTGATAAGTGATGAACGTGGAACTCGACTCCTCCTGACTGCGGGTAGAAGAAGTCGGTGACCATAGCTATGTTGTAGCCCATGTTGTACTATGAAGGGTCAGGAACTATATGGGGTTATTGTTTCCTTGGGCCATTCACTGGTGGCTTATAGCTAACTCAATATGTGCAGTCAACCTCTAGCTATACGTACTTTCACTATTTACTGTCCCGCGCGGTCTACTGAAATTTACACCAAATATAAATCAGTTTTCGAAGCCACGCGACTTCACTAAAACTGATGAAGATTGTTTAATTAAATATATATATAGTCTATTCAAGGAACATATGCTTCTCTGGGTAAAGTTGCAACCGAGTTTTTGAAGTTTATAGTACATTGTTGGTAATCCCACACGCTCTGTTCACAGAGCATGATACCATATTGCAAGTTCAATTTGGTTTCCAAAAGCACCTTTACCAAAAGCTCTTGCTGTGCTTGGTTGAAGTTGGCCTTTACTTCAGGCGGGAGATCTGCCGTGGTTGGCCCAGGCGCTGCTAAACCAGGGACAGGCGTAACGGATGGCGGCGGCGGGGTGTGTGTGGGGGTGGCCGAAGCAGGAATGGCAGCTGCATTTCTCTTTTCGGTCATGTTCCAAGCATCCACACCCGAATGGTTTCTCACCAATAATAAATCACTGGCAACAATCATACCACCATTTGGACTTGGAATAACCACAAAAGTTCTATCAAAAGACTTTTTGGCCAATGGGATCTTCTTTTTGTTATTGAATCTACCTCTAGGACCAATTGAATTGAGTCCGTCCAAGTTATCGGGTTGGGATGCCTCATCAAATGACCCATGAATAGTTATCATAATTCCACCAAGCTGAGCAAATCTGTATGCTTCCATGCTGAAAAGCTCTGGTTTGGTCATCAAATCGTGACGAGTCTTTGGTAATTGGGAGAAAAACTTAAAGATGCTCTCTTGTCCAACTGCCACTCTTGAAGTCCTCTGTTTGGAGGCACTGATTCTAGTCAAATTTCTCGAAAGTGGTATGTAGTAACCGAAGTCAGCTCCGGAAAAGTTGGCATTGGAGTTGGTGGAGTCTATTAAATGTGGGTGCGCTGTGTCGACTTGCATGGAAAATTGCGATTCGTTTTGGTAAAGAATCATTAGATCTGCTCTATTGGCATCCCATAGCTTGTAGTAATTAGATATGAAGTTGGTGGCCACGTTCTGTAGTTCCTCGTCTTGGAAAAACATGGTACTTGGGTTTTCCATCGGAAACGTCAATTTGTTTTTCAATACCTGTTCGTTTCTTATTATTTCGCCATTCAAAACGACTAATCTAGGGAAAATTTTCATAATGTCGAGCTTTGTAGATAAAGCGTTATTATTGTTTACAGGACCTCCGAATCCTCCCATGCTATTCTGTCCATCGATCAACGGGTTTCCAACCAAAATCAACTCTCTGAGATAGTTCAATTTGTTTTTCCAAATCTCAAGACTTCTGACTTTAGCGAACTTGTTATTTTGTAAGGAGAGATTTTGTAAAGTCGGGAATGTTTGAGCTAAAGTACTGACGGTGGTTAACTCAGCTAGTTCGTTACCTGACAAGTCAATACTGACTACGTCAAGCTTCAAGTCTTTAGCCACTTTCATCAATGCAGGGAAGAACTTGGAAGATGTAGAGTTTGAACTGAAAAACCCTCCAGCGTTCACAGTCGGATCTTGTCTGACCGAGCTCAAATTGAGTAGTTTAATCTCTGGCAGGTATCTTGATTTAAGGAACAGCGATAAGGCTTCGATAGCATTACCGGTTCCTGGGTTGGCCATATTTACTCCCATCTTGGCTGAGAACGAATTTGCCAAAACAGACTTTGAAAACCGAAGTGAATTTCCAGCAAATTTCACTCCAGACCAATTCAAAAGTTCGTTGGCGGTATGGTCTGACTTTACATAACCTTTAAGGATTCCACTATTGTGGTCAACACTATAATTGCTGACAACTATCTTACATTTTCTTGAGATGAAATTTATGCATTCTTCAGGACTGGCACCATTCCAACCAAGAATCTCGACAGCTACTGCATTTTGTTGTGCATACTGGTCGATAGCTTGTTGGCTGAAGTTGTTGTGGTTATTATTGTTATTGTTATTCTTGTACTGGTTGTTGTAGTTTCCTCTTCCTCTACCACGATAACTCATTATGCCGTGCACAGTCTAGTATGTTTGCAAGGCCGGATAAAATAAGTGAAATATAATTTTATTGGTGCGTGCACGCCAATCTTCCAACGCGATTTCTGTGGAAGTTGCAGCATTTACCAGACATGATCTGCAACTAAGGCATCATAGCTGCGTGCATTTGATAGATTTTCATATATATCCTAGCTACTATATTACTGTTCTGTTCTTACATAGATACCTAGCTATTGTATTTAAATCACGAGTTTTTTGATTCGCACATATGAGTTATGCCATTCAGTAAATGAATCAATTATTCATTTACTTTTTCATCATCGATCTCTCCGTTTTCATGCAAAGTACCAACCACTATATATTTGTTCTCGAAATGCTCCTCCCAACTGTTCAAAGATTCTCTTTCCAAATCAGTTAAGTCTTTCAAGTCATCTATTGGTTGATCAGGTGGAGTCAAAAGATCAAGCTCAAATGAGTTCTTGGCCAATCCACGAGAAGCATCTCTTCCAGCGAAGTTCTCGTATGGCCCACCTGGTCCATAGAATGATGCCCCTTGAGTCACATTAAAAACTCTGTTCTTGACTGCTATGAAAATCTTGGGATCATCAGTTCCATTGAACTTTTGTAACGTGAGTGGCGTGAATTTGCCTGCAACAACTGGTCCTTCTTTAATTTCGGTTTCTGCGAATGGATTGACGACAGAGACGTCTGACAAGATATTTCTGAATAGGAAGACAATCACCAAAACGATTAAGATGGTAGTAATCATGGTAAATGAAATGATGTGGTAGGTCAAAGTATTTCACAAGATTGTCATTTTCATTACCCCATCTTTAGTCACGTGATATATAGCGCCATAGCTTATTAGGAGTAGTTCGTTGCTGCATTGGCAGCTTTCTTTCACATGGTACTTCCTGGCTGAGCATGAACCATGGTGTTGTTGTCTATATTCTTTGAAATGTAGTTTCTCATACCAAGCAATTGGTCTTTGAACAATTGCAGATCACGTGCCCGTATTAATGAACACTTTTTCCGACTTTCAATGTTCTTGAAGCCAACTGCAACTAGAGATGGGTAGAGATATAATTTCGTTGGATGATCTTACCCCAAACAACCTCGGTGTATTGAAAAAAATCAACCAGGTGAGTTTGGCCACAATCTATCCTGAACATTGGTATGCTGACTCTTTGAAAGCGGATCAGTTAGTCAAGCTTGCATTCTACTCCGAATTACCAGTAGGAGCTATTAAGGCCAAATCATTCAACACTTCGAATAAAACGAGTACATATGAAAACACCCAAGGTTTGCTGATAAACTCACAGATCCCAAATGCTGTGTATATTGAGAGTTTTGCGGTCTTAGAAGCGTATAGAGGATTAGGAATCGGCACCAAACTTTTAAACCACCTCATTGAGGAAACCAAAAAGAGATTTGTTCATGAAATCTTACTCCATGCACATGTCGAGCTGGAAGATGTTATTGAATGGTATGTCAAACATGGTTTTGTGAAGGGTGAAATTAAGAAGGACTACTATAAGCAGCAAGGATTACCAAATCCAGATGCAATCGTATTATCATTAAAAGTATGAAGTGTTAGAAAACATACGCTGTAATATAATTATAGAAAGGCACAAAAATGGATGTTAATTTATAAAGTACAATATACGAATACGAGTATTATGTTGTAAAGTGTAGTTGTCGAGACAATCTATTTCAATGTCTTTATACAAGTAACATCAACGAATATTTCAACCATGCTTGACTCATTAAAAATGGGATACAGGTTCATAAAATGCTCTATACAAGAACTCAAATTGTGACTTAGCCTACTTATTTCTTCACTTCTTCATATTCAGCTTCATCTTCGGTGTCGGTATTTATATCAGAGAAGACACTTTCGTCATCACTGACGTCTTCTTCGATCTTTGAAACCTGTGGAGGAACACCTCCTCTTAAAGCAGTAAGGGCTTGCACCAAAGAGTCATCTTCAGGGTCAGATATGTCACTTTCGTCGTCTGAATCAACTTCCTTTTTCTTGTTGAAGTTGATTGGAGTAGGGACATTAGTCACTTTCAATTCAAGAGGAATGTCGGCATCACAGCCAAAGTAGGCATTATTTTTAATTATTAATCTGAAATGGTAGGTTCCTTCAGTGGGAGGAGCAGGAACGGTCAAGGTCATTTTGTGTGAGCTGACGACTACATCCTTGCCTTCTTTCCAGGCTTTCTGATCCAAGTTAAAGTTGCTCAAATCAACATTTTCAATGATTGAGGCGCTTGTTCCATCAACCAACTTTCCATCCTTTTGTGACAACAAGTAAACTGACCAGTTGTTTCTGATATTTGAAGGGAAGTAAGGAGAATAACTGTATGGTAATATGGGCTGTTCGTCATTAGTTTTAGCCGGGTTTCTCATGTATTCCAAGGTTTCTTTTTCGACCAACCTTTCATCATCTTCTGGAAATTCAGGTGCTGATTTCAATTTTGGACCCTTGATCAAAAACTTGAGAGAGACATGGGCATTTGAGCTTGGTGGTACAACTTTTTCACCAGGAACTTTGAATTCGGACTCGATTATTCTGAAAGAAGGAATCATTGAAGCTACTTTGAGGGCTTGGTCCAACTTTGCTGGATCTTCGATACCTAATGCCTTGCCAGCTTCTTTTTTCGAAATAGCAAACAACTTACCCAATTTCTTGATACCTGAAGCTTCAATCAGTTTAGGGTTGACGTATGGTAATTGTAATAACTCTTGGTACTTACCGGTTGGTCTAACGGCTTGAGCAATTGACTTTTGCAAGTCCGAAGCCACTATTATGATATCACTATGTCTGAAAGCTACAGCAATATCAATCAACCCATTGACGAGTTTTGGTAACATGGCAACCAACTTGACCTTTTCATATTCGAGTTCTGGTTTGTATTCCAAATGTTCAAAGTTACGGTTTAAGTATCTAGCGACCAAATCTCTGACTTGATTGTAGTCCAAATGTTTGAAAGTGGTTCTTATCTCATAACTATTACAAATCCAGTCCAATAAATCGTAAGCAGTAAAGACTTTGGATGGATCTTTGTTAGTCAATTGTCTGGTGAAATAGCCAGCTGTTTCGACGTGTAACCCTTTCTTAGTGTAAGTTTTGACGTTATTCCACCATATGCCAACAATGGAAGGTAACAAGACGCCAATCAACAAAAAGTATACAATGATCATGAAAGAAGAATACTTTCCTTCGACCAAAAACTTTGGCAAGGCAATACCGTGGGTTACATCTTGAGGACCATCTGGATGACCGTATTTCAAGAAATTGTTTCTGGTCACCTCGTCAGTTAAAGATTTGTAAGCTAAGGTGATTTGAATGAAACTGGCTTCCAATTCTTCCTTGGCTTTTTGAGTCAAGTCCTTTGGTAACTTATCAGGATGGAACTTGAGAGATAACTTTCTGTACTTGCTCTTGATTTCCTTTTCACTTGCAAAGCTTGAAACATCAAGAATCATATATGGATCAAAAGCTCCTTGCAAGTTAGCTTCCTTGGTGTAGTAGTATGCAACGTAAAAAAATACAGACCAACCAACAATAAGAAACAAGAAGGTCTTTCCAAAAAATTTGGACGACTTCTTCCTAGCTTGGTAGCTTTTGATTTGCTTGGCATTTTCAACCTTAACTTGTTCAGTTAAGGCACCTTTGATTGTCTTATTTTCACTGATTGGATTGGAGCTGCCAAAGAGGGAATACAAAAACTTGACGGTCAATGGAGCTAGTATGAACGAAAGGATTGCAAGGAGAAAGAATGGCCACGTATCTCCTTCTTCATCGTATGTGTATTCGGATGACATAATTATTGGACGTTTATACTAACTAGCTTCGAAACGAAATTTGATGAAATGTGCTTGGTGTAGGTTTATAGATTACTTCTATAGCTGTTAATCTTCTCTACTGACCTATACTGAAACAACTGTCTTTCAATATATATATCTCGTCACTGCTGCCAATTTTTATAATTTGAATTGAATTCTTCACTCACTACGCTTTTCCATGAACTGGAGTAATTGACGTGTTTAGTTTCAAAGTTACACAAAAAAGATTTTATGGGCAGGAACAAATAGTGCTATTATATATTGTACTTTATTAATTGCAAGAAAGACGTTGACTAAAAACTAAGAGTAGGTGCTTCTTCTCTCTAGTGATGGAATAAACGGATTGGGTTTTCAACGTAAACAACGTCGAAAGAGTCGGCAGCAGCGAAAACGGCCTTGTCCATGACGGAACCAGATGGGGCGGCGATGTATTTGACACCAGACTTGACGGCTCTGTAGACATTGTCTGGGAATGGGAAGAAGGCGTCTGAAGACAAAGCGACGTTGTTCAATTTAGATAACCATTCTTCTCTTTCTTCCTTGGTCAAAGGTTCTGGTAATTCAGCAAATTTAGATTCGTATTCGGTCTTTTCTGGTTCCGTAGTAGGGATTTGACCGGTGACAAACAAGTCAATGGCGTTGGATTTTTCTGGTCTCTTCACACCCTTGGCCCACTTGAAACCGAGTACTCTTGGGTGTTGTCTAAACCACCAGTTGTCTGCCTTGTCACCTGCCAATCTGGTGCAGTGGATACGGGATTGTTGACCAGCACCTAAACCAATCACCATACCATTCTTGGCGTAACACACTGAGTTCGATTGAGTGTATTTCAAAGCAATGGTGGCAACAACCAAGTCAATGATACCTTGTTCAGTCAAGTCCTTGTTCTTAGAAACGATTTCTTTGAATGAGGTACCCTTGACAATAGCATCATTACGCTTTTGTTGCAAGGTAATACCGTAGACTTGTCTGGATTCCAAAGATTCAGGAGTGTAGTTTGGGTCGATTTGTAAAATACAGTATTTACCACCCTTTTTCTTCTTCAAGATAGCCAAAGCTTCTGGTGAGTAGCCTGGAGCAATAACACCATCGGAAACTTCCTTGGAGATGATTTGAGCGGTTGGCAAGTCCACAATGTTAGACAAAGCAATGAAGTCACCGAATGACGACATTCTGTCGGCACCTCTGGCTCTAGCGTAGGCATTGGCTAATGGGGATAAGTTTTCAATGTCTTCAACAAAGTAGATTTTCTTTTCAACATCAGATAATGGCAAACCAACAGCACAACCAGCTGGGGAAACGTGCTTGAAGGAAGCAGCAGCTGGTAAGTTCAAACTGGCTGACAATTCTTTGACTAATGGCCATGAGTTTAAAGCATCTAACAAGTTGATGTAACCTGGAGAACCACTCAAAACTTTGAATGGCAATTCACCGTGTGGCACGAAAGCTTGTGCTGGTTTTTGGTGTGGGTTAGCACCGTATCTCAAAGGCAATTGCGATACGTTTTCGGAGTATTGTTTTCTGAAGAAGTCGGAAATGGCGACATCGTAGTCAGCAGTATGTTCGAAGGCCTTGAGAGCGTATCTGTTTCTGGCTTCAGCGGAGATCTTTCCAGACTTCAATTCTTGTAAGAAACCAGCGTAATCGTTAGGATCGGACAAAATAGTGACTCTAGCGTGGTTCTTGGCAGCAGCTCTCAACAAGGTGACACCACCAATGTCAATTTCCTCAACGGCTTCATCGATAGTCACAGCAACTTTGGAAACAGTCTCCTTGAATGGGTACAAGTTACAGACGACAAAATCAACTTTCTCGATACCTTGAGCAGCCAAATCTTTTTCGTCGCTGTCCAAGTTTCTGGCCAAAATACCACCATGAACGGCAGGGTGCAAAGTCTTGACTCTTCCACCCAACATTTCTGGAGCATTGGTGATCTTGGAAACATCTTCAACAGGAAATCCAGCTTCACGCACCAACTTAGCAGTACCACCAGAAGCCAAAATTCTGACATTGGCGGCTACCAATCCCTTGGCTAAGTCCAATAATCCGGTCTTGTCGTAGACAGACAAAATCGCAGTTTGTGTGTAAGAAGTCATGATTGATTGATTACTTCCTTCGATATAAGAAGATGAACTTACTTTCAATTATTGAAGAGTCTTGTTTCTTGAAAAGATTTAGAGTAAAAATTGTACGGATCTTATACAAGTGGTAGACTCATAGTTAATGAGTCGTGTGGGTGCAGGAATTATGGAAAAAAAAACCTGCCCCATTTATTGATTAGAGTCAATTTGACTCGGTAGATAAGATTGCCCACACTGAAATAAACTACGTCTAGAAGGATTTATTACACATGAAATATCTTCGAGGCTCGCTCGTACGAAAGTATCTGTCAAGTGTGAAAAGCTTTTACTTTGAACCCACGGCTGACAGCTAGCTAAACTGCACTCTCCATTTTTTACTTCTTTTTTCTACTTATTCTCTACTTTTATTTTATCACTGCGGCCTTTATTTATACAACTTCAATGAACTATACAAATAAAGAATCCCAAATGTAAAAAGAATTTCAAAAAAACTCTTACTACACTTAAGATCTGTATCTCCACAAAGACAAAGTGTTTTGTCTCTTCCAGGTGTGACGACGACCAGCCTTGGTGTTGTTGAACAAGTGACCCTTGTTGATACCTCTGGACTTCTTACCAGCGGAAGTAAGACCTCTAGCTTCTCTTCTCTTGTGGACTGGGTTGACGATCCAGTTGTATCTGGCATCGTTTCTGATGGCCTTGTGAGATGGGTCGACTAAGATGACTTCAAAGTACTTGTAGGTGGAGTCTTGGTTAACCCAGTAGGAGTTCAAGACTCTCAAGTTAGAAGCACGACGAGCAACTCTTTCTTCAGCAGTAGATCTGGCAGATCTTTGGTACTTCAACTTGTTGACACCTTGGTTGGTTGGTTTACCATAAGTAGCACCCTTTGGCACAGGTCTCTTTCTACCACCTCTTCTGACTCTAATTCTGAAGATAGCAAATCCTTGCTTGGCCTTGTAACCTAATCTTCTAGCCTTGTCTGGTCTAGATGGTCTAGAGGCTCTGTGGATAACAGTCTTTTGTCTGTATTCCCAACATCTGACACGATATAAGAAACGCATAACATCAGATTGCTTCTTTCTTTGCAATTCTTCTAAATATTTGTAAGCACCCATTTTTACTAACTTATGTTTTACAACAAGGAAAAGGAGAAGAAACCTTCAAGCGTTTGGTGAAAAATTTTCTTTTATAAACTGGTTCTGCAAACGAGGTTGAAAAATAGCACAAAACCAGAAGACCGGGTAAGTGCATCGTCAATATTTTTCGCAGCTGATGAAACCCAGTACGAAGGCTACCGGTATAGAATATTCGCAGGGAAGACATGAACATCACGTGAGTGCTGCTATAGTGTCAACACCCATGGTTCCGACTTGTTTGATAGGGTACTCATGTAGGAGCTGATTAGTGTCTTCAAAAGGTTAGTGCTTAATTAACCGATAAAGAACAATAAATTTCTGCTAGCTACTCTTCTTATCTATTGAATACTTCCAATACGGCACCTCATCATCCAGTACTCTTTCATGAATCATGTCTATTCATGTTTTCAGACAGATCTAAGTATGTTGCTCTTTTTAGCAGCTTTCTCTCTGTTATCTTGTCCATAGACCCAAACTTTTTATTTCCCCAGATTTGCACCCAATCCATCCTTTTGGTGAAATTTCTCGATGAGCATCGCACAAAAAATAAAATAAGATTCCAATATCTAAACTGTCTTCATAGTGACAAGATGGATGAACCAATTGATAAAATACAAAGCACAAACGAGCATATGGACCAGGAAATTACTCAGGTCGCCGAGGTCCTGGGAGGAACCGAAGAAACAGTTGAAGAAACAGTTGCACAGCCAGTAGAACAATCAGTGCAACCAATAGAAGAAACAGTTGCACAAGAAGAAGGACAAACCGACTCCACTGCAGATCATATACAGCAGGGCGCCGCAGAGACAAAGCTCGATGTCGGAAAAGCTCCACAAGACCACTCAACTGAGCAGCTGATAGCTCAAGAAAGCTCTTCACAGAATGCTCAACCAGGCATAGTGGATGAAGCTAAATTTTCTGAACAACTACCCGTTACTGAAGACAAAGTGAATGAGACCAGCTCGACTGAAAATGAAGGCACTGAAGGCAAAGTGACTGAAGACAAAGTGACTAAGGCCGTGGTAGCTGAGGAACTTGGTCAAGGGACCCCAGAATGCAAATCCGAAGAACAAGAAGTGAAGCCAAAAACAGCACCAAACGAAGAATACGAAGATGTAAAGGTGGGATTGCAAGCCCCAGTGACAGTGATAGACAAAGAAGAGCCAGCTGAAGAGTCTCGCAATATTGAAGACTTCATCAACCAAGCACCAAAGCAAGAAGAAATAACCGCGTTGTCAGACGATGATATCATAATAGACGGTATTTCTTCAGATGGTGATTCTGACTCCGACTCTAGCTCGTCTTCTGACTCCAGCTCCGATTCCGATTCCGACTCTGACTCTGACTCTGACGATGGCGAACCAGCGGAAACCAATGTCAATGCTGAAGAGTCTGATGAAGAAGGCGAGACCATAAGTGGACCTATAAAGTCGAAAAATGAGATACTCGATGAAAACGCTCCAACATTACCAGAAGACTACACGATTCCAGAAAATGCACCTATTGAGCCTGTTGGAGTTGTCACAGGATTGGTGGAAAACAGTGTGATTATCAAAGCCAGCGTTTCAGGTGAATTCAGAGTATTGAAAGACCAGTCTATCTTGTGTCTTGAAGACCGCACATTGATTGGGCCATTATTCGAAACGTTCGGTAGATTGCAGAATCCTGTTTACCGTGTCAAGTTCAATACTGTTGAAGAATTTGAAAAGTTCAAGGATATAAAGGGAAAAACAGTATACTATGTTGTGCCTGAATCCCACTTCATTTACACTGACACAATCAAAAGCATAAAGGGTACTGATGCTAGTAACTGTCACGATGAAGAATTGCCTGAGGAAGAACAAGAATTTTCGGACGATGAAAAGGAGTTGGAAATGAAACTGTTAAAGAAGAAGGGTAAGAAAAAGGCAAAAAAGACATCTGAGGATGGGGCCAAGGAAACTCGCAAAAGACCCAATCCTCAAAACAAGAGCGAGTCTGACCCGAAACGATTCCAACCATACGGTTACGCCCAACCTCAACTACTACCACAACCTCAATCTCAACCCACTCACGAGATGCAGCATCCCCGTCAAAGTAACAACACCTATCAAACTCAGTACCAAACTTCACCTTACGGCCAACCAATGATGGGATACCAAAGTCCCGTCGGCCAGTCCTCGCCCTATGGCGTTCCTTTCAACCAGGCACAGCAAGATTACAACAACCCACACCTGGTTTACAATCAGATGCAGCAGCCCCAATTCGCCAACGCAAGTCTTCCAGCATACCCAGGGCATATCAATGCCTATGGTAATCCAAATGTACAGCAACACAAGCAATGGAACCACTGGAATCAACAGCCACAACAGCAGAACCAAATAAACTACCAGACAGCAGCACAGCTTGGTCTTCCAGGTTATGGTACCCGAATTCCAGCAAATACCTTGCAACAGCAACAGTTACAACAGAGTCCACCAGCAAACGCATTACAACAGCAACAATTACAACAACTTCAACAATTGATCGTAAATCAGTTCAATCAACAAGATAATGCCAATCCTCAACAGCAACCACCTCCTCCAAACTAATTATATAGCATAGCTAAGATGAATCTTTGCGACTTCCGTAATAAATAAGACAATTTATATAACTATGGGTTTCCTGTACTAATGTAGATTTGAATAGAATTTCCTTATTCCATACGTAGTCTAATCTTCTGTAGATTTGTTGATCCAATAAGTGGTACTTAAATTTCTCAACAAGTAACTTACTCTTTTTTGCATCCATTGCGAATTTCTTAAAAAAATGCGAAAAATCTTAACAAAATAACAAGTCAGACACAAACGACTATGTAATGGGATATACTTTTATTAAGTGCTGGTTATATATAGCTAGTTAGCCAAGAATGTCCAATGCTTTTTGTGCATTGAGTAATGCATCTTTCGGGAAGCCGGACATCTGTGCAACTTCCAAAGCATAGGATCTCTCGCTGATTCCGGGTTCCAATGAATGGTCTATGATAAAATCCAAATCAGCAAGCGCCCTTTCCTCTCCATCAAGTAGTAGCTTCGACTTGTAAAGAACTCTTGTGCGATAATATTTAAGCTTTTTTTGACTGATATTGTTCGCCTCCAAAAGCGAATGTAGCTCTTTACCAAAATGAGTCGCAAATAAAGTACGGCACTTGTTGACATGTAGCAAGTTCAACAAAGTGGCATATGCAATTGCCAAACCTTCTTTTCCACTAGTTCCTCTACCTATCTCGTCAACAATAGCCAATGAGTTAGGAGTGGCGTTTTTCAAAATGTTGCTAGTCTCAACCATTTCCACCATGAAGGTACTTAAATCACTGAACAAGTCATCTGATGCACCTATTCTAGTAAATATTCTGTCTACTATGCCAATGCTTGCCTTGTCGGCAGGGACAAAAGATCCAATTTGAGCCAATATCACAATCAATGCATTTTGTCTCAAAAACGTACTTTTACCTCCCATGTTTGGGCCAGAAATCACCCAAACACTGTCGCTGTTTGTTCCGATCTTAGTATTATTGGGAACAAACATCGATCCCATTCCTTTTAGACTTGACTCAACCACAATATGACGACCAGCTGTGACATTTAGTTGTGGAGTTTTGATGAGCTTGGGACACACAAGCTTGTTCTCCTGTGCCAAAACAGCGAATGAGGCAGTGATATCCAAGAAATCAACGAGTTTTCCAACAGTTCGAATTTGAGATACATTTTCAAGTACTTTGAATTTTAGCTTTTCGATCACATCCTTTTCAAACTCTCTGATCTGGTCAGTCTTTTCATCGATCAAGGCTTGTAGTTCGCTCCATTCCTGGGGCTTATAAAGTAGGAACCCTTTTCTCTTCTCTCTGACATCTTGTTCCAAAGCCTTATGAGCTAGATCAATCAGTTTCTGTCTACCAGAAATGTGAATAACATTTATGTATCTTCCGTGTTGACCCTTCTTGACGACTTTGAGCTTGGGGTCTATTTTGTATAGTTCCTCTTCGACTTTTCCAAGAAGTTCCTGCTCCTGTTGCTTGAACTTGTCGTATTGATCATGGTAATCTATAAATAGCTCATTGAAGTCTCTCCTTACTGAAAATAAAAACTCCTTCTCTGCTTTTGGCTTGGGTCCTTCCAAATATTTTTCCAATGACCTGTTATTGTAAGAGCCAGAGGTCTCGTACATTGAGTCATACGCGGATAAGGTATCAGTTACGACTGGTGTTTCATTTTCATATTCCTCTTCTTCTGCGCCAAGTTCTTCCTCAAGGTACTCAATGTGAAGAGTTTGTTCAATTTCACGAGCAACTTCTGAAGGAACCTTAAAGTCTTCAAGTAAGACTCCCAAAGCCTTGCATGTTTTAGGGTTTTGCTTATACTCATTGAGCAAGAACAATTCTAAGTCGTATAGTTTACTAATGCCATCTGATATCGATAGCAAATGTGCCACTGTATCTCCTGTGTTGAAAGAAAGTTTTTGAATTGACCTGACAAAGTCACCCAAATTGGAAAGCTTGGACCTGACCGATACTCTAAGAAAATCGTACTCAAGGAGCAAGCTCACCATACTCTGTCTATATTTGAGTTCTTCAATGTCTAGAATTGGTGACTTTATCCACTGGGTTAATAGTCGGGAGCCAGAAGAAGTGACTGTTCTTTTTATAGTATTGAGGAGCGACCCTACTTTCAAGTTCTTTTTACCATGACTCGACCTCTCTATAAGCTCGAGGGCGTCACGAGTCCTTGAGTCTAATTGCAAGTACTTTTGATTCCAGTATTGTACGGGTAGCTCAAGGGAGGGATTGGATTCGGGAAGATTAATCACTATGTATGATAAGATCAAGTTCATGGCAGCTTCTTCTTTAGGACTGAAATTCTCCACCGCCCGTCTGGTTTCCTGAGGACTGGTCTTGAACTGGTGTTTGAGATTATTGTAGTTTGTTTTATGGTACCTCACAAAGTACTTTTTCAAGTCCTGTAGCGGTGGATACCAATTTCCACTGCCCAAATTATCTTCTTGAAATTCTTTGGGGATCAAGATTTCGCTGGGATTGATCCGGGATATGTCGGCCATAAGTTCTCCTAATGTGGTTTTCTGAACGTAAAACTCTCCTACTGAGACATCTATCCACGATAATCCTATTTCCAAATCAGGGTCGGCAGTGGCTTTTGTGCTGTTGGCGGGTATGGAAATGGCCACAAGATAATTATTCTGACTGTAGTTCAAAAATGATTCATCTACCAAGGTTCCCGGAGAGACTATTCTAGAAATTTTTCGATGTATAATGTTGTCTAGCAGCTCACCAACTTCTCGAGTTGGATACTGGTCGACTATAGCCACATTGACTTCGTGGTCTTGCACCAACATCTTGACGAACTTCTGCAATTGGGACGTGGGAAATCCTGCCATAGGTATAGCATAGCTACTTGTTTTCCTGGTGGCGACTTTCAAGCCTAGTTTGGGCCCAAATATCGAGGCTTGTTCAAAGTATAATTCGTAAAAGCTGCCCACCTGGATAAGACAAACGCAGCCAGGATTGGCATCGATGAGCTTTTTCATTGAGGCATATAGCGGGGTCAAGCTATTCTTGGCCGTGCGTCCGCCACGGTCCCAGTCGGGTATGGGTATGTGTGTGGTGGGCATATTTGTGGCCAGCATGCTGGAGATTTGCGACGATCTGGTCGATGCTACTTCTGATAGCACCTTTGAATTTGACGAGTATTTGAACAGATAAGACACTGAAAATCGGGCCCATTGCACAAAGTACACCCCTCGCAGCCTGGATATCATACGTGACTTTGAAACAATGTACATGCTGCCCCTTAGTCATCTACTTTCAAGTCACCACTTTCAGATCACCACTTTTCAAATGTGGTGAGACGCGAAATTTGATTTGATTTACATTTTTCAGCCTAAAGCCAAATCTACTTTTGATATTATAGTACAGTAATATACATGATACAGACATTCTACTTCTTCCTGGTGCTTCTTCTGATAGGCACAGCAGCGATTTTGGTCGGTGCCGGTCCGCTCGACCTTGTGGATCTTCGTGTCGACCGCGGAGGCTCGGCTTCTGGAGCAGGCGACGCTTTGTCTTTGGAGTTTTGCTTGTCTTTGAGGTTTTCTTTGTCTTTTTCATTTTCTTTGTCTTTTTCGTCGTCCTTTTCTTCGCCACTTTCCTCATCTTCTTTGTCTTCTTCCTTGTCATCGTCTTCTTTCTTCTGCTTGTTATCTGAGTCGTCCAGATCATTTTCATTCTTGTCTTCATGGTGTACGCCCGATCTGGTTCTTCGAGTGACCTTCAGCGTGGATGGTGCAGGTGGCGTGACGGCCTTGCTCTGTCTACGTTTGGCTGCTGGTGCTGGCGACGATACACCATCAAGTTTTGCGGCAGATCTGCTTCTGTTTCTTTCGGACCGTGTTTTTTCAACAGGCATGATCTTCTTCAAACCACGGGTGATTCTTCTCGATTTAGTATCGTCTTCTTGATCCAGTTCGTCTTCGCTGTTGTTGGTGGCGGTTTCGGAAGAAGTACGTCCTCTGCGTGCTCCACTAGGCTTGGCACTCGTCTCTTTATCAGAAGTCTCTACGCTATTTGAGTCGTCATTCGATCCACCTGAATCAACATCACTTAATCCCGAGGAATCTTCCGTCTTTTTGCCTTTTTCCTTGATGCTGACACGTTTCTTATTCTTCAATGGTGACGTATCACCTTCTTCCTCTTTGTCACTAGGCAGTTCTTCCTTCTGTTCCTGCTTCTTGTCAGCCCCCTTCGCCTTTTCTTCGCCCGCCTCACTTTCTTTAAAGTCTTCTAGTGCATCGAGCTTGGGGAGATTGTACAAGGTTTCGAGCTTCTCCCATATTTCACTAGCAGTAAATGGTCGATCTGTGTTGGTGAGACCTTTATTTATGTTGTCTATTATCATTACCATGTTCTTATGCTTTTGCTTTCCTGCTGGTTTGTAGTCGCAAACAAGATTGAGCAACTTGATTTCGTCATCAAGACTCCAATCTCGCTTGGAACCCGACATTTCAATGCCTAATAAGTTGTCCCAAAGGCTGTACTTAGGCTTGATGATACTAGCTAGTGGATGACACACACGTGACAATTCCAGTCATATGACCGATCTCGAAAAATTCCTAAATTTTTTCAATACTGAAAAGTTATTGATAGTGCCGATCTGTCAAAGCTGTGAACATGCCTAGAAGGACGCAGAATATCAACTCCTTGAGTAGGGGCCGTATCCGGGCCTCCATGAACAAATACAACTTGTTCAACCTCTACAAAAAAGACAGAGTATCCTTCGACAGGTTAACATTATTCCAACAAAAGTGGAAAGCCAAGGCTGAGACTAGATCGTATCACGGAGAACATTTAACTGAATCCCGTTGGAAAACCTTATTCAACCCATCCCTTGAGTCTGTTGCACAGCTAGATGCGTCTTTAAAAGGATCCAAAATGCAGTCAACTCCAATGGTTTTGCAGACTTACGCCGCCTTGGAAAAAAGACTCGAATTCGCTGTCTTTAGAGCCATGTTTGCATCTTCAGTAAGGCAAGCCAGACAATTCATTCTTGGAGGTAACGTTCAAGTTAACGGTGTCACTATCAAGCATCCTTCGTTTCCATTACAAGGAGGAGATATTTTCCATGTCAAACCTGAGAAGGTTTTACTTGCCATGGGTAAAGTTAAGCCAAGTTTGGCCCAAGCTATCAAGACCGATAACAAACAGATTGTTGTATGGAACAAGTACGTTCAATCTGCCAAAGAGAACCCTAGAGATGTGTGGGAGTTGAAGCAAGCCAAGCCAGAAACATTGGATACCATCAACAGCTTGCAAAGTGTCTCAGTCAAAGCATTTAATGACAACCTTGACAAAACTATGATCAGAAAACAAAAGGAGACTACCAGAGAATCTATTTTGAGTAAAATATTGACCACTGTTAGTAACGAAACGGCGTCTAACCCCGAATTTGTTGTCGAAGAGTCAATTTTCGCTGAACAATTCGGTGGTCAATCCAAGAAGGCGTTGGCCGTATACAACTTATTAAATGACGCCAAGCATGATCTTGTCGGAAACTCGAGCTTCGATGCTGTCAAGACCTTTATCAATAGAAAGAGACCCGAAATCGAATCCAAAGGTGAACAGCAGTTGACTTCCAGTGTCAAGCAATTACTTAGCGAAATCCAAAAGGAGACTGTGGAAAACATTCGCTTGACTACCCAGGAATCCAAATTGGCCGAAGGTACCAAAACCATACCTTTCACCAGTGAGTTTGCCTCTAACATGAAGTATCATCCTAAGTTAAATAAAGACGAAGTTACGGAGAACGAAGCTAGTGCTAAGGTTAACTTGCCATGGCAAAAGGGATTATTCGGCCGTCAAGACCCAACCAAACCTTACTTCACCCCATGGAACCCAAGACCTTTCTTAGGGGCTTTCGCCGTCTTGCCTTCCCACATCGAAATCTCTTTCAAGACCTGTCATGCCGTCTACTTGAGAGACCCTATCGCTAGACCGGGCCACTCTGAGGTCATCACTCCATTCGCGGAAGATGTCCATGAAAGAGCTTACATGTATTATGTTAGAAAAGGTATGTAAGTTCTAATTCTTGTAAATATAAAATTAGTCAGTATAGTGTAGAGATAAACCAATTACGAAAGAACGATCAATATCTGAGGGTTGCAAATCAAAGGTATTTTTGCGAGCTTATTTATTTTCCAGTGCGATGATTGAAAATAGATGCGATGCCCCGAATCTCTCCACGCTTGATCAAAGAGGCCCTACACCACTCACCGCTACTTCCACACTTGCTCAGAGCATCTCCATACATAGATTCGGCTAAGCAGGAACTTCGGTGGATCAAAAATGAGTTGCCTCGCCCCCAATGGATAGATGCTGTGCGACGTCGTTCTCAACTAGAGCCACTACAGTACATACTAAAGTCCCAGCCTTTTGGGCCCCTTGACATCATTTGTCGCAAGGGAGTGCTAATACCTCGCTGGGAGACTGAAGAGTGGGTCACAAACCTCAGCAAGACCCTTGTCAGTTCTGGTATTCACAATATACTGGTGCTCGATGCTTGCACTGGTACAGGATGTATACCGTTGTTGATGAACCATATCCTCAATGAGCAGAACACCACGAAAAGCAGTATACGTGCTTTCGATGTTTTGACGGATGCGTACAATTTGGCAACAGAGAATCAACAACTATACAAGTCACTTTATCCCAATAGCGCAAAGTGGGTTCTGCTCCAGAAAGCCGATTTATTCAGTAAAAATCTTGGCCAGGAGTTGCGTGAGACATCCTTCGATCTCTTAGTGAGTAATCCTCCATATATACCACAGCAAGACTACGAATCGTCGATGGCTGCAAATGGCCTTGAAAAGTCAGTACGAATCTACGAACCTGCATTGGCCCTCATTGGTGAGAATGAATTTTATCAGGCATTGTTAGATAATGTAATAACCCCTATGAAGGTGCTGGGGTTTGCATTTGAGCTCGGGTATGAAACTCAAGTAGACTACGTGGCATCGAGACTACCTTCTGCTACATGGGACGTCAGATCGGTGCACGATGGAGCTGGCAAAATACGATGTGTTGTAGGCTGGAAAAAAGGATCTATAATGCAATGCTTATCAGATTTATGCTAATAATCACTATACTAAAAACTACCTAAGTCTCTTCTTTGACTTCGTTCTTCACTTCGTTGGTTTCGGTTTTTGGTTATTCTTTTCTTCTTTTGTTATTCACCCCTCTTCCGACGGCTTGGATGTTTTCTTCTGGAAAAACACGAGTACCCCACAAAACATAGCCACCAGAACCTCTCATTGTCATCACTGGATGCAATCTTCCAATGATAGTTTGATATGGTCTTACTCTGGATTCGAAAATAGAAGGCGCCAATACTCTCTTATCGTTAGACAACGAGTGCTGAGTTTCCAACAACCGTTCTTTGTACTGACTGTATAATACAATAGGTCTAGAGCCGCCGATTCTTGGTAATACTTCTGGCAACAATGTAGGTAAGTGAATGGTACTCACCGATATGAATCCGTCAAGTCCACCCTTCTCAACTCTCTCAATGACGTTATTGATTTCTTGCGATCTCTTGAGTCTTCTCAAGTACTGTGTTTGCTTCGAAGGCTTCAAGGCATCAATCTCTTCTTGACTCAAGATTTCCAAATCAATCTTTTCGTTCTCTGGCTCCAAAAACTGTAACCAGTTGATTGGCTTCACAACATTCGATATCAACTCTTCAGAATAATCAGAATAACGAAGTGCAATGTGATTTGGATGTTCGTTTTCATGCGCTAATATGATGGTACCTTGACAATTCATTCTTTCCATCATAGCATACAATATTATACCTCCGGTATCGTCTACCAATAAGTATGTTCCACCAGGTCTGACGTTCCCGTAGTTAAGAATTATTCCAAGAGTCTCTTCACTTATATCAAGGATTCTTGGCAAGTCTTTTTCGCAGTAGTATTGAAGTAAATGGTTTGAGCTGACATATTCAACGGTGAATCTTCTTAAGAACTTTTGTTGCTTTCTACGTAAATACTTTTGCTGTGAAAAGATGGTCTTTTTGTCAAATCCACCATGTCCAGCTATGATCTTTTCGATGATTTGCTGACCAATGTTTGACGAAGCACCTGATTTTTTCAACTCGTCGATCTCGACATTGGTAAGTGATTGGATTTTCGATCCGATATCGATGATTTGTTCATTTGATTCAGCACTGTTTGTGAAGAAGGATGTAAGATCTGCTTTCGACAAGTTCTCTAAATCCGGTGTTTGTTCCTTTGATGTCTCTTCTTCTGCTTCAACTTCCAATCCTGAGATCAAACTTTTCACTGGCTTGACGGTATTTCTCTCTATAATTTCGAAGGATTGGCCAAATGGGTAGCCCAAGACACCATTGACTTCAAAAGATCCAAATTTACCTAGACTCACAACCCCATCAGGCTTGAGTTGAACTATTTTCAATCCTTCAGACGGTAACCTGATTAATGCATGTTGGCCGGCGGTGATGATAGTACGACTTTTTCCAATTATCGATTCTGGGACCAGTGACACTTGGTCTACTGACTCAGGTGCAGCAGAAGACATTGGTGGATGTTGCAATTAACTGGGTATTCACCTATATCTCTATAGGCTCTCGATCTTTGTTAGACTCGATGAGTCGTGCTCGATGCGCAATTTTTTTTTCAGTCTCATCTCATCAAATGTAGAATAGTTGAAAGCTGTCTCAAATCCAGAATTGGTTGATAGAAATATAATTACACAACTATGGGTAGAAGAGCTAAAAATAAGCAGGGTGTTCCACCTACTCTTGACGAATTTCAAACTAAGAAAGTGAAAAAGGACAGCAAGAGAAAGAGAGAGGACAATGATGAAAAACCACCCAAGAAAGTAAAAGGTGAGACCGAAAGATCATCAAAGTCTCACAGTGACAAATCTAAATCTCATAAAAGCAAGAAGTCCAAAAAGAACGTCGAAGAAGAAGAGTACAAGGACCCTGTTGACTTACCAGAAGTTGATTTGGAAGAATTATCAAATGCCAAAAAGGCCTTATTCGATGATTCCGATGAGGGTGAGGATCTCGAACAAAGCGACGATGATGGACTTGATGGCGAGGATGACGAGTTTGATGTTGACAATGATGAATTTGATTCCGACGAAGAACAAAGAGGTAACCCAATGTTCTCTGATGATGATGAAGACATGGAAGAATTAAATGCTGCCAACATGGAAGCATTATCTCAAAAGTTGGACGAGGAAGCCGAATTAGAGGCCGAAGAAGCTGAACAAGAATTGGTGCAGGGCGAAGTAAACCAACCAAGAGCCAAGATCTTGCCTACCCCAGAAGAGGAGGAAGAGATGGCTGCTGCTCCAAAGGACATCACTACTATAAGAACCAGAATGATCGAAATTGTCAAAGTGTTGGAAAACTTCAAGGAAATGGCCGAAGAAGGTAAATCCAGAAACGACTACGTCAGCAGATTACTCAAAGATATATGTGACTACTTTGGCTACACTGAATTTTTGGCCGACAAGTTGTTCAACTTGTTTTCCCCGTCCGAAGCCATGGAGTTTTTCGAAGCTAACGAAATCTCAAGACCTATCACTATTAGAACTAATACCTTGAAAACTAGACGTAGGGATTTGGCTCAAACTTTGGTGAACCGTGGTGTGAATTTACAGCCAATTGGTGCATGGACCAAGGTCGGTTTACAAGTATTTGACTCTCAAGTTCCAATCGGTGCTACCCCAGAATACTTGGCCGGTCACTATATATTACAAGCTGCATCATCTTTCTTACCTGTGATGGCTTTGGATCCTCAAGAAAACGAGAGAATCCTTGATATGGCTGCTGCCCCAGGTGGTAAGACTACGTATATCTCGGCAATGATGAAGAATACTGGATGTGTATTTGCTAACGATGCTAACAAGGCAAGAACTAAGTCTTTGATTGCCAACATTCACAGGTTAGGATGTAAGAACACTATTGTCTGTAACTACGATGCCAGAGAATTCCCCAAGGTCATAGGAGGATTTGACAGAATCTTGTTGGATGCCCCATGTTCCGGTACTGGTGTCATTGCCAAGGATGAATCAGTTAAGGTCAACAGAAGCGAAAAGGATTTCATTCAAATTCCTCATTTACAAAAACAACTTTTGTTATCAGCAATTGATTCTGTTGATGCTAACAGTGCCACCGGAGGTGTGATTGTGTATTCCACCTGTTCTGTAGCGGTTGACGAAAATGAAGCTGTGGTTGACTACGCTTTGAGAAAACGTCCAAATGTCAAATTAGTGGAAACTGGATTACAAATTGGTAAGGAAGGTTTCACTTCTTATCGCGGTAAGCATTTCAACCCTAAAATATCCTTGACAAGAAGATACTACCCTCATACGTATAACGTTGATGGCTTTTATGTTGCGAAGTTCAAGAAAATGGCCCCATCTCCTCACGATGTTTCTAAGGCTGGAGCTAAAGAGAAAGAATCTTTGGCCAGAGCTGAAGCTGAAAAGGAAGGTATTATTCATGGTGATTTCTCCGAGTTCAATGACGACGAAGATAAAAATCTCATTGACCTGACTATCAAGAGAAACTTAAGAAGAAAGGGTATCGATCCAAACGCTAAGAAGCCTGTAAAGAAGAATGAAGGAACTAAGGAAGAAGCTTCTTAGATTTTGGCTTCCAGATTACCACTTTAATTCCATGTTTGCATAGATATTTGTATAGTACACGCTTATTAAAATAAAATGAAAGAAATCCTGTATTTGCTATTGTACATATAAAGTGGAGAAGTTTTAACTGATTACTTCAAGCATACATTACCGAGTCCATGTTCCTTGATATACTCAGCACCATACTCTTCGTACTCTTGCTTGGAAACATACCCGGCTTGACTTTCTTCCGTGCCAGCCCATTTTTGCATACCTCTCCAAGCGTCGTTTATTGGGTCTTTAGCAGTACGAACCTTCAAATCCGCACCAAGTGGTAACATGGCGGTAAGATCTGTGGTGACTCTTTTCTCAAAGTTGGGAAGTTTGGCCAATCCTCCAGTGATGAGCACATTCTTGACAAGATCATACGCCTGGCCACCTGGACTAAAGTTACCATCAAGTCTTTTATGTAACAAGTCGCTCAGAAGTTCAATAATACCGGCCTGGTCCAATCCGGCTATTTGGGGTTGGAAAAGTATTTCGGGCACTCTAATTCTTTCAATATTTAAGTGCATTTGATGGTTTTTTAGAATAATATCTGGATGGTTGGCGATTTCCTCCGGTTGAACTCCCTCTGCTTGCATAGAAATCGTCAAATTAGGGCGAGGGCCATGAATGAACTTGTGTAAAACCAGGTTTTTCCAGTCAAAAGTTCTGGAAGCAGAAAATGTGTCTTCGTGGAAAAATGTGGGATCGAACTTCAACAAGTCTTCCTCAATAGACACTATCTTATTATTGAGATCTTCCAATTCTTCTTCCAAACTGGAGTTGGTAATATCTCTGTACACCCCCCAATCGTCGTCATTGGCACCAAAAGTATCGGTTGGGTCGTTGTCGATGGTAGCAGCACCAGCAGCACGACGTCTTTTACGTCCCTGGTTTCCATTGTTACCTGCAGAACCAGCACTATTGCTGACTTTTCCGTCGTTTGCCAAATCAGCAATGTTCTTCATTCTTTGTTGAGCAGCTACGGACTTTCTATCTTTGAAAGACTCCAAAAGCTTAGAACGTTCCAAGTGCTTGTCTATTAATTCGGTCAATGCTTGTCTCTTAGTATTACACCATCCTTCCAAATCTCTTTGCCTCCACTCTTCGTCTTCTTTCTCGAGCTTTATCCTTGCTTCTTCTTCTTGCTTTTGGACTTCTCTGTTTCTCTCTCTTGCTTCATAATTACCCTTGAGTAACTTTTGTTTTCTCTTCTCCTTGAATTCTTCATCGTTCAATTGGTCATCTGGAATATCCACTAATGGCCAGGCTGTTGCAGGGTCAACTTTGCCATCATCTTCGTCATCATCTTCACCCTTGACTCTCAACGCCTTCTCCAAATTCCGAACGTATTTGTTAAATTCAGACACTTCATCAAACCCTTCGTCGATGACTTTGTTAGTAGCATCTGCTTTATTCATAGGCGCTATTTCTTCTTGAACTTTGAGATAATATTTCAACGCTTCTTGCTTTTCGGCTTTCTTTTCCAATCTTTTCTGCCTTTGCTGTTCTTGCAATCTTTTACCTTGTTCCCTCTTTCTCTCTAATTGTTTGGCAATCTCTTCTTCTGACTTTTTTTTGACTGTGTGTTGACTGAGATCAACAGGAGCTTGCATAACTACATCTTTCTGTTCGAGATTGTCCATATCAAGGAACGATTTCAATTCATCGTTATAGTTTTCCAGAATGTACGAAAAGTCTTTGAACATGTTGGTCGTATGGTCTGAAGATAGCTTTGTGGGAAAATATGGGTATTTCAAAGATAAGAGGCTTGCCAAGTACTGTTGAGCCAGATTTCCACCGAAATCGATACGCTTGGTCTGCAGAAGTATACCTTTTCCATCGAGAACTGGTATCACATGAGTCAGTTCATGACCCGTACCTACAA
Organism: Suhomyces pyralidae; assembly: GCA_003706505.3. Taxonomy (NCBI): domain Eukaryota; kingdom Fungi; phylum Ascomycota; class Pichiomycetes; order Serinales; family Debaryomycetaceae; genus Suhomyces; species Suhomyces pyralidae. Next base: position 271,963 of record PPLO03000013.1, read on the forward strand.
CCAACCCACTTGCTGTTTGAGGAAAACTATTATTGGAGTAGAACGAAAATAATGAGTCTATTCCGAATGCTACTTTGGGTGCTTGGTATGCTTCAAATAAAATCTCGTACATGTTCTTCCTTTGGCTAAAGGGACATGCAACAGGTTCAGTCATAATAACGGGATTGTCAAGTCTTCCGTGATCGTCTCCAACAGCACCGAGATGTTCAAGGGAATAGTCCAACATTGACTCCATGAATTCCCAATTGGTAACAAGCGGCCCGTCATATGGTGATCTTATGGATGTCTTGAGTAGTATGTCCCGATATACATCATTACCAACGATGGAAACTGTGACGGGTTTTTTACGGTAGCGGTACTTTGCCATCACCGAAGGAAACACATTATTTGGGTCAGGCGAATTAGTTAACCCAATTCTGAACGATGACCCTCCAATATCTAACGCAATAGGCACACCTGCCTGATAGTTATTGTAGAATGGCTCATCTTCAGTTGGAGCAGATGTCTCTTTCAAAAGATGGGTTTCCTGCAGTGGATACTCAGGCTCTTCGGGCTTGACTTTGGAAGGTGCCATACTATTAACAGTACAAGAATAATGCTTCGTTAACCGCTTTGGCGTCTTTAAATCGAAAATGGTGAAATTCATGGCGAGCATGTTACGCACGTGACTCTCCACCGAGAATCGAACATTCGTCCCCGAAACTAACACGTCCGATAGGGGTAAAAATATATACTAGTAGTATACCTCTTTTCATCAATTACTTGTAAACATGTCTGCTGAAGAGAGTAATCAATTCAACGTCCAAGGCTATAACATTGTCACGATCCTTAAAAGATTGGAGGCTGCCACTTCCAGGATCGAAGACATAACCATTTTCCAAGAAGAAGCACGCAAGGAAATGCTGAAAGGTGCGAAAGAAAAGGAAAAGTTAGAGGGAGTGAAAGAACAAGCCGAAAAGGCGCAAGTGGCCAATGAACCAGTTGTAGTAGAGCCTGTGATATCAGAAGTTAAATCCGAAGTCAAATCAAAATCTGTTACTGCTTTTGAGCAATTCTACAAAAACAACATTGAACCATTTGTCAAATCATCAAATGAGATTGATCCCGTGGTTGGGCAAATTGCTGATCTTTTTGGTGAAGCATTCAAGGCCCAAACTGACTTTTTGAAAGTTGTTTCCGCTGCCAAAAAGCCAGACTTGAGCGACCCCAAGTTCTTGGAAGCATTGAGTCCTGTGCAGCAAAAGATCGAGCAAATCATTGAAATTAAAGACAAAGGCAGAAGATCGGACTATTTCAACCATTTGAACACCGTCAGTGAAGGCGCACCAGTTTTGGGCTGGGTCGTCACTGAGACTCCAATTTCACTTATCTCTGAGTTCAAGGACAGTGCCAGATTCTGGTCCGATAGAGTCATGAAAGCATACAAAGGAAAAGAAGAAAAGCACGTTGAATGGGTCAAGCAATTCTTGAACATCTTCGAAGATCTCAAAGCATACGTCAAAGAATTCCATACGACAGGTCCATCATGGAACCCACAAGGTACTACAATTGGGGAAGCCTTGGCAAATATTGGTTCTTCAGGCGAGAAAGCTGCTCCAAGCAGTGGAGGAGCTCCACCACCACCACCACCACCTCCTCCTCCCCCAGCCTCTATCTTCGAAAACAATGAAGCTGCTGCCGAACCAGCATCCGGAGGTATGAATGCTGTATTTGCTGATTTGAACAAGGGTGAAAACATAACTTCCGGTCTTAAGAAGGTTGACAAATCTGAAATGACCCACAAGAATCCTGCTTTGAGACAAGCTCAACCGGTAGGAGTCAAGAAACCAGCGCCTCCAAAGAAACCTTCCAATTTGTCGTCCAAAGAACCTTCTAAGAAGAAACCTGCCCACAAAACATTAGTCGATGGAACTAAATGGATCATTGAAAACTACACTGAAGCTGATATTACTGGCCAAAAACCAATTGTCATTGATGCTGAAATGCACCAATCCATCTACATTGGTAACTGTAATGGTGTTACTGTGCAGATCAAGGGAAAGGCAAATGCTATCTCTATTTCAGAAACCAAGAGCACTGGCGTTGTTGTAGATTCTTTGATCTCAGGTATTGATATTATCAAGTCTTTCAAGTTTGGCTTGCAAATCGTTGGTGTCGTTCCTTTGGTTAGTGTGGATAAATCCGATGAAGGAAGTATCTATCTTTCCAAAGAAAGTATCGAAGCCGATACCCAGATTTTCACTAGTAGTACCACGGCATTGAATGTCAATGTTCCTCATGCCGACGACGACTACACTGAACTTGCCATCCCAGAACAATTTAAACACACTATAAAGAATGGTAAAGTCACCAGTGAAGTCGTGGAACACGCTGGCTAAATTTGCCATGTAGAAGTTGGTCAGCCATTTTGTTTCCCAGTGGTTCACTAGATATTGTTATACCCCTAGTAAAGTCACACAGACATTTAGGCAATACACATGAATGTTCCGTAGTTGCAGCCACGCAGTATATGTAAGTAGATGCACAATTCACGTGGAAGTTTCCACACGTGACGCGTCTTCATAGAATTTTTTGGAATATCAGCGAAGCATCTGAAAAAAAAATTGAGGAAAAGCTATAAATCTGTTGCCAAAAGGTAGAAGTTGATTTTAACTGACCAAGATCAGATATTGATATAAACAAATCCGGCAATGGTAAAAGATACCAAATATTATGATGTCTTGGGCGTTTCTCCATCATGTGGGGATTCTGAATTAAAGAAAGCTTATAGAAAGGCCGCTTTAAAATACCATCCAGATAAGAACCCTTCGCCAGAAGCTGCCGAGAAGTTTAAAGAATTGTCGCATGCTTACGAAGTGTTGTCCGATGAACAGAAGAGAGAGTTATACGACAACTATGGTGAAGAAGGATTATCCGGTGCAGGTGGTATGGGAGGTGGTATGGGAGGTATGGGTGCAGATGATATCTTCTCCCAATTCTTCGGAGGAGGATTCGGCGGTATGGGTGGTGGCCCACAACGTCCAACCAGAGGTAAAGATATTAAGCACTCGATCTCGTGCACCCTCGAGGAATTATACAAAGGCCGTGTCGCCAAATTGGCACTCAACAAGACCATCTTATGTAAGACCTGTAAAGGATTGGGTGGCAAAGAAGGAAAGATCAAGACCTGTTCCACATGTAACGGTGTCGGTCACAGATTCGTTACAAGACAAATGGGTGCTATGATCCAAAGATTCCAAACCATTTGTGAAACCTGTAACGGTACTGGTGACATTTGCGATGAAAAGGACAGATGTACTGCTTGTAGAGGAAAGAAGACCCAACAAGAACGTAAGATCTTACAAGTTCACATTGATCCAGGTATGAAGGACGGTCAAAGAATTGTCTTCAGTGGTGAAGGTGATCAAGAACCAGGTATCACCCCAGGTGATGTTGTGTTTGTCGTTGACGAAAAACCACATGATAAATTTACCAGAAAGGGTAACGATTTATACTACGAAGCCGAGGTCGATTTATTGACTTCTCTTGCCGGTGGTGAAATCGCGTTCAAGCACGTGTCTGGTGACTACATTAAGGTTGCAATCATTCCAGGTGAAGTCATTGCTCCTGGCGTTACCAAGGTTATTGAAAACCAAGGTATGCCAATCTACAGACAAGGAGGAAGAGGTAACTTGTTTGTCAAATTCTCCGTCAAATTCCCACCTAATAACTTTGTCGACGAAGACAAATTGAAACAATTGGAAGACATCTTACCACCTAGAGCTAAGGTCACTATTCCAAAGGGAGCTGAAGTTGACGAAGTCGATTTGGTTGATATTGATCCTTACAAGCACCAATCTGCTGGTAGACGTGATTATGATTCTGATGAAGAAGAGGGCCATGGTCAAGGTGGTCCGGGCGTTCAATGTGCTTCTCAATAGATGTATTAATTAATCTTTTTGGTTAACAGTATTTATAGGCATTGAATAGAAAAGAAATAACAAAGCATTTTGTAGACTACATTGAAACTCATTTTCAATAAAAATGTGTATTGTCCGCGTATTGTGGACCCCCGAAACATGGACCTCTATAATTTGTCCATTAAAGTGTCATAAAATTCATCGCTCCACGATGAAAATGAGAGAAATAAAGAATCCAGCTAGACATTTAATTGTCAGCTTCGATTAAATACTTTTTTTTTTTTTTTTGAATTACTCTTCACCTTCAATCTTACGGTTTTTCGCAACCCAAACTAGCATCAAAGCACTTATCAAACAAAAACCAGCCATCAATGTGAAGGTGCCTCCTTCGCCCATTCTAGCTACCATTTTTTGCAAAACACCAACACCGATAGCACCAATCCAACATCTCAGCAAATTCATACAGCTTGTAGCAGCCGACCCTTGATTGGGGAACATGTCGATTAATAATGTAGTAGAAGCACTCAAAAATGAAACTGCACAACACGACATGAAAAACAATGAGATTAAAGTTGGTACAATGCTAACTTTCTTTTCCAAACACCAACCAAACACAATTGAAAACGCAATCAAGAGTATGGTTGGAATGGCTGCAAAATCCAATCTTGCACGCATCAAATCAAAAGGTGGTCTTTGATCTTCTAGCAATGCCGAGTACTTGTAATCATAGGCGGCTTTTCTGCGTTTATATAACCAGTCGATAATTCTACCGGTAGCGACTGCACCAACTAAAGTACCTAAACCAGGAGCCAAGTAACATGTACCGACATGCATTATCGAATAATTGTACTTTTCCTGCAATACCGTAGACAAAGAAGTCAAAGCCATGGTCCAGGTGGTGAACTGGAAGCTTCCAGGTAATAAAGAAAAGAACACTTCCTTCTCGATCATGATTTTCCAGGAGCCAAGTACTTTCATGGGACTTTTTGGTTCTACAGTTTCGTAATGAAGACTCAATCTTTTTGCAACATGTGGGAGTGACAATATTGGCAGCTTATTGAATATCTTCGTAGGAGGTACCGACATATTTCCTACTATAGTTCTATTTGTTTCAGGCAAAGCAAACAACGTAATAACGCCGACAATTCCACTACCGATTGCCAAAAATACAAAGATACCTCTCCAATCCCAGCGAGTAATCAATCCTGCTCCCAACAAAGCACCAAATCCTTGGGCAAGCAATTGTATTCCACTCACCAAGCCAACATATTTACCTCTCTCTGCCGAAAGCGCCATATCACCAATAACCCCAGATGATAACGAGATCAACGAGGCAATACTTCCACCTTGAAGACACCTCAAAAATGCCAACAACCAATAGACATTACTTTGAGAAATTGCAATACACACAGCAGAGTAGGATATTAAACATCCAATGATAAGCGGCCGCCTACCGTAATAGTCAGAGAACGAGGCCAAGATGGTTGGACACACACCTTGAAACAACAAGTACGCAACAACAGATAAGTTGGCATCGTCACTTGAAACATGGAACTTTTCAGCAATAACTGGTAGAGCTGGAAAATAAATAGAAGTTGACAAAGTGGACCAGATTCCGCTGCCACTCAAAAGCGCCACCATAAAATACTTTTCACGCTTAGACATCATTGTGTATGGTAGAGATTCTTTGGTTTCCACAGTGTAATTGGTCTCAAGATCACTGAGCTTGGCGTCCCATTCGCTAGAGGACGAGGAAAATGCACTCCTGGTTTCCTCGCGGTTGTCATCTGATTCTTTTAGCTCGATATTCGGCTTGAACATCTTGATGTAATGTGGCTTCGTATCACCAACCATATTGAAGAAATGAAGGACTAAGTTGTGGCTGTGGTATCAGAAGGGGAATGGACCAGGGCGAATGGCTATATATATACAGTGATTGTTATCCAACGTGGGTAGAGCAGGAATGATTGACGGATATCATTACGAGACTAACAAACGACGCTATGTAGAAGAACAATAGAAGCCCATTTGATTTCCCAAATCATAATATTCCATGAATACTGATTAGGTATATTCCCACTTACCGAACAACCAGAACTTATTTTAGTGGCATTAACCGATTGTCTCGCGCATACTTTTGCAGCACATTGAAGAAGGAGGTCCCTGCAACCAAAACTTTTCAACCCTTAGGCGTTTGTTCCCAGTGTCCAATGTCGTGTCGTCGAGCACTAGCGACTTCGCAGCATTGTTTCCCCAGATGAATAGTGCCTAAAAGGGCTAAATTGATTTTTTCGCAACACAAAGATGCGTGTTTTGTTTGCATGAAATTTCACCATTATACTGCAAAGAGCGGATACACGTCTGTTGAATGGGACCTTCGAATTGTGTGTTCTATTAATGGCTAATTATCCGTTCGAGATATTGCAATTATGCTAAATCCAGTTTATAAAGTTTAGTAAAATCGGTTTCAAAACGCTCTTAACAGCGCTAAATGTAGTAAATATGATCTAGACCGTTTGAATGATGAAATTATAGAAATATAGAAGAGAGGTGCCGTAACATCATGCATACAATTAGGCCCCTCTCGTATTTGTGGTCGCTGACCCGAACCTATGCAAAAAAAAATTATGAGATAGCTATGGTAGCTTTGGTAGCTTTGTTAGCCTTGTAAATTATGTAAAGTACCAACAGATTTGCGGCTAAACCAAGCCCAGCCATCAAAGTGTAGCAACCACCGATATTTATGGCTTTGACAAGCCTGTCCAAGATACCCGTACCCAAAGCAGCCAACGAGCACCTGACCAAATTCAAACAACTGGTGGATGCATTACCTCTCTGAGGGTACATATCAACCAACATGGTGGTACAGCACGTCATGACGGAAGGTGACGAGAATGAGATAAGACACGACGATATGATGATTGCAACCACCAGCTGGTCATACTTGAAACACCAGCCGAAAATCAAGAGTCCTATAAACATGAGAAATGCAGGAATGCAACACAAATCGAATCTGGCCCGGGCCAAGTTGAATGCAGGCCTGGTTGACTCTTCAACATCCTTATATTTTTCAAGGTACTGCTCGTATCTATAACGGTAATAGTAGTTCAAGCATCTACCTGTAACGAGAGATGACAAAAAACATGTTAAACCTTGAGGTAAGTAAATCAAACCAACATGCATAACATTATAATTGTAGGGGGGACCCTCCAAGGTGGTTGACAACGACGTCAACACCATTGTCCAGGATGTAAAATAAAGTCCTGCGGGCAACAAGATACAGAATACTTGAGGATTAATCAAGATTTTGAAAGGCGAAAGAATATCAAACTTCTCTTTGGGTTCTAAGGTGGTGTAATCACCGGTAAGCATTTTCTTGAAATGCGGTATTGCGAACAAAGGCAGACGATGCACTATAGATGGTGGCGAGATCGAGCCATTACCCACTATGGATCTTGACGTTTCTGGGAAAATCAATATTGTCGCAATCAATACCACCCCACCCAATATGGCGAGAAATACAAAAATGGCTCTCCAAGTGTGAAATCCCAGGATAAGTGCTGCACCTATCAACCCACCCGTTCCATTACCAACTAATTGCACTCCTGTCACAATTCCCACGAACCCCCCACGCTCTTTGCGAGTACACACATTACCAGAGACTCCCGAACTCATGGCTATGACTGGACCTATTCCAGCTGCCTGTACACATCTTAGCACTGCCAAAAGCCAGAAGACATTGGTCTGCGAAATGGCTATACAGGCTGCCACATATACTACCACACAAATTATAATCACTGGCCTGACACCAGTGATGTCGGCTATGTTACACACGAATGAGGGTGCGATTCCTTGCGCCAAGAGGTATGCCACAACTGAGAGATTTATCACAGAGTCAGTGGTTTTGAAGTACTTGGTCAAGGTAGGTAATGCAGGAAAGTAGATGGGACTTGCCGAAGTGCTACAAAATCCCACTGCTGACAAAATTATGATTAAGACCATTTTCGCATGATGGTCGAATATAGTGAAGGGAGGCTCCGGTAATGTTTTTTCATCAATGTCCAGCATTTCGCTCCTATGATTATTATCGATGTCATCATCAAGATCGATGTTGTCTTCCGTTGCTATGATTTCTGTTTCTATGTTTGTATCTGCGTTTGCAGTTACATTGTCTGAGGTTCTTGGCAAGGCATCACTCATCTCGCGAACGGACTTGTCAGAACTTTTCGTTAGTCCTACAAAAGTGACGCATTGTCATTTATATAACTGAGGAACCGTTAAGAGCTTTGACGCAGCTCGGAGTCACGATTGCGCGGTCCCGGCCGTTGAACGGCTCCGCAGTTGATTGGAAGCAGTATGATTCTCCGGGGACCAAAATTCGCCGGGGATCAAAATGCACACGAGCGTTGGCATCGATAGTGCTATTCGCCTGGGCTCAGTCCGTGCATTCTCAATATTTCCTTCATATCAATGCCAAGAGCTGTCAAAATTTGCGTTTCGCATTTAGCAAGCTGCGCCTCGCATCTGAGGCTGACAAGCCGTGAGATAATTCCGCAACGGTTACTCGTTCTGGTTGGGGCACTACTGATTAATAAGCCCTAAAAATAGCGGCGTACCAGAGCTTCTCTGATCTGAGAATAGATTGATTGAGGCTTTGCGAATGATGGATCACCGGTCACAATAGTTTGTATCTACGCAAAGATATGAATTAGCATGAACAATCTATTTACTTTAGTAGTATAGTACAAGAGTATTTGTTGTAACGGCGTAAACATTTAATCACGTTTAGGGTTGCCATCACTCTCAGGACTAACCCCAGACAGTGATGTAGCCGTAATTTGACACTTCCGACGTTCGTAATCATGCTCGGTTGATTGACGAATTCACTATTACGATACTGAGTGTGCTAATATTTTTTTTTTCCTTCCGCATTAGGCTAAAGGTGGGGCGAAGTTTTTCCCGCAAACGTTCATGCATCCCAATTAGGCATTGAATGCTGCATCCATTAGACCAAAAGGGTATAAACTCAAGATGCACAATTTACATGAAAACCCAAGTTTGTTGCCCATGAGTGCCGCATGTTGCTCATATTCAGTCATGCCCCGAACAAGACGAATCGTACCGAGGTCTAAATCATGAACGTTTATCCAGACTAAGTAATATCTGTTGGATCCAAAAATTCAGACTAACGCACACCTCTACATTCATTTATAGGTATTTTTGTTTGTGAGGATTAATTCTATAAGCAGACAACCATTTCATGTATTCGTGAAATGAGTGTACATTATAACGGACAAAAAGTAAAAGGGAATCAATAAAGGGAAAAAGAAAATAGCGATAATATGTTACAGAATTGATGAACTAAAATTTCCAGGTGGTTACTTATCCTTATTAGGATTGTTGTATTTGCGTGCAGGAGGATTCTTGGGGGTGGTAATCATAAAGTTGATGTTATTTGTTTTACCGATTTGCTTTTGTTTCTTATGAGGTACGTGGTCGTCGTGAGGCGTAATGTTTGATTTCAGGTTCGTATCTGTGGATGATTGAAATTTATGAGACGGAACATGTTGGTGTTTGTTAGAATGAACCACTTGCTGATGGGGTGGAGCTTGCATGATATATTGAGATGTAGGACCAGGAGGATTGTTTGGTGATGAGGATACATAGTATGGATATTGAGGTTGCTGACCTACAAATCCGGGGGCATTTTGATACTGCGTTTGTGGGGTCGAAATTGCACCAGTAGAGCCTTCATAAACAACCTGATTGTATTTCTGGGAGTATGGAGATCCTAATGCATTGTTTGAGTTCTGTTCAGGCGCTTGTCCCGGTTGCATTCCCATTTGGTGATGCGATGGTCCAGCATAACCAGGGCCGGTCGGTGGTCCTCCATTCTGGCCCGGTGGACCTGGACTGTAGTAGACTGGATACATAACGTGCTGAGGCTGAATCAGAGGCAGGTGTTGACGCAGATGATGCGGCTGAGCCGAAGGAGGTAACGGTAATTGTGCATAAGTGGGAGGTGAAGTTGTGCTACTCCCTCTGTTAGTCGTTTCACTGCTATCCGAAACGACCCTTCTATGACTCAAATTGGGCAGTTTATTTGGAGAACGCAACGGTGACTCGATATTATGTGGTTTCAAGCTTTCAGCAGTTTCTGAAAAGGAAGGAAGCTGGGTATCGGAAAACTTTCTCTTGCCAGAAGAGGTGATTTTCGGGCTTTTCTTGGCTGGAAACACAGCTGCTTCATCTCTAGAGTCATGTGAAATTTCATTAAGTATCTCCTCTGGTGCGTTTCTTAGTTTGTGGACCTTTTCTCTTAAATCTTCTATAGTGAAAGAGCTTGACACAAATAAAAGTGGAATCAAATCTCCATTGATGTTCATCGACTTGGCAAGCTTCAATAATTCGATAGCTGAACAGCTGAACTCATTCTTCAATGTTTCCTGTCTAGTCTTTTCTTGCTCGACTTTATACTTGAGTATTTCATTCAAGGTATCAACATTGTAGGGCCAGAATTCCTCATCCTCCACAACGCCTTGGGGAAGGCCAAGAATTTCGGAAATTTTCTCATCTATAATTAATTTATTTGACAGTGGAGAGCCTGAATCTTGACTTTTAGATGAGCGCCTTCCAAGCTTTGGTGAGGAGTCCTCTTCTTTATTAGAACCGCTGTCGTTTGCATCATCTTTACCTTTGGCATGTACTTCATCTTCAATCTTTTCGAGTTGTTGGGAAGTCATCAGCGACTGATATCCGTAATGATTGTATCTGGATCTATCAATATTGAAGTCCCTGAGGATATGAAGAAACGATTTGCTTGAGGGGGATACCTTTGATGAGTTTGGGGTAGACTTTATTCTTGCAGGATCGGATTCTTTGATAGCAGGAGATCTAGGTTCGTGATTTCCATTTATTGAATTGATAGTGCCAGGAACAACATACTCCTTTGCAATAAAGGTTTTAGGTTGAGTTGAGGGACTTGAAGTAGACATAGCCTGGTCTTTGGCTTGCTTATCGTTCATTAGATTTGCTAAAGACAACAACTTGGATACTTTAACACTAGAGACATAGACTGGAAAAATTCTTAAAACAAATTTTCACAAGAGTAATATCTTCAGATCTCGCTTTAGTTTACCCTTTCTTTTGAAAGATTTATATATTGTTGTTGGTGGTGAAAATGAACGAATGAAACCTCTATCAGAATATATTATTCACTGGTCTGAATCGATAAACAAGTTCAATTTATGGATGGCTCAAAAGTTAATAATAAACTTAGTTATGTGCCAGCAAAAGGTGCGCTTGATATTTGGGATTTCGGGTATGTGGGAGTCATCATATATTTATATGCCCTATTAATTGTGAACTTGCTTCAGCTAGTTAATTTGTTGCCAATCACTAGGGTGATCAGCATCACAATCTCATCCTCTCGAAATACATTTCCTAAATAGGAAATGTCATGGTATGCAGGAACTCTTTTGTGATACCATTTTAGGTATTATAACTAATGACTGAATCTAGTAATAAAGGTCCAGGGATTCAGTACCAAAATGGGGTCTAGCCTGGGCTGTTAGGAGCTATAGGCAGAAGAATTAATAACTTTTGGGCGAAATACAAAAATAATGGGCTAATTTCATCAAGAAGAAATTCATTTACTTGTCTATAACTTTGGTTGCAACAATGCGAAATTACCAATTTGCTTCAAGGATGTGCCTACTGTGTTTCGTATTCAATTCTATTTGATTATTCACGTAGCTGCCAAACTTTACTCGTGCTCTAGTCCCTTCGAAAATCCGAATGCTTACCAGTTTAGGTATCCCCCTTTTTTTTGCATACTGCCACTCCAATATTATTGATAACACGATTACTACATGCATGTGGCAAATTGTTTCTTCCAGTTCATATTGCTTCAAATGGAATGCCTCACCGTCGCCGTCTATAATTCTAAAGTTTATGTTGGGTTTGACTCGAAAATACACACTAGTGTAGACTATGATATTCACGGCGATGTGTGTTAAGTGACCCACGAGAAGCTAAATTTAGCGTAGCTTATAGCCGAAAGGAATTTCTTACATACAAGGTTTACTCACCACTCCTAGGACCGAAATCATGTCGACACCCTACAGCCTATATCAACTTTGATGTGGAGTAATGTTTCAGGTCCACTACCTTAACGAATTGTAGATTGCGTAATTGTTCACGTGCTTTAGAATGCAACAAGTTGCCTTCATTTAAATAAGATCGGGAAATTATGGAAACTAACTGTTTTGCTACTCCTATCATTGACCCAAAATATTTGTCGAAAGCCAACAAAAAATGGCAGTTATTTTATACACATTTCTAGATCATCCGAGGCACCAGGGTTACATTCTTAAAATAACTAACCAAAACTTTTTGTTCACAACCGATCGTTTAATCTAGGTTTATGCACGCGCGCTGTCAAATCGGATTGAACATTCGGTGAGACTCAAGCATAATCAAGTTCTGCCGTTCGTACCCCACTATTCCAATCAATACATACATAATCACCAAACGCCGATTCAAACAATAAGGTTGGTTCCATTACACAAATATAGTAAACATTTAGATAGACTTCGTGGACTATGTCAAACTCAAATAGAATTACCCTTGTTGCGTTTGGTGGACCTTCATCTTCTGGCAAAACTACAACTGCAAAGACGTTACAGCTGTTGATCCCCAAGACTTCCATAGTTCATTTAGATGATTTTTATCTTCCTGACCATGAAATACCCAAGGATGAAAAGACAGGGGAACTAAATTGGGATTGTCCGGAAGCAATCGACTTTGAGAAGTTCAGTGAATATATCACGAGCCTCAAGAAAGGTCAAGTCACAGTAGATATCAAATCACTAGAAGGAGATGTTGATCTTAAATTGACGGATTCTGAAATAGCGTCTGTCTCCTCCAAGCTCAAAAGCGATGAAAACGAGGTGTTGGTATTTGTCGATGGCTTTATGCTTTTCCACGATCCAAAGATCCTTGGTTTGTTCGATATAAAGCTTTTCTTTTATGCGTCGTTCGATACTTTAAAACATAGAAGAGAGAGTAGAAATGGCTACAATACGGTGGAAGGTTTCTGGGTGGATCCACCCCACTATTTCGAAAACATCGTTTGGCCCGCATACGTCAAGAGTCATGAGTACTTGTTCAAGGACAAGGATGTCAATTCCGAGATAGATCCTGAGATTAAGAAGAAACTTGACTTTTCGAGCTTTGAGAACGTCAGTAATAGCAAGTTAATAGACATGGTCAATTGGTCATTAGATAGAATACAAGAGCATTTATAGGCATTCTTAGAGATGTACACACTACCCGACTTAGACTTATTTCAAATACGGTGTTATAAATTTATTGTACTTAACCTATTGAATTTTTTGATTGTCAATCAAAACAGCTATTTTCTGCTCTTTTTTGACTTTTTCTTGATATCTTTCATTTCCTTTTCGTAGATTTCCTCGGCATTCTCAGTGGCCTTTCTCTTGGAGTTCTTATTTTTCACACTAACGACACCCTTTTTGTTGACGGCTTTCTTGACACTTTCTTCTGCGTTATCCCAGTCAGCATCATCGGCGATGGTATACTTATCCAAATTGATGGCATTGATCAATTCTCTTTGTTTCTCTTTCAATTCCTTGATGGCTTCATCACCAGCTTCGTCCAAATCATCATTCATTTGTTGCTCAACTTTGTCATAGTCAATGTGTTCAATTTCCTCACCATTCATTTCCTTGAAAGTATCTTCTTGAATTTGAGGTAATGTCTCCTCGATAGCTTTGCTTAAAACTTTTCTGAAGAAGTTAGAGAATTTTCTGACAATCTTGGCAAACATGGCCATTGACTGGTTCGATGGTAAATTCAACTCTCTAGATATATCATCCATATCTTTATGTTGTAAACCAATGGCCAATAAAATAGCAGATTGGATTGATGACAAGTTGACTTCACTGCCTGTTTTCTTGGAGAAGTAGAGGTGTGCGATCAATGGTAACATATCGACTATGACATGATAATCAAGCAAGTTGTTAGCATAAGAGTCTAATCTCTTAAGATCGAAAGGTGATAAGATGTTATCCAACTCAGCTTTCGAGATCAAGGATTTGGACTTGGATCCTTGGTCAACTGCTTCGATAGCTTCAATAATATTCAAACACTGGATGGCTGGGAATTTCTTGAATTCGTAAGACAATAATTGTAAGAATCTTTTGTGGAAATCCTTGGAGAATTCTTTCAACCAGTTGTTATCACGTCCCTGTAAGACGTTGATCATGACCATTGTGTGTTCACCAGTTAAATCGTTAGCGGTTTGTCTAAGATAGACTGGTACAAATCCAGATCTCTTCCAGAATTTGTGCAATTGAGATGTAAGACCATAAGAAACACCAAGATAGTGTAAGTAGTATGGTGGCTTTTCTGAAAGTTTCAACAACAATGGAGGTAACGATTTAACATCTCTCAACTTGATTTCGTCCTTGATGCTGGCATTCTTCAACTCTTCGTCTGTGACTCTCTTGATAGTGTGATCAGCTACATCGTTAGATTCACTAATATTGGTAAACTTACCCTGAAAATAATCTTGCAAAAGTTCCAAAGCTTTTGAGCCATAACCCATGGAGGCATATTCTGGGTTTGTCGAAATTCTAACGACTCTACCACCGGATAAGGAAGCAAATTCTTCGTCTTGAAATTGTTGAGAAACCAACCATGGGATCAAATCACCACCAGACCTTTGACCTCTGGATAAAGATTTTCTTACCGAATCTTTCGAGATTTCACCTTCCAAAGCAATTTGAATCACACACAATGGATCAGGGATACGGTTATCACCTTCTTCGATAGGAGGTAACAACACATACAATTGATGTGCAGGAGCATCACTCATTAACTGAAGATCGTTTGGAGAGTTCTTGTAATGGGAGGAGACGTACAAAGACATCATTTTTTGGAGGAAGGATTCCGAGACTGGATGGTAAGAGAATAATGTATCTCTATTGACGTAAAACAACTCACACTTTGAAGGATGTGGGGTTCCCTTGGTCAAAAATCTGGAGTTTTTGAGACTGCCAACATCCAAACACAACAATTTGTTAAGCCACTTCTCCACTGGATCGCCAGGAGCATATCTGATTGGTTCGTCCAACACGATTTCTTTGAGATTTCTGGAAGAGCTTTTGATATCTTGAGATTTGTTATCACGGGAAACGATCTCAGTATCATCCCCTCTGCCAGCTTCAGTCGACTGGTTTCTTAACTGTTGGATCAACTTCAATGACAAGGATCTACCCGTACCCTCATAACCATTGATAGTAGAAGACATGAAAACCAAGTATGGTCCCAACAATTTTTTGACAATAGGTAATGGAATTGCGGCGGCTTCATCAATGACAACCAATTCAGCTTGGCCGAGAACGTGGTGATCATTTGGAGAAATATACTGGATAGTTTGACGGTGGTCTCTCTTGATATCAACTCTGACAATAGCTTTGTTGAAGCTAGGATTGGTGGACTGGATGATGTCATAATCCAAATGTTCAGTATAGCCTAATGCATCGAAACCTTTGAATACAAACTCGAATAAAGTCTTCAAGTTTTCTGGGGATGGTGAAGTAACGAATATGTTAGAGTACCCATGTGAAATAGCTGCTGCCATGGAAACACCTAAAGCAGCAGATTTACCTCGACCTCTTCCGGCAGTCAATGTAACCGTTGATCTCAAAGTCTTTTCTGAAATCACATCTATAAATGTCAAGATGGCTTGTGCTTGGTTGACAGTCTTGGATAAATTAACCAATGAACCAACAGGTTGGATATCACTAAGAGAGTCCTTCAACTCCTTCAATTCCTGAGCCTTGGGTGATAATTCATCGTCATCTTTAGGTGGTAATGCCTTGATATGCTTGCCCCCTGAGATGGGTAACACATTCAATTCGTCATCGACCACCAAACAATTTGCACAGGACCCGAGAGATAACAAAAATCTTTCGTTGAATCTGGCGATGACATCGTTGTGTGCTTCAGTTCTATATCTTGAATGGATATCCATAGACATGGTGTATAATTGCTTCAAAGAAGTCATTGACTTAAGTAACACAACAACCATTCCCCCACCTTCAACAGTTTCGATAGTTCTTGCTAACAAGTTCGGAGTTAAACCTTCAAAATCTTGTAAGATCAACATACCATAGGTGTTACCCAAAATCTTTTCAGTCTCTTTGTAGTATACATATCTAATATTTTGATTGGAAATGAATGCTTCGAATGGGTCTTGTTCGTTGACTTCTCTTATCCCTCTCTTGATATCCTTTTTTATCTTGTTTTCTCTCTTTTGTCTATGGGAAGTGAAGCCAGCCAATTTCTTCTTGTAAGCCCATAAAACGGACTTGTTCAGCTTTAAATCAGCTGACATCATTAAGTAATGTAAGTTAGGTAACTGGTTTCTGGCCTCATCTCCAACGATAAAGAAGAAACTTCTTTCCCTCAGTTGGGCGCTGTTACGGATGAGCGCAGGAATACGTGAATCGATCGCTTTTTTACCCATATCTGCAATCTTTTTACGCTGGTGTCTTGAAATTTCTTGATGATCATCTCGAGAAATTTAAAAATTTGAGAAGTGTTAATGAGTAGTGTGCGCACCATTTGCAGCAAAAAGCACACTATCAAACATAACCTAACATGTCAACAAGATAGATGTAAACGATGTGCAATAGTGCACACGTACACTCTTCCTTGATGAAAATGAGATGATGATAATCCGCTATACAACTTATTAACTTACCTATACCGCAAATCTAGTGTGAAGTAGGAAACAAAAAAAATAATATCGAGTTTGTGATTAATTTGCAAATAGTTGCAAAAATTGCAGAAATAGATATCTCAAGCACTAGCGGTAGGGCTAATTTTTTTTGGGTTGAGCTGAAGGTTAGAAGTGCAATTAGTTTGATAGCTGGTGCCACTATAAGGATCCAGATTCTACTTACTCATACATGTTAGATGATACGGCAGAATTTTGGTGTCGCTAGTGGAGCCTCCTCGAGGAGACCACCAACAAAGGAGCCCAAAGAAATAAGTGTCATAAAGGCTAGTAGTAAGGTTGCACCGAGATCGGGAGACCAATTCAAAATCGGCCCCGGTTTCAGTGAAACCGCCCCCCTACAAAAAGTGGTGATACTGTCGACCAAGAAGTATGTTAAACCATTGATTCATGCTAGGATTGATAGAGGGTTTGACATGTTGAATGGCGAGTGGGTTGGATATAAAAGAAATTATTTCACTTTGGTGGCATCTTTCAATTTTGAAAATCATGAGCTTGACACCATATCCAAGGAAAAGTTTCTCATACAAGATGAATATGACCGGTGTTCTAATTTGACATATTTTGCAATCAGATTAGGAGCGAGATGTCAAGAAGACAATCTAGAGGTGCCTTTGGTACAGCATACTGCAAAGCGAGATAAGGGGCCCCAGACACCCCCTCCCATATATCCAGCCATTCCCGGAAAATTACCTGATCATCAGTTGATAAGAAAAACTACAAATATAAGAAATGAAAGTAAGATTTCTTCACTCAATCAACTTTTATTTCTGGACTTCTCCGAATTTGTAAACAACGCCAATTCAATACTCCAAACATATCCAAGTAGTACGAAAGTGGCAACTGCTGCTAGATATGAGAGGATACAGTTCTCTTCCTTTTTAAATGTCAAAAAGCCAACGTTAACCAGCCGCCACTTCATTTTGAGAGTAGTGTTGGTTGGCTATCTCGATGATGGCACTTCAGTTGATCTCGCCTATACGCAAACCCCACCGTTGACAATAAGAGGAAGATCACCTTCTAACTACTTGAACACCTCCGAGAATGCTCAACCTACTATCAAAAGGCCAAGGGCTAACCCAAAAAAGAATCAGATGCAGCGAGAAAACAGTGCCATGAGCCAGTTCCAAGATCTTCCTAGTCAAACAACTAAAATATTACACCCCGATCACCTGTACACCGATGAGAATGTCCATATCCTACCGAGTAAGCCTGCTTTCAAACAGACCAAATCATCTTCTGAGCCCTTTCCCCAAACAATTAATGATTCTGACCCGTCACTAGTTGACTATTGTTCACCTGATATTCTTGACTGGAGGGCAGAAGTCAATTTAAATTACATATACACTCAGAAGCCAGCCTTTTCCAAACATGATCATATAAATCAATACGACAGCATATCTAATAGTGAGGACCAGAATATTGATTTGGTCGACGAACAACTCTTTCAAGAAAATGATTCTTCAAGAACCGACTTATATGGGCTTATCCCAGATCCATCGTGTTACGATATAAGCTTGGATCCGAATATCAACAATTTCCAGCTAAACACCGAGTTCAAGTTCAGATCAGATGATGAATTGGCTATAATAACTAGGAGAAAACGGAAAAACAAAATTAGAAACTCGAAGAAGCGTGCAAAAAAACAAGAAAAGAAGAGAAGGCAGGCCGAATTGGAGAAAGACTCGCTTGACATATTTCAAAGCGAACTAGACTCGATCAGCCAAATATAGCATAACTCTACATTACGAAATAAATTATTACCAATACTCATTTTTTTGCAGTCAGTACGGTATATAGTAGCAAAATCTTTTCTCAATTTTGTGACCCTTTTTTAACAGTGCGGGTTAAACTGACAAAAACTGATCGAGGTGCCTTTGAGCAGACAAACAATCAATATAGTAGTTGAATCAGATATAAACAGTGGAAATGTTGTTCTTTAGTTTTTTCAAGACTCTTGTTGATCAAGAGGTGACCGTTGAGTTAAAAAATGACATAGAAATCAAGGGGATTTTGAAGTCCGTCGACCAATACTTGAACTTGAAGTTGGACAACATATCATGTGTTAACGAAAGCAAATATCCGCACTTGCAATCAGTGAAAAACTTATTCATAAGAGGCTCCACCGTCCGTTATGTTCACATGAGTCCCAACTCCGTAGATTGTACATTATTACAAGATGCATCTAGAAGAGGTAAGTAAAGATGAATTGATGTGAAGAATTTTGCATGAAGTCAGTGTTTGAGAGCATTGATGTTTGAAAGCATTTGCAAAAGAGCTTGGAATTTGCCTCATATTCAAAGAGATACTAACACTAATTTAGAAGCCATGGCCCAATCAAGCAAATAATTGTATATTAATTATGTAATATAGAGATAGTTTCATTCCGTGAAATGCATTGAATTTTTGAGACTTATTTATTTTCATGTGGTGGTGTCAGGAGCCGCACTAGACAGTTTGCTCGTGAATGGCCTGTCTTTTTGCAGTAGGAGCATATCCTTTTGGATTTGGCATTGTTATGTCTAGACTGGTTGTAGGTATTGTAGGTGTATGCTGGAGAGAAATGCTGTGTTACATGGTCCTTCGGAACTCGGTAAACCTCTTTTGAAGTAGATTTATCGTCTTTGTCCGCTATTGAAAGTCGCTCAAGTTTAGAGTTCATATTACCTGCTGACTCTGCAGATGTCATCGGTATTTCTTTCAACTGATGTTTCGGCACAAGTATGAAGTTTGACTTAGGTTCGTTGCTATAAACTTCATGCAGGCAGTTGGGGCATGAAATCGGTGTTTTGATTATGTCATTGAACTCCCTTTCTTCGATCTCATCGGCTTTTTGATCTAACCCTACTATGTCCTGTATCGTCCTGACATACTGGTTGACTACCTCAAGATTTTCGTTATACAATTTCTTGAGATTTTCAAGCTCGTTTGTACGCTCCACTATTAGTTTAGCAAGGGAATCAACGGTTTTCAGCAACTCTACTACGGACATGTCTCCTACTTTACTTTATTTAATGCTTGCCAAACTTTATTCACAACCTGCATGACCTGCATACGGTACCACTAGAAACGAGTCCACTTATACATTAAACCTTGATCGCCCATATTCTTCGATGCCTCAAGAGATGCTAAGAGGCGTACAAGAGTATGTTTCATACAGAGGAAGAATCTAGTTAATATATACTTGGCTTGAAAAGATTATATGTATTTTCTACTTAAAAACTTTTGGATGAAAAAAAATCCTCTCCTCTGACTGTGATGGTCTTTTGGCAGAAACGCGCTAACTGCGCACTACTTGGAGGAGAGTATAATCGTGCCCGGTTCGATCCTCGCGGTCCGTCATTCGTCAACTTGAGTAATCAGTTAAGCGGTGATAGGCAATGAGTAACAATACCACTGGAGGGAAGCAATTCAGCACAGTCCGCTACCCGTGAGGAGGCGAGCCGGAAGGCTGGAATAATGTACCGCCAATATAGTGCCTAATGGCGTGACTCTTTTTTTCGATCCCTGAACTACCAGATTCGATACCCAGAGCCTTAATTTTGAACACCCTACTTGAACAAACACCGAGTTTTTCGTATGTGATTGTGTATTGATTAATGGATCTATTTAGTCTTTTTTAGTTTTAAAGCGGGCTAACACTTCATCCAAATTTTCCATTATAAGATCTCTTTCAGCAAAGCACAAACCAATAAGACCCACAGAACAAACCAATGCGCTTTGGGCGAATTGCTTGAACGTCGTCGTAAACCATGCTCCATTCAAAATAATTTTATGATGGACCAATTCGAGGAAAACTGCGAGGTTGAGGGGGTTTTTGGTCCGCTTTACTATTTCCAATGTCGAGACAGGCATATTGTACGACTTGAAGAACTGCTCGATCAGAGAGGAACAATAGATTATGCGAAGAATCATATTGATAGAGTTTGATATTATCAATCCGCTTAAACCAAGACCGTAGTAGTCGATCAAAACGTACAGACTGACCAATACCACAATGCTCAGGAAAGTCATAAATAATGAAAAGTTTTGAATACTCTTACTTGTAGCAATGCTGCTGAAGAAAGCTTCGAATATTCCGTTGAGCGCCAAGAATGGAATATAGATCACGTATTGTGGGAAAATCTCAAATATGTTGGTGTTGGTCCATTTTGTAGATTTCGATCCAAGTAACAATTTCAATAAATATGATGAGTTGTTTACTCCTGCCAACAAAATTAGAATAGAAAGGTTAAGGTAAAAAATTGACAACTTTTTCATGATTTCATAGGAGCGAGCAACGTTTGCCTTATTCGCTGAAGTAACCTTACTCTTGTCTTGTTGGTCGCCTAAGGAGGAGAGCATTCTCGTAAACATCAAACGAACGGATTCCTCAATTGGTTGGAAGACGAGTCTTGCAATGATCGAACCGTAGTTAGTAATTACTGAATAAACTCCCTGCTCTTCGAGAGAACAAAGATAACTGATCAATAGCTTGTCTCCCTCAGTAAGAAATTGCTTGAAAATCATTTGTACAAAAAGATCTTTCCAAATAGTGACAACACCACTGTTGAAATAAAAGAACTCCGTGTCGCTTGTGTATATCTTTTGAACCGAATACAGAAGCTGCTTTTCAGCTGGTTTGGCCTTTTTGTCAGAAATGAAACTCAACATATATAGGGATGCTACTACAAAGGAATAGGCGAATTGGCCCAACCCAAATGCAAGCACGGCCAAACCATCGAAATCCAAAGAATTCAACTTCGATAATAACGTCTTGCAAAGGACAATTACTCCGACAGTTGAAACACACCGCATCAAAATTGCTATACCTTCAATCTTGGATCTCCTTTTGAAATTGAGATTGAACTGGTTGATCATATAAATCGGTTCAACCGAGGTCTCTAGTACGATCAGGATTAATACCAAAAAAAGGGTAATTTGATGATAAGGTAACTTGGATATTGAATCCTGGAACAAACTTGTGTAATATTGCCAGTAGAAAACGGCGAATGATAAGGGAACTCCAACTAACAACGGAATGAACCCGAAGTTGACTATACTTTGCAGCACCCCAGAAGATGTGTTAGCAGTATACCGTTTGGACTGTCTTCCTGAATCATTTTCGCCAACTGGCTCGGCCGACACAGTTCTTTGAATTGCGAGTCTGGCTCCCTCTCTACTGAAGAATAAGATGGTTGAAACCAAAAAATCCAAATATGATGAGATCCCGAAGATTTTGGGCGATATGAATCTAATCAAGACTTGATTAAGTGCAAAGGTCAAGAGCTTAGTTAGGAACTGTAACAATATTAAAAATGTAGCTCCTGATGATGAGGTATCCGAGACATTGGGCTGAACTAAGAGTTCTGGCTCGAACTCACTAGAAGGTTTTTTCGTATCGTCGAGCATTATCTGCCAATGCTTAGCAGTACTGAAGAATAGTAGCTTCGTGTCTCTATAAGCTATGATACGTAAACTGTAAATCGCGGCGTTAGCAGCGATGATTAGAAGCGGGGGGGACGTATCTTATTTCACAGGTTACATCACGAGAATGTTAGTATTCAAATTAGTGGAAAAATTTCCATGCAGCCTGGAGCATGTCATTTTTAGCCAAAGGTCGTTAAGATATAATAAGCATACCTTCTAGTCAAGAGTTTTGTACTTTAACGGATACATGCAATAACGGGAAGTCACCATCAAGCACCTGTCTCAATAAATATTGAAATCAAGATCTATTCTAATTTAAGTTTCAGTCAATTACCCAAAAACGTTCGCTTTGTTTTGGACTTTAAATCACAACTACTATCCCTAATTACCCTCAAATATTCACGATAGAGAAAGAACTGATCAAGTCTAGCAGACAGATAAACATACATAAATACTAACAAGATGGATCCAAATAACTTGAATCCTCACGATGTTGAGTTGAGAGAACAAGATCGTTGGCTACCAATAGCGAATGTAGCTAGACTCA
The DNA here is from genome assembly GCA_003706505.3 of Suhomyces pyralidae. NCBI lineage: Eukaryota > Fungi > Ascomycota > Pichiomycetes > Serinales > Debaryomycetaceae > Suhomyces > Suhomyces pyralidae. The sequence continues at coordinate 294,647 of PPLO03000013.1, forward strand.
TGAAAAACACGTTGCCAACTACTGCTAAAGTGTCCAAAGATGCTAAGGAATGTATGCAAGAATGTGTGTCAGAATTTATATCGTTCATTACTAGTGAGGCCAGTGACAAATGTCTTCGTGACAAACGCAAGACAATCAATGGTGAAGATATTTTGTATTCGATGCATGATTTGGGTTTCGAGAATTATGCTGAAGTATTGAAGATTTACTTGGCAAAATATCGTGAACAACAAGCTCTCAAACAAGTCAGAGGAGAAAACAGATCGTCCCAAAAGCAAGCCAAGGAAGCTGCAGCTGCGGCTGCTATGGCTGCCTCGGTTGCAAAAGGATCAGTATTCGATGTTGATGGGAACGAGTTCAACCCTTCTGAATCAAACTCTACTCCTTCTAATCTGGAAGAATTGGATGAATCAAATAACCAGTATTTGAATGAAGGTAACCAGTACATGAATGGAGCTGACACTAGCAACAATAATCTCGAACACAATAATTCTGAAGGAGAATTTTCTGAAAACAGACAATCTGACGATTTGAGCCACCAAGCAGAAGAGGATATTGATTCAAACTCGATAGGGAAAGTAGGTGATTCTATTCCTTCCCCATCAACGAAAAGTTCGATTCACTCTCCAGAACAGTTTTACGATGGATTTGCTGAGGCTCAACCCAACGACCCAGCAAAACAAGAGGGCAATATGATTGGTGAAGCTGGCGAAGCTGGCGAAGCAGATCCTAGCCGTAATAAGGTCGACAATGAAGATTACAGATACGACGATTTTATAAATGAGGTGCCTAATGAAGATGGCCAGTTGGCAAATGGTGGTTCTGGAAATGGCCATCACAACAGCATCGAGGATTTCACTAAACAAATTACCAACGATGAAACCGATATAGATACATTGACTGCCGGTATAACAAATACGAGTTCGAACGGCAACTACTTCTAGAGACTTGTGTAAATAACACAGAATACCAAGTCAATTCTGTTGTCTTCGTCATACCAAATTTCAATTCTCTATTTCTTTTTCTCCACGGGATATCGGTCATAATCTACTTTTATACTACTTCGAACCATGTAAATTACGACGGGGAGGTCACTGGCTATGCTCTACCATTTAATGTAAAATTAAAAATTGTATATTATATATTAAGAAATGAACTAGAGAACGCCAAAACAATAAATTAGTACTAAAAAAAATGAATAGTTACAGGGGAAAGGCTACATCACCTCCCTGCAAATAGGACAGGACTGTGAATGCTCAAACCAATTTTTCAAGCAATTAAAATGGAACAGATGGTTGCAATGGGGCAATTTTCTCCACTCTCTTGGGTTGACCATCAGGCCGTAACAGATGACACATGTGTTGGGTTCAGGTGAAGATAAGTCTGGAGTATCTAACTTTTGAAGAACAAACTGCCGTTTTTTGAAGTTCACTAGGCACCGAGCCTTGTCAACCAACATTCGAAAACTCAAATATGAAGATGGTAAGATATGGAAGGGAAATGTGTAAACATAAATAAATATAATGGAGAACAAACAGATCATGAAAAAGCGTAGTAGATTCACTAAAAATTCACTAGTGTAAATTATTTTCAATTTGGTATCATTCCATATTCCTTTTTCGTAGGACTCAGCATCATCATCCGAGTCTTCATCAACTCTTGAGGGAAATTCTTCGTAGCGAAGATACTCGTAGAAGTTCACAGTGAATCTAATTGAAGTCATGAAAATCAAAGGAGCATTATACAACACCTCAAATCCAAATATGGCTAGAAGAATGTTGTCCTCTATGAAAATAGCCGAATGCGGTATGGGTAGCGAGGAGTTTGCCTGGGCAAAATAGGAAGCGAATACGGCTCTATAAGATGGGTTTCTGGACCAGCCCCATTTACCATCGTACCTTTGTATCACCTCATGGAAAAATTTGCAGGTAAGCAAGAAGTCAATTAAGTGAAGTAAAACCAAACCGGTCGCAAACCTAATTCCCATATATTTGACCTGACTATGGGTATGACGAATATTATGAGTGCCTGAATTATCCGACCCATTAGTAATTGCTCTTGAGTTTTCAAATATACTGTTGCCTCTTGCTTCTGCTAGGTAGTGGAACCCTTTCAACAACAGAAAGCACAAGAAAAGGCCTCCGAACTTTAACAATTCACTTCGTATAATCGTATAGTCAAATGAGAAACAATTGCAGTAAAATATAATGAAGCCTACCCAGAATTCCCAAACAGTATATGTGATTTTGTCCCGCAAGGTCTTCACTTCGCTCGGACTGAGACGACCAAATATTATCCACTTAGAAAAGTTGACTAGCAAGAATAGCACAACTAGTAAATAATTTTCCAATCCTAGATTAGCAGGTGTCAATATATCTGATCGTAATGTTTTCAATATGGTCTCAGGGTTGAGTCGGGATTGCTGTAGCTTAGCTGGCATTGACTCGAATATTTTATTGGCTCCGGTGGTTCGCATCTTTGAATAGTATCCACCTAAGACAGTTTCCGGACTGATGTACTGATTGTCTATTTCCAATCTTTTATAGGCAGAAAAGCCTAAAAAGGCACCGATCTGTTTGTTAGTAAAGTGCCTTGTATTTAGATAGCCCCAAACGAGCTTGATGTGATATATTTTAGCGATAATATAAACCAGGATAAAAATAAGTACTTACAGCACCAAATCGTAGCCTTCGTCTGGAAGGCATGATAGCGTCAAGTTACGTATATCTTTTTGCCTTCCATAGATTTGTAGATTCGTTATCTGGGAATGAAGAATCTGTCACCTATTCCTATACTTTTGTGGCAATGGGAAGCACGTGATGACCACATTGTGATCATCGCCGTTTCCCTGGGGCATAAAGAGTGGCGGAGGCGCAGGCATATTCAGTCTTAAATGCACCCTACATCGGACGAAGTGAAATTTCAGATAGTGAGCGCCTCTTAACCATCAGCCAGTAGCTGTAACTCACGAGACATCTCTACAGACTGTATTATACGTTATAGGAGTTATCCGGTATATCAGGAACTCCCGGTCTACCAACAGTGGACTTGTTTGACTGGCTTATAAGAGATAGATTTCTTTTCAATTTACCCCATCGTTATCCAGACTTGAGTTGTTTTATTATAAGGGGAAGCTCTTGGCTGATAGCCACGCGATGAGTTGACACTTCAGGTGACTTTCCACGTGATCGCATCTCGTTTTGCTTCGGTAAAAAAAATGAGCTCAGTTCCCAATCTCGATATATGCTTAGGCAGAGCCACGCTGTAAGGTCACTTCAAAGCAAGCTTAGCAGTATGGGTAAAAAAAACTTCAAAAGAAAAGGAGGGAAAAACTTCGGAAAGCGCGGAGACTCCGAAGATCGTGATCCTTCCTGGTCCGATGCCGTGAGAGAAAGTGAAAAATGGGAAACCTACTACAAGGCCATGAACTTCATTCCAGAAGACGAATGGGACTCATTCAAGAAACATTGTCAAGACAATTTGCCAATGACTTTCCGTATTACTGGATCCAGAAAGCATGCCAATGAGATCAATGAAAACTTCATCAACAATCACGTGTCCAAGCTCAAGAATGTTGAGTTTGAAGGTGTGAAGCTTACCCCAAAGAACTTGAGTTACTATCCTAACAAACTCGGATGGCAAATAGATGTTTCGAAGGGTGTTATTCGTAAAAACAAGGAATTTGCCAAAACCCAAAGATTTTTGGTCATTGAGACTGATGTTGGTAATATCTCCAGACAAGAAGCTGTCTCCATGATCCCACCATTGTTGATGGATATCAAACCTCACCACAATGTTTTAGATATGTGTGCTGCTCCCGGTTCCAAGACTGCTCAATTGGTTGAAGCCTTGCATGCCAATGATGAAGCAGAAGCACCTACTGGTTTCGTATTAGCCAATGATTCCGATTACAAAAGATCTCATATGTTGGTTCACCAAGTCAAAAGATTGAACTCAGCTAACTTTATGGTGGTCAATCACGATGCTCAGTTGTTTCCGAGAATTAAGTTGAACGGAGCAGCCGAATTTTTGAAATTCGACAGAATTCTTTGTGACGTGCCATGTTCAGGTGACGGTACTATGAGAAAGAACGTCAATGTGTGGAAGGATTTCACCGTCGGAAACGCTCTTGGCTTGCATCCCTTACAAGTTAACATTTTGAACAGAGGATTACAATTATTGAAGAAGGGAGGAAGATTGGTATACTCAACCTGTTCATTATCGCCTGTCGAAAACGAAGCAGTTGTTGCCGCTGCTTTGAGAAAATGGGGTAAGCAGATCAGGGTGGTTAACTGCGACAACGAATTACCTGGTTTGATTAGAAGAAAAGGTGTAAGTGACTGGAAGGTATTCGCCAAGGATATGACTATTAAGGAAACCCCCGAAGGCTCCGACTTGCCTGAGTCTGTTTTCCCTCCTACCGCCGAGGAAGCTAAAGTGTTTGGTTTGGAAAACTGTATCAGAGTTTACCCACATTTACAAAACACAGGTGGCTTCTTTATCACTGTGTTTGAAAAGGTTGACCCAGAAAACAACAAGAGAAATGTTGAAGAGGATGAAACCGAAGATGCTTCAAAGAAACAGAAGACCGAATCTACCGAAGTCGCAAAACCAAAGAACGACGCTCCATTCAAGCATCAGGCTCAGAGAAAGGAAAAGATGCCTAGAGATGCCAACGAAGAACCTTTCATTTTCCTTCCACCAGACCATGAGCAGTTGGCTAAATGTTGGCCATTTTACGAAATCTCGGAGAAATTCGCTCGTGACTCCACCTTGGTCAGAAACTCTACTGGTGAACCATTAAGAACCATATATTACGTCTCTCCTATCGTCAAGGAAATCCTTACTATTGAAGAGCAAAAGCTCAAGATTGTCCACGCTGGTATCAAGCTTTTTGTTGCACAAAGAAATGACTCTGGTAATTGTGCTTGGAGAGTGCAAAACGAGTCATTGCACACTATTAGACCTTTCTTGGGCTCCAAGAGACAAGTTACGTGTAACCTCAAGCTTTTGGAATTTTTGTTTCAAGAAGCATTCCCAAAAATTCATGAAATCAAGACTTCTGGTATCGACCCTGAATTCTCAGCCAGACTTGATGAAATGGACGAAGGTTGTTTATTCTTGACTGTTAACAGAGAAGACAAAGAAGACTTATTCTTGCCATTGTGGAAGGGTAAATCCAACATTAACTTGATGGTTAACAAGCAAGACACTCAAGAATTACTTTACAGAGTGTTTGGCATTGAGACCAGCTCCAAGGATGCTGGTAAGGAAGCTTTGTATCAAAAGAAGGTCGAAGCCGACAAAGCTGCTAGAGCATCCGCTGAGCCACAGACTGCCGAACCTGAGCAAGCCAAGGAAGCAGTTCAAGAACAAGCTGAGCCATCTGGATCCGAAACTCCTAAAGAGTAAGTTTCTTTGTACAATACGTATTTATAGAAATGTCGTAAATCATCATATATACAGTTACTACCATTCTTAGTCCTGATATTCTTCGCGTTTAAGTACACCTTCATCATCGTCGCTATCTTCATGACCTGCGTCTTCCTCATCATCTTTGTCCTCGTCATTTCCTTCACCATCATCTTCTTCTTCCCCCTCCTCCTCCTCCTCCTCTTCTTCTTCTTCTTCTTCTTCTTCTTCTTCTTCTTCTTCATCATCATCTTCATCATCATCATCATCTTGACTTTCGTTTCTTTCCAGTTCTTGTAAAACTTTCATTTCATTCAAAGGTGTTTCTTTTTCAAATTTCTTCAAAAACATTCGAGCGGTATTCTCATCAATTAGTTCGTCCACCCATTGCTCCACCAACATTCCAAATGCAAGAAGCGCACTTTCGTCAAATAGACGGTGAAAATTGCTATCCGACGCAAACTTCTTACTAGTAAAATAATGAAGCACTTTGAGCAATTCCGATGAGGGCAATTGCTTGTCTGGAGGGAACTGGTCTCTATTTTTTACGGGGATTTTTATGGAACCAGGTTTGATTTCGTCGAGGAGTTCATCTGGTGTTACCGTGTGACCTTTGGAGGTAATCATATCCTCGTAATCTTCAGCATCCTTTTTGAGCTCAACATCGATACGCTTACTTCCTATATTAACTTTGTGATGAGGTGACTTGAAAAGTCTTTCTTTGTTTAAACTTCGCCATTTCGTATAGTCTCCTTCGACCGCACGGTATACAGTTGGAAGTATTCTCCGCTCCTTTTCAATTTTATATTTACCATCTGTCATCTCCACCCTTGACTATTGAGCTGCTTCTCTACTTGGTGTATCAGTTGATCCCCAGTAAGCGAGCTCTGCACGTGCCAGAACGCGCATCAAATTATCAATACAAACACAGTAAAAGCAGAAAAGTGAGCGCTCTATACATTGTAAACATAGTAGTATGGGGGACGGAGATCGAATAAGAAATCATTATGAGATACGAGAGCAGATATCAGAGCTAGAGGCTGAAAATCAGCGAAGAAAAAACTTGATTATTCTAGGAATTTACCGAGTTGTCGTTCTAAATCAAGCACCCAAAAAGGCAGGCAAAGAAACAAATGAAACTGCAAGGTTGAAGACCCAAGTCAATGATTATGAATTATACACAAACAAACTCAAGCAAGAGCATTCAACCAAGCTAAAGCTACAAGATGCGCGTCTCGATTCTTTGAAGGAAGAAAACTCAAAGCTAAAAGCTCAATTACGTTCCTTACAACAAACTGCATCACTTGGTCAAAGAAGTCTAGCGAGTGGGGCAGAAAGACTATCCCCTTTCGCTCTCGCCAAATTCAGCATGGAATCAGAGCTACCCAATATGCTGAAAAGAGACAATATGCTCTCACCCATAGCTCCAAAAAGAACATATATTACATCAAAGAATATCAACAAGTTTACTATGTTGATGAACCCTGGAATAAGGACTCAAAAACATGGTATATTGAAAAAGAGTGATACACAAAACACTCTGGCGATAAATAGAAGTAAAGAGAAAGGTCTGGATAGCCCAAATGATTCTACTCCATTAAATATCTCGAAAGACAACTCATTGAAGGAGATACCGGCAGACCTTTCCACCTCTCTGGCAATTGCTGACAAAGAGCAAGAAGGTGACGTAGGGAAAACGGTACTAGAATTTAAAAAGCCAACGCCAGCCAAAACACCATCCAAGCAATTGCGTGGGTTTGACAAATCTTCATCCGAATCCAATCCTGACTCTCCAGACTTCACCCCCAGTAGAGCTTCGCTGCAAACGAACTCGCTTCCTCTCAAGAAGGTAGAAAAGAAGAGCGATTTCGATTCAAAGCTCGCCCTGTTCTCTCATACTGATGACGAAACATTTGCGAGCGCGAATTCCACGATGAACGGCATAAAATCTGACGATGAGAAGCAATCAAAGAGTAAGAAGATGAAATTGCAGCTTCGAAAATCGACAACGTCGAAGATTCTCGCGTTGCCAGAGAAAAACTCTAAAAGTTTTGGACTTGAGGATGAGAATTTGAACTCACTCAACTACTATCAAGACGAAAACTTTGCTGCAGGAGATGGAGACAGTCCACCCAAATCATCAAAAAAGCGCAGATTGGATGAAGATACTCCTCCGCCTGATAACTCCAGAAAGAAGAGGAAGAACATTTTCAAAATTGACTGAACAAATCAGATAATAGAGACATTGAAATTTCGATATGAAAATTTTCCAAGATAAAATTGAGGAATATTTATAACTAAACTTTAGAACGACTTTAAGACTGCATTTTGCATTATTAAAAGTGTTGCAAATACTGCATGCACAGACGTTTTTTTAAATAACTGATGTATGTGCCAGTTTGTGATGCACTTTCAGAGCATCATATAGTGTTACGTATCTCATCACGAACTTAGAATGGTCCAAGTTTTGGCAAAATATACAAGGCAATTTCCTTTTGAGAAATTGCTGCAAAATCACGTCTAGGATGTAGTGCTGCTTGATTAAAATAGCCATGGAAGAATCTAGTGTGCGCACGTGACCCAACTCTATCCCACCAAAATCGCACACGCCGAAACCGCATACGCTGTGTCGATACCTTAAACTTAAAATAATCACCTAGCCTCCCTAGTTACTACAGTTATATATTGACTCTTTGTGGAAAAGAAGCAGAAGTGCAGCGATGAGACTGGGTAACTGTTTGAAAAATTTGGGTAGGTATCCCTCGAGATCGCGGCTTGGGTTAAGATTTGCCACTACTGCCTTGAAGCCATTGCCTACCACCTATAGAATTAAAGATTTAAACTCAAGCTATGAGGTAGAGAAATATCACCTCTTTCCGAGAAGTGCATATGGTGCTGGTGAACTTTTATCAAACAATAAAGACAACAAAAGTGATCCTTCTCCAACTGCTGACAAACCAGAAAATGACGACTCTAAACCCGAACAAATTGAAGATAAGGAGTCTGAAACCAAGAAAGACGAGAATGAAGAAGGTGAAAAGCAAGGCAATGAAGAATCAGAAGTGACCTCCGAGAAGGAATCGACTACCGAATCCGAATCTGGCTCTATTTCAGAAGGCAGTTCTGCAGGTGCACCAGGAGCACCTGCAAATGGAGGAACTCCGCCTGCGCCACCAGCTGGAGGAGCTCCACCAAATGGCGGCTCCCCTCCCAGCAAAGATTCATCTACTGGATTATATCCGCCTTTACTTGCTATTCCAATGAAAGATCGTCCCCCACTTCCCGGTCGTCCCTTCGCCATCAACATCACTGATTCTGAGGTTATTAGATCTATTTACACCATCATAGATAGAAGAGAACCATACTTTGTTTTGTTTCATGTGAAGGATCAAGGTGAAGCGGATACCGACGTCATCAAAGGTAAAGAAAGTGTTTACGACATTGGTGTTCACTGTCAGATCATTAGACACAATACACTCAGACCAGGTGTATTCAATGTTTTAGCATACCCTCTCGAGAGATGTCAGCTAGAAGACATGAACTCCCCAAGAGATACCAGAAAGTCTGTCAGTGAAATCAGAAAGGACGAACTCGAGGAGTCCCCTACCTCATATTTGAAAAACCTCAAAGTGTCTTACGCCACCGTTAGGCCGATAAAAGAAGATCCATTCGATAAATCTTCTACCGAGATCAAGTCTTTGGTCGAAGCTTTGAAGACATTATTAAGTAAAATGGGTGGAAAGAACCCGCTTCAAAAGCTTCAAATCAAAGAAATCACCGACTTGGTGAATGATCCTGCAAGATTCGCCGATTTTGTAGGGTCGACCATACATGGTGACCCAAAGAAGATTCAGGAAATATTAGAAGCTTTGAATGTGGAGACAAGATTGTCAAAAGCCTTGGAATTGTTGAAGATTGAAATCAAAGCTAATCTGATCAAAGAAAGCACCATTCACAACTTAAGCTCCAAAGCAGATGAACATCAGACCAGGCTATTCATAAAAGAATTCATTAGAGAATTACAAAAGAGAGCTGGCTTATCCGAATCTGAGGACAAAAAGACTCAAAAATACGATGAAAGATTGGCAAACTTAAAAATGACCGAAGAAGCATTGGAAGCTTATTACGCTGAGAAATCAAAGATTGAAAACCAGAGTGAGCATTCTAGTGAAGTCGGTGTCAGTGAAAGATACTTGGACTGGTTGACTTCTATCCCATGGGGAATATATTCAAGAGATAGATTCAATGTCAAACAAGCCCGTGAAATTTTGGACCGTGATCACTATGGCTTGAAAGATGTAAAGGACAGAATTTTGGAATTTATCTCCATGGGTAGAGTCTCAGGTAAGGTAGATGGTAAAATTTTGTGTTTAGCCGGTCCTCCAGGTACCGGTAAAACTTCCATTGCCAAATCCATTGCTGAGACATTGGACCGTAAATACGTGAGAATTGCCATGGGTGGTATTCAAGATGTCCATGAAGTTAAAGGTCACAGAAGAACATACGTTGGTTCTATTCCTGGTCGTATTATTTCTGCCTTGAAGCAAGCCAAAACCTCAAATCCATTGATGTTGATTGATGAAATCGATAAATTAGACTTATCTAGGTCGGGAGGTGCCGCTTCTGCATTTTTAGAAATCTTGGATCCCGAACAAAATAACGCTTTCGTGGATAACTACATTGACGTCAAGGTTGATTTGTCCAAGGTATTATTTGTCTGTACTGCCAACTACCTTGGTAACATTCCTGCTCCATTGAGAGACCGTATGGAAATTATTGATGTTCCTGGATACACAAATAATGAAAAAATCGAGATCGCCAAGAGACACTTGATTCCAGATGCTACTAAGAAAGCCGGTTTTGACGAAGGTAAGGTCATAATCAAAGACGAATCCATTTCCAAGTTAATTGAAAAATACTGTCGTGAAAGTGGTTTGAGAAATATCAAAAAATTGATTACTAGAATTATTAGTAAGGTATCATTGAAGATTGTCGAACAAGTCGAAGGGTTAGAAGATAAGGCTGCCAGCGCTGCTCCACAAGCTTTAAAGACTGCTGAACCTACCTCTAGTGAAGACGCTAAGCAAGTTGAAAATACAAAATCTTCAGAATCCTCTACAGTCGACGAAGAAGCCAGCAAGACAGCTTCAGGGGTCTCTGAAGAAAGCAATTCTACAGGTGAGACTGAAAACGAAGCTCAAGAGGAATCGGACAAAGAAAACAAGGTTGAGGAGGACGAAGAGCCATCGAAATTGAAGATCCCTGACTCCATTAAACTTGAGATTACACCAGAGAATTTGAAAGATTTTGTCGGACCTGAAATTTATACAAGGGACAGGGTATATGATATTCCTCCACCAGGTGTAGCTACTGGTCTTTCTTACTCTTCTTCTGGTAATGGTGATGCTCTTTACATCGAGTCAATTTTAACAAACTCAATTGGTTCGGGTACTGGCCATGCAGGTGTCAATGTTACAGGTAGTTTGAAGGATGTCATGAAAGAATCCTCCTCGATTGCTTATTCGTTTGCTAAACTGTACATGGTGAAGAAATTCCCCGAAAACAGATTTTTTGAGTCTGCAGATATCCATCTTCATTGTCCAGATGGTGCTATTCCTAAGGATGGGCCATCTGCAGGGATTGCATTCACGTCATCGTTAATCTCGTTAGCATTAAACCAGTCCTTACCTCCTTCAATCGCAATGACTGGTGAAATCACTGTTACCGGTAGAGTATTGGCAGTTGGAGGACTTAGAGAGAAAACGCTTGGTGCCAAAAGATATGGATGTGATACCATCATCTTCCCTAAAGATATCGAAAATGAATTAGAGGAAATCCCAGAGGAGGTTAAAGAAGGAATCAGATTCATTCCTGTTGAATGGTATGACGACGTCTTTAGCGTGATATTCCCTCTGGTTTCAAAGGAAGAAGGCAACTCGGTATGGAAAGACGAGTTCGCCAATTTGGACTCAAAAAAGAAGGAAAAGAAAAAGTGAGGTGCCTTCCAACAATTGGACACTTTTTATAGATAGTTTGCACCCACTATCTTCAAGATTTCATCTCTGTAACTATCGTCATTAAATTTGTATATATACTGAATAAACTACGTAATCAAGGCTCTTTCTTGATTGAACCAAAAAAATCTCTCACTTCTTTCTCCGTAACAATCTTTCCCTGCTCTGCAAATGGCTTGAAGAAATCTTTGAGCTTCAGCCTGATTTTATCGTACGCTTGAAGGCCCTCGATTGCTTGCTCTCGGGGCAAAGACAGGAGGGCGTCTACTCCCAAGTCTAGCAATGAGTTAGTGGTGGACGTGTCATCGTCATCCTCAGGGGGTTCGTAGACTGGATCGTCTTTGAATATGTATGGATGGTTGCTGAGAAACTGGCCGAGTTTGGAAGTTTTGGATATCTCTTTTTCCAATCGAAGCAACTTGTCTCTGAAGTTGTTGGCTAGCAATATTGAGTAAGGAGAAGGGTCTTCTAATTTAATTCTTTTGACTCTAGCTTCATCGTTATTGGATTCAGACTTAACATTACCAGAGACAAAGTCGTTGTTTTTTGAATTCCACTCTTCTGCAGAAGCCACATCCTCAAAATGGGGAAGCTTTTTATAAACTACTTCCGAATCATTTTCTATCTCACCAAAGACATCTTCGAAATCTGCTACACACTTCCAGCATATGAACAGATCGAAATCGTCTAGTTCGGGGAAATGAGGGACTTTATCGCTACCATTCTCATCATCTTCACTATCATTTTCGTGTTGTGTTTCACTTTTGACCTTGCTCCCAGTACTCAAGTCCGATACTGCATCTTCCCCTGGCGGGGGTAACGAATCGAGTAAGTTCTCTGCACCACCATTGGCCCCTTTCTTGAATAGACCTTTGCGATAACCCATTATACAATCTTCATGGAACCAGTCCTCGCCACAGCTGAATCCAAAGTAGCATTGTATCATATTTTTTGTCTCTTCCAAAGGATTGTAAAGCTCTTTACACGAACAAAATCTGCCTTCGAAGTTTTGATTATAGTTATTAGACAGCGAAGCAATATCCTCAGCACCCAACTCAAGCTCCAGCCTCAAGCCCCTCACCAAGCCTGAATCTTCTTCTGTTCGAGGGCGCAAGCTAGGCCCTGGCTCGTTTCTGTTACGGACTCGTAATTTACAGGCTCCGTTCGGGACCCCTGCCATCCTACTGGTGCCACAGTCACAAACAAAGTTTCTCTTGCTGAAAAGTTCAACTATATTATGAGTCGAGTGGCATTGGATAGAGCATGAGTAGCATACCCCTATGGGTACATTCTTGTTGGCTCCGGAACATGACAAACACGCGAAGACTGGTTGTCGCAATTCGCCCTTGATGTATGTGCATTCGTCGAAGTTATATGGCATTATACGGCGAGCTTCCTGCTCGGAGTCTAGCTGCGACTGGATGTAGTCCTGGGCAGTGACTGCCTCATCATTGATGTCTGTGGAGCTCATACTCTTGGTCTTGGACTTCTCAAGTATTCTCACTATGTAATCAGATTATCGCGCACCTGAAAATAAGCGAATTAGTGGGGATACACTAACTATTAAGAAATGCGAAGAAAGCTCAACCAACGTCTACACTAGGAAAAGGGAGAAGTGTACGAGAGGGTACTACATAGTTCATTGAATCACTGATATCGATATATTAAAGTACAAGAAAAGATGAAGGGAAGAGAAAATAGTAACGTGCTCATAGGGCCCACTACTTATATCTATATGTTAGTATGCCATAAACCACACGCCATGCCAACAAATAGTCATAATTATTGATTTATTGGATTCGTGACCTAAATATTATACACTTGAGTACAGTAGTTGCAGGATATATGAAAATGCAATGAAAATTGGACATCTTTTATTCTCTGTTGGAAAGTCCGGTTTATGATGGTTGGTGGGTGATTTATTCCAAGGCAGGAATTTCCTTGACAATTTCATCGTATGTTTCTCTGTATTCATCAGTTTTGTCGGCGTTCTTCTTGGATTTTCCTCCACCTGGGACAACCATAACACAAGAGGTTGGTCTTTTTGTGGCACCAGCAGATCCCAAGTCTTCTTTGGATGGGATGAAGACAAATGGAACCGCCAGGTCTTCACATAAAACAGGAATGTGGGAAATGACATCTGGTGGTGAGATGTCACCTGCAATGATAACTAATCCCTTTTCACCCTTTCTTAAAGCTTTGACAACTTCCTTGACACCTCTCTTCACATGCTTAGCTTTAGATGCCTTCTTGACAGTCTTTAAAACCTTCTTGTTTAATTTTTTTGGTGCAAGTGGCTTGGCAAATGGCAAAACAGCACTCAATCTTTTTTCGTAGTTGTCTTCACCAGTGGCTTCCTCGCTCTTAATGACCTTATCTTTCTTTCCCATCTTGTCTATCTTTGTTTATAACTAAGTATTCTATAAAAGGCTTTTTTGCTGAAAAATTTCTGGCGATGGGCTTCGGAGAATATCGTGCGCGTGCACGACCTATTTTGGTCTGACTGCTCAAGGTCGCAACAAGTGAGAGTATGTAGACCAGGTGACATGAGTGCTTACGAATCTAAAGCAGGCTTTAGAGGTGCTGGTCGAAAAAGAAAGCGCGAAGTTCACTCTTCTTCCACATTTGCTTATCCTCTGGATTCAGAAATCCAATTGGAGAACCCTTCTGTGTCCACTCACTACGAAAGTGTTCCAGAAAATGCCAAAGTGAGTAACTACTTGAACAAGTTAAAAAGTTCCAATGGCTACCAGAACTCTTTTCTTAAGATAAGAGTATCCACATCGGAAGCAGAGTACTTTCTGAAGGAAATAATACAGTATTTCAAAGATCTGTTCAACATACATGAACTTACCAAATCTGACCCAGTTCCTGGGGTAGTAGAAAGGTATCTCACACTCATCGGTAAATCTGAAGATATACTGAAGGCTGCGTTATTCATTGCATTTACTAGCACTGCTCGTCTTAACAACTTTACCAAAAGCGAAGTTTTCACTTTGAAATCTAGTAATTACCATTTGGAAGTCTTGATTCCTCAGTTCATTCAAGTCCCTTCTTCTTGCAACATCTCTGTTACCTCCACTTTGAACTACTATCAAAATTATGTATTGAACGTTGCTAATTTAAGAGGTGACTTTAGTTCGTGTTTTCATATCTTGGTAACTTTAGCTGTTGAATTACTGAAAATCCAGTATATTGAAGACACTCGCATTGTACAGCAAAGATTACTAGGTAACGTAATTGATCCCAATTTGCTTGAAAGAACTGATGCGCAACAACTGTTACTTGTCGCCAATAGAAACCGAGTTCTATCGTATATAAAGGAGCAATCCATAAAAAGTTAACTCACGGAAAATACGAACAAATCTTTACGTGTATATGTATATGCTTACTATAAAACAATACTATTTTGCTAGTGTTGGAATAAAAACAATTTTTAGGATTAATCAAAATATTTAAACCTTTTTAATGTCCCCACTTTTAAACTTTTTGGAGATAGAGGCTACTCTATCACCTAGCGATAATGCCAAACCTTGTCCCTTGGATCTGATTCTAACATGACCAATTATAGGACCGTCAGTTTGCTTTTCAATACACAAATTGGCCAAAGCATCTTCTCCGAATGAGGATCTTGAGTACAAGTTTGCTGACAAGAATTGGCATTCCTCGCCAATTACTGCACCGGGAGTCAAACAATTCATGTTGGTGCCCTTCATTAATTCATCCAAATATTCTTTCAATGTGGAAATTTGTGATTTGATAGTGATCTTATTTTCCCATTCAAATTCATTCCACATCTTACGGAACTGGCTTTCAGAACAAGTAGCCGGTTTGATATAGTCCATGATATCAACATGAACATCGTTCAAAATGACAATCGTGGATTCATCAGAGTGTTGACCATCGTATACAATGTTACCAAAAATAACACCAGTGTCGGCAGAAGTGACTTTAATGGTAGTTTGAATCTTGTGGAATCCATGAGGACCAATGTTTGCAGTAGCTGGTTTATCAACAACCTTCAAGTCTCCGAGCGTTGCAAACTCCACGGACAAGTTTCTCAAAGTAGTTGTAGTTTGGTTAACCAACAAAACGTCTAACACAACATCATACTGGTGAACCTTGACAAAGGCTTCAGCATAAATAGGATCGGAGAAACCAGTCAACTGCAAGATCTTGTTTAATCTAGACGACAAATCTTCCTTCTTCAAACCACTGCCCGATGCCAACGTGACATCATCCACGTTCGCGGTTTGAGATCCAGAAACACCGTCTTTGTCGAA
Source organism: Suhomyces pyralidae (assembly GCA_003706505.3). Lineage (NCBI taxonomy): Eukaryota > Fungi > Ascomycota > Pichiomycetes > Serinales > Debaryomycetaceae > Suhomyces > Suhomyces pyralidae. The sequence goes on from PPLO03000013.1 coordinate 310,356, forward strand.
TTGTCTGAACACAATCGAATCATCGATTTGTTCTGCATTATCATGGAAATCCTTAGCTTCAAGTTCGGCTTTCTTGGCTTCAGATGATTCAATTTGGGCTTTGAATGCTTCCTTAGTGTCGTCCAAGAAACCACTTTGAATCAACTCAGCGTCTTCATCATCATCCAAGTATTTGATGTATGACAAAATTCTATCAGCAGAATCTTCGTCAATCTTTTTGGAAACATATGAGGATTCACCGACTCTTAATATAGATACCATGATCAACAAAGCTTCGGCTTTCAAAGCATTCAAAACCTTCTCTTGAGTCTTGAGACGCTCTAATCTCAATACAAGCTTGACCAAAGTAGACGACAAAACGGCACCAAGGTAAAAGTCACCAGCCAATATCAACTTACGAATTGGTGGCTTCGACTCATCATTTTCAGAATTGATGTCTGTGGTATCAGCAGTCAAAGCATTTTCGGTGGCGTAAGTACCATCAGGTAAAACAACTGGACCTTTCTTACCTGAAGAAGATTTTTCTGATCCATTTGCTTCCTCAGACTGTCCCTGAGGGGTTTTTCCTTCTTTCAACTTCTTTTCGCTAGCCAAAATTGGTACCTCACCAATACTGGATCTAATGTATTTCCAGGCATCCTGGATTAATTTTTCTTCCAAAGTGTACTCACCGATGATCCACAATGAGCCTCTGAAAATCTTACCACTTTTGACAGATGGTAAAGACAGGATCAATTTACTTATTATAGACTCTCTCAAGTTAGGGAACTTTTCAACCACTTCCTTGACGAATGTGATCACTTCATAAGCAGCCGATGTGTTCAAATCTCCAATGGAGTCCAACAATAAATCAACGACATTGACGGCAACCTCGACGAATTTGATAGCTAATTGATGTATAGCGTTAATGAGCAATTGACGATATTCACTGTTCTTATCCTCATTAACACTTGTAGTTCTTTCAAGTTCTTTCTTCAATAACTTGACCACATCTTCAACGTTTCTACTGGTGATGAACTTCAAGGTTACTTCAAGTGCCTTTTTACGTACATCAATATCTTGGGAAGATAATACTCTTAAAATGTCCAAAGACAAGTCTTGCAAAATACCAGGATGGTTTTTGTGAAGTTCACTGATTCTTTCAAGGGTTATTGTTTTGACGTTGTTGTCCGATTCCTTAGTGGCTAATTCAACGAATTTACTACCTGCCAATAAGATAGATTGTTGTGAGTTCGTGAGGGTTACTAAAGTGTTAGCGGCCTCGTAAGTCACAACATTAGATGTTACTTCCTCAAGTATATCAGTGACCAAGTAGGTGTATTGTTGCTTCAAGTTAGGGTTGACTATTGAGTCTTTACGAATGAATTCGAGGAATGCTAATTGTAACAAAGGATCCAATGTTTCGATAAGGGTAATGTTGTCTTGAATGTACTGCAATGCAGCAGTTCTGTTAAGGTCTCCCAAGCAAATGAAAGCATTTCTTTTACAGACCGAGTCTGATTCATCGTACAAGAACCTGTAGATCAATTCATCGGCGTCAGGAGCCAAATGCTCACTGACTTTGTGAATCGAGTATAAGGCAAATACTGCATTCTTTCTCACGTATGCGTGTCTGTGCTCAAGACATTGACGAACATTTGGTACCAAAGTTTCCAACAATTCGGGTTCTTTCAATTTGGTTAAATATTTCAAAGTGCTACCTCTAATGTATTCGTTAGGATGTTGTAAATCCCTTTGAATGGCGTTACACACCAAGATCATTTCGTGTCTCATTTTACCTTGATCATCCATTTTTGGACACACTTCCCAGTAGAAATACAATAATCTTTTCAATTCCTTATTTTTGGAAGGCATGATGAATCGAATTATATGCATTAGCAAATCTGGCATGGGCTCCCCATTGAGTATAGTGATCAAGATTTTCTTCATGGCATCGATCTTGATCTCATCTTTACCTTTTTCAAGCAAAGTTTTGAATTCATTGACCGAAGTCTTACTGGCCGTGTTTGGCTCGTAAATTAAAGTATAACCGTCTACCATGGTGAATTGTGGGTCAATTAAATTATACCTTGTCGCTTTATAAGTTAGTCGTCTATCCAATTGGGAAGGTTGAGTATCGGTGACTTTCTTTTTGGCGATGATATGACTGTTTTCACCGTGGATCTCACTGGGTGTGTTTTGAAGAATGGACGTGTTGGCTGTCATTTTTCGATCAACAATTTGGCACACACGACTGTGTCACGTGATGGTAATATATCTAAGATACTAAAGAGATGATATCCTTGGTTTGGTATTCTCTAGATAATCGTGTGTCTTTACTGCATTATTGTTCATTACTAATTATTTACATATTAGCACATCTGCACATTGGCATTATTTATATCCCTTAAAACTTTTAATTTGATTCGTGAAATTTCTCATTCACTATCTGAAAAGTCTGGATTGGCCAACACCAATCTGGGTCTCTCGTAATCGTCGTAGTTTTCATGAGTGTTGATAACAACCATTCTGGTCGACTCGCCTTCAACATCTGTCTTCTGTTCGTCATTGTCGTCATCCTTGCTATCCAAATCGTCATTTTTGTAGCCTGGATGTTGGTAGTATCCGCTTCCAACCACGCCGTCTGAAATACTACCAGAGGAAGATGACGAGGTCGAACCTAGACCTCTGCTCTTCGTAGAGTCCGTCACCACGCTATCTGTAGTTAGTACCGACGTTCCTGTTGTGGTTCTGTTAAGTGAGTTGTTCCTGGACATGTTTATCAAGGACGTTGTTGGAGCAGCAATACTGGAACTAGACGACTTGGTATTGTCGCTGAAAGGACTACGCGTGATGCTGCTGCCGGGCATAGTTTTGGCTCCAAGCCTTATGGAAGCAACGTCACCGTCATCGATCTCAGATGCCAATAAACGTGGTTGCAAGTGACCGTGTTTCAATTCGACGCCACTGGTCTTTTTGGATCTATTATTTTGTATTTGACCAAGTCTTCTATTGTACTTGGCATTGGCATTGCTTTGGCTGGCGCTTTTGTCCATAGGAGCTATACCTGTTGGAAGCTTCCACTTACCGGGGCCTGAGTCATTATAGGCTGTTCCGGCATTTCTTCGGTTGCTTAAAACATAGTTGGACCTTTCACCTTCTCCTGGTTTAAGATTAATGCTCTTTTTTAAGATGGACAAGTTGACGTTTCTGTACGAATTAGAGCTTCTGATGGAACTTATAGAGCTTGACTGCCTGTGTGAAGTTTTATAATTGAAATTTGAGATTGAAGATCCCGTCATTACACTGGGCATAGTGTTGGAGGTTTTTGTTCGTGATATTAAGTCGTTCGAATACGTGGAGGACGCATCGATGATGGTATTAGTTGTTTTGATGGGGTTTCTTGTAGGTGTTTGTGATAATGAGGTGGATGATGCTGGTTTGACTATTGCCTTGTTAGTGTAGCCATTGCTCCCACTAGAGCCAACATAGTTGTTTCCCATCGATCCTACGAAGCTCCCATTACTATTAATAGCATTGAGTTGCAGTATCTGAGACAGACCGGCACTTGACCTTACATCGGCATTGGACTCAAAAGTATCGGAACTTTGACGAGACTCTTCAATTTTATCCAAGTTTGAAGAAGACGATGAGATAATGGAGCTCACTCTTTGCTGAAAGCCGTCTGATCTCTGGCTAGACCTTGGCCCGAGCTCGTTGGCGAAGTTATCGTAGGATATATCTGAGTTAAAGTTGCCCATATGTGGAGACTGGAAAGGGTCATCTAGTGGATATGGAGTATGGATACTGTCGTGGGTGGCGGTCGAAATAGGTCCTGTAGAGCTACTGTCTAGTTCTTCACTGACAATAGCACTACCGTTGCCTGATTTCAAAGACGAGGTATAGTCGTAGTGTTCTGGGGTGTTGTACCCCGATAACTCCATCATGGGTGGAGACCGCGAAAGCCTCAAGCTTCTGGTCAAGTCAGGCGAGTTCAACCTAGAGTCTTGATTCTGACTCTCGGAATCGCCGCTTACATGGTATAAATGGGGACTTTGTTCGGCTATGCTTTCAGTCAAAGATTTGCTTGGACTTGGATTAGTATCGACTTTCAAATACTGGTCGATTTCTTGCTCCAAAGTGCCTATTATATCACTCATATTCTGTTTGCTGTCGATTGAGTCAGGGCCACTAAAATACTCACCTGAAGATGCCAGGCTTTCTATGGCCGATGGCGGTGGTTTCCTGCGAAGTTTGTGGACAGTAGTAGAAGGATTTTTCGAAGGTAGTGGTGGGGTTCTTTCTATTCTGGTGTGCTTGACTAATGGGTCACTGGAGGATGGACGGGAAAGTGTGGATGTGCTGCTGCCATCGAAGTTATTCCGCACATGAGGCTTGGGCTGGAAGCTGCTTTGGCGGCTTGAGTTCAGTTTTAATGATGCGTTTGACGATTTAGTCACAAGCGGTGCTTTCAGTGATGACTTCAGTGAGGTACTGGATCCGGTGCTGGGCTTGACATTCAGAGAGCCAACTCTACCTCCATGCGGCACAGTTTTTTCGTGGTTAAACATGGATGATATCCTGGATCCAAAGATCAGTCTTCGATCTTTTTCTCCCGACATATCTACTCTTTTAACTTCTTAGTTCTGTTTCAAAAGGTTCAATAAAAACGACCCTGGCTGTGTAGCGGTGATTCTCTTTTCAATGAGGTATTGCAGAATGATTCCGACTCGAATCCTTGGTTCTCCTCTATGCTTATGATGTAGCCTGCTGGTGACACTGACTTGTTTTGTTTCATCAAGAGTGTCCTTCAAATCATTCTAGACAATTTTTAAACGAGTTCGCATGGGAAACAGAATTACCAAATCCGGTCGAAATTAGCTCGAACCCGTGCAGCACGAGTAATTCCGGTCAGTCTGGCTGGCACGCGCGAGGTTCTGGCGATGTAGCTGCTATCTAACGAATAGGCACTATCACTGCACAATTACGATACTATCAGAACATTGCTACTGAAACAAACACTTAAAGTGAATGTACTGATCCTTAAGAGCCATACTACGGAACTATTGAAAGCCTCAATCTGTTTTCTACTTTTCAGATGTTCAATGATGGAAAGATCCAAAATGTCAAGTCGATCTCGTTACGAAACCTATACCTAAATACACCATTGCCGCAACTCGATGAACCCAAAGGACCATCAGACGGAAATGTGCGCAGGTATAGTATTATAGAGCCCGCAATAGAAAGTCACGAATCCCACCTTGAGTTGATGGAATTAAATAATCGCAAGTTGCTCGATACGTTTTTCAGTCTACACTTAATAGGTAAAAACAAAAGAGAAGAACTTTTATACATAAGTGAAGTACGAAAATGCAACATGAATCCAAATTTCGGTGAGATTTCCTTGCCGCACATACCCAATTTACCTGGCAGAACCCATCGCATTATACTTAAGATATGGTGTCGTCAAAGCTTGCAACACCCCACGGATCTGGATTCGGACTGGGTGTTATTATCGACTAACCAAATAGACTTGAGAAAGCTAAAATCTTATGGTTTAGACGGGGAAATTCCTGACGACTTCTTCAAGCCCAACTCAATTTTAATCAATTTAAAGGGCACTTTGTACACCTTACCACAATCATTGAAATATAGCCCTGAAGTAATACGATCAATGCATAAACCTAGCAACGACCATAGGCGTGTGAAATCAGAAAAGCTTCTCAAATCTTATTCGTTTGATACACTCAGATCTATCACCAATCTATCGCGTTCGCTTCAAGAATTGACCACCAGCAAATACAAGTTGACCAATCTCATATCAAAAAACATATCAGTTCTCTACGACACCTCCAATATAGCAAATATCACTATGAATTTGAAAAAACTTGAGGAATCGATTAAAGTTTTGGATAAATCCATCAAGAGCCAAAAGTCAAAAAACGATACCCTTTCTTCGGAGATATTAAACAGTAGAATACGAATCGATCAGATCAGAACACTCACAAATGAAAAGTTGAGCTCAATTGTAGAAATGGGACTTACACAGAGTGAACTTACCCAAGCTCGCGTAGACCCTATTAAGGAGTCTCTAGTCACTTTAATATATCCTAAAATCCTAGACCAATTGAAAAATCTCACCAAGGTGATTCAACAAGTATTTACTATTGTCAATGTTGACAATTCGGTACGATTCAGAATATTGGGTATTCGTTTTCCTTCGTCGATCGAAGAATTGTTAGAAACATGCTATTACGAACAGCCCAATTCAAATGACTCGGATCACCATCAACAGAGCATTCAGGAAATTAATTCAGGACTATCGTATATTGTGCAGTTGATGAATGCTCTTGCAGATATTACAAACGCTAATCTAAAGTACAAGATGATTAACAACGGTAGCTACAGCAAAATTATCGATCCTATCTTTGCTGAAAAGATGACGGCCACATCTAATTCTTTCAATGCGAGAAAGCAGAATGGCTTTAATCCTGAAGAGCTCAACAATTCTGCAATTTCGTATCCGTTACACTATGATCCCTCGGTCACCGAACGGTTGTCGGTTGATCCAGAGATATCATCTTTGGGACGCAATTTTATACTCAAAAATGTTCCTTTTGAGAAGGGCTTGAGCATGTTAAATAAGAACTTGGTAATATTGATCAATTGCGTTACCGGAATGTACTCTGAATTCAAGTCCGAAATTGACAGTGAGTTGGACCAGACGGGCCAAAAATTCAATATTGAAAGCAGTATCCCCATTGATTGCCTCGATAACTTCTTATGGAATCTACAGTATTTGATCTTGTACCTTACTGCGCTGTCATCTTAGAAAACATTTTATGATAATTAATATTAGTTAATGAAAGAAAAATCAAGTTGGGTAAATTTAACAGATTCTTGTAAAAATTGGGGAAAAATCGAACAATCGTAGATCTGTTTCAAGAGAAACCCAATTAGGTTTTTTAAAATGACCTAGCTCGAGTAAAGCGCTTTAAATGTGGTCTGAAATTTTCTCTTCTTCTTATCTAAGCCCCATACTTATACCGGAGACTATAGTCGCGTGATGATATATGCTAGGCCCCTCGAAATAAGATCAAGTCAAAAATAGTGAGTGAGCGACATTTTCAAGAGGTTGCGAGAGCATATGATTTACCTTTTTCAGGGCACTTCTAGACTGCGCCTCTTAGGCGGTATCGATGATCTCACTATAATACTTATTCGTCAGGACGATGATCCTGATAACAAATCCTATGCGGGGTACCTAATTCTATAATTAGGCCGCTATTGTTGTAGTCAGCAACTCATGACAGATTATTGTGCTACATGCCATCTACAACGGCCTTGGCTACAGTTAGCTACAATTATAGTATGCTTGAAGATGTTCGCCTTATTGAGTGGGGTATATATGTGTCATAGATGCGCGCGCTAAATTCGGTTATAGCTATAACAAAGCAACGGCGAGTGCGCCGAGAAAAAATCCGACTGGGGCTCCGTGAGTTATACCTGATCCTTCAGAAGATGTGCTAGTTTTTGTAGATTCCTTTGATTTTGAAGATTCCTTCGTTTTTGTAGAAGTACTTCTGCCTGATGAAGATGGGGATGAGGTGATCGAGCTCTTAGATGAGCCGCCTTCATCGGAGGAGCTACCGCCACCCGAAGAGCCAGCTGCAGCATCGAATCTGGTTGCCCAAGGTAATTGGGTAGCAAAGCTGACGAGCTGGGTTACATCAATAGAGGGATTATCCAACATGGTGGTATATGAATCATCCTTGTAGGTTTGGACTTGTCTGGCTAATGATGTGACACCAGTGGGAACGCTTTTGGCAGTACCCAAATACTGGAGGTATTGCTGTTCATGTCCTTTGAAGTCTGAAACGAATGCCGTAAAAATTGATACTTCCGAAGCATCAGCTGCTTGTGCAATATGAAAGGCGATGATAAATGTGATAAGGCTGAAGATGTTTAGCATATTTTCACACGAATAGTATACGGAACTAGCTGTTTTTCGTCAAGCCTGAATAATGAAGAGTAGATCTACGTCTTATATCATATCACTTTTGAAACTCGTTTAAAGGTTTGAAATGATTTATGATGACACAAAATATTTTCTTTTTTTTTTTTTTTTCTTTTGACTACCCCAGCTCACTACCCAATAGAGAAACTCGATACTGTGTCGCTAACGACATTTATTGAAAATCAGGTCAGGTCAGCGACTCTTCCATGTACTCCGGAACGGCAGACTCCGGTGTAACCCCGAGTGGTGCCATAGGGTGATCTTACGATGTATTGATACATTCGCAACTTACGCACCTGTCATGAACGTAACGGTGATAGAACAAATGCCAAGACATTATTGACCTTCGGGCCAGGGACCACAATTTGGATTCGCAGCCCACGTTAAGGGTCCCACACTTATAAAGGAATACAGTAATAAAGTGTGGTCACCTGAGAACTACACAATTAAGCCCCTCTCTACATTTAGGGGTCTTTTTTCCAATCAAATCACACCCTATTTGTGTACAATTCGCAATACTGAGACTTAACTCAATTTATTAATTAACTGAATAGAACAAGACTATTTAATTATAATAACAAAAGACCGGCCAAAGCAACCAAACCAGTTGAGCCGTAAACACCGGCAGCGTCACCCTTGGAAGAAGAGCCAGACTTGGAAGAAGAATCAGACTTGGAAGAAGATCCACTGCTAGAAGCAGCAGCGTGGGAAGCAGATCCGGAGTGGGAAGCAGATTCGGAGTGGGAGGCGGAATCGGAGTGGGAAGCAGATTCGGAGTGGGAGGCGGAGGCGGAATCGGAGTGGGAAGCAGATCCAGAAGAGGAGTCAGCAGCAATGGCGACGGCAGCGAAAGCTAATAAAGCAGCGGAAAATTTCATTTCAAATGAGAGACTTATGGAATGATGGATTGTCAGATTAATTGGGGGAGGGTGTGGTTTAAATAGATTTCTGGTGGGTTAAAATTAGATATTTGAGTTAATTCAAAGCCTCTCTGAAAAGTTGCGCTGGATTAAAAAGCTCATGCATGAAGTAAAGTCAAGCCCACAAAAGTTCCTTTAGCCACTCACGAGGGGCTGTATTTTGCTGTAGAGTAATTGCTACAATGAACCTTATTCCATATTGTATTAATCAATAGCCCTAGTGGGTAATTATATTTTCCACAACTACAAACTGTGTAAGTGAAATAGAGTACAAAAAAGTTTACCGTAGACATTCTCTACCACAAATTACTCTCAAAATGTGGCATTGAGTGACTTGGACCCACGAGTTCGTCGCAGCCAGAGAAGTGGCCAGATACTCTAACCAATACATAAAAAATCGTGTTGTTTGTTTAATTGTGCATCACGTGTACCCTGAAAAACCCCGATACGAGTTTGACGTTTATGGATGCACGAGCGTGCGTTATGCATGGTATACTAATAATAGATTGTGAGATTTTGGGGACTATACGCTCCGCAGCAAAAGAAGAGAACGCCCTTAGCAAGTTAGCAAGTATCGTGAGCTAGAATAAGACCTTTCAGCAAGAACAGAATGTCAAGAATCAATTGAGCGAATCCCTGACTGCATTTCTTTACGGTGGTGAAGAGAGGGGAAAACAAGACCCACGCACAACCGTAATTGACATTTGCGGGATTAGATTAATAACAAAAATGAATATTTTCAATCCCACTGAAATATCAACTAATATTTTGACGATAAGTATTAATCGACTTTTATCGGGTAAAAAAAACTTAAATGTAGGACTTCCTTTTGATCGCGTCAACCGCTAGATCAATCAGAACCAAGACGAAAAGGTCCAAGTCAATACTCTATTTAAGGTTCGCACTATTGCTGGAGTGTTTACACTGTTGGGTCTAAAAGGGGTATATTTATTAGCGTTTGGAACACAAAGAAAGTTATGGCGTAGCGTAATTGATATTTTATTATTATTGTTCACCTATGGTACCCGGTAAATACTAATAATAGAATGCCTATTCTTCCTCTCTCACGATGCCTATCGTCTTTTCAATGATTGTGAAATTAAAACTTGTACAGCCCGGTTGAAACACTCTTGTTTTCGCATCCCAGATATTTGCCAAGAAAATTTCAAGATCTGGCTGTCACTTGATTGCATACTTGCTAGATTTATTTTGACTAATTTCAGGGTGCAACCACGAGTGTACTATGAAAGTGTCTCACTTTTCCACACCTTCCTGTTACGACTTTAAAGAGGATGTTGCTATTGATAATTACTCTTCAGCGCTATATGCTATTTATATTACAAAGTATTGGATGGTCTAGAAACTGCAAGATTGCGGGTTATCCCGTAAATGCACCCCCTGCTAAGCACAAGTTTCTTCTGGTGAAATGAACGTTATAAACCGGAGTTTTCTTCGTAAAGTAAGCAGTCATATGATCACTAGTGGCCACAATCTCTTTCTTGCTCTTGTCGTTGGCCTTAGCCCTACTATCATTGGCCAGGCCATTTCCATTTGCAGAATTGGAAATTCCGTTTGAGGAGTTGCCGTTTTCGTTGCTTCCTGTTTTAGTTCCGTTGCTTTCTCCTGGACCAAGATTTTCCGTAGCTGAGAAAGTTTCAGGTTCAGGTCCTGCGTCATTAGTATGGCGCTTGACGTCCCACACACGCACAGTATTGTCACCACCGCCACTTACCAAGACTCCTCCATCTCTAGAGAATGCCAACGAATAAATGGAAGATCTTCCATGGCCCTTCATTGTTTTAAGTCTTCTACCAGATCCAGCATCCCAGATATTAACCACGCTGTCTTCTCCTGCACTAGCTAACCAACGACCATCTGGTGACACAGCCATGCAATTGACTGCCCCTGTATGTCCCATGAATATACGCACGCAGTTTCCGGTTTGAACATCCCACATGCGACACGTTTTGTCGGATGACCCGGTAAACACGTAATTAGAATTTGGATGGAATTCTACGCAGTCAACATCATTGATGTGCCCCGCAAAGATTCTTAATGGATATATGTGATCTGTAGCCCAAAGTCTTGCAGTTTGATCGTGAGATGCCGTAGCAAAGTAGTGTCCCATAGGAGAGAACTTAACGTCCCAAATAGGCTGGTTGTGACCTTTATACGATACCAAAGCGGTATATGAGTCCAAAGACCACAATCTGGCAGTCTTGTCTTCAGAGCCAGATATCAAGTACTTGTTGTCAGGTGAAAAAGATAACCCGTAAACAGGTCCGCTATGCCCCACCAACTTACGGCTATTACTGTTGTTATTGACATCACGCTTGAATATCGATTTCAAGGGCTTTCCGTCAAGGCACCACAACTTGATGAAACTATCTTGAAACCCAGCAGCTACCAAGTTCGAGTCTTCATTGAACTCAATACTATTCATTTCGTTATTTGTGTTGTGAAAGGTGTACATGCAGACTGACGGAGCACTGGCCTGTATAGCACCAAGTTTGATTTTTGAACGGGAGTCTTCAACAGCTAAGATAGTTCTCTTGATGTCGGAGTAGTCTTTTAACGGTAATGGTAATGATTCACGAGCAGGAGAGTCTGCATCCGGCTTTGTCATCTCTTGAAACTCATCTACTAATGTCTTATCATTGACAGGTTCACCTTTCTCATCCTTGATTTTCAACTCAGCTTCGATTTCTTTTTGAACCTCTGGATCCATGGGCAATTTACCTAATTTGACAGCCTGCTCATTGAAGGTTTCAATCTCGTTAGTTTTGGTAACATAGTCTGGAATACCTTCTTCAGGGTTGGCTTCACCTTCTTGATCTATTTTGTCTGGTTTAGTTGTAGATATAACTGGATTCAAGTATTGATTGATAATACGAATCAAAATGGCGCCTCCAACTGCTTCATTTTCGTGTAAGAAGTATAACAATAAGTTGATGGACGTTTTGGAAACAATGATTCTGTACTTGTTGGTTCTGTATGCCAAAGCCAAATCGTTTTCTTTCAAATGTTCTGGTAAAGATATACCCGCAAGACGCTTGACTTCGACACCGTGTAAGATAATATGGTCATTTTTGAACTTGTCATAAAACGCTTTGGACTGCAGAATATGATCTTTGGCAACCAACTCAAGGAAACAGTGAATGAAAATTGGATACAAGATTCTGGATAATTCTGGTCTGTACAAATCCAACGAAGTATCGACCCATCTTCTCAACATCGAGTACGCTGTATAGTAAATATCGGGATCGTTTTCGCGTTTTTTCTTTTCCTCCAAGTCCTTGAGATCTCTCAATTCCTTCTCCTTGGCCAATCTGGTCTCTCTATCTCTGGCATCCCTCAAGTCTCTTTCAACTCTGATCTGGTTATCTCTCAAATCACGAATTTCTCGCTCGTGTTTCGACAATTTGTCTTTAAGATCTTTTTCTCTTTTAGAAACAGTCGCTGACGAGCTAGAAGAGCCTACAGAAATCTCAGCTGGATCGGCCAATTTGGTGTTGGCCGGAGTCACGGCGGGCACGGCAGGTGTTGGTGTATTGGAACTTTCCAATCTCAACATGGATTCAGTTTTGTGGTAACCTTTCTTGTTGAGATATTCCAACACTATTCTATTGAGTTCTGCTTGGGAAAATTGTGGTTGGGGGCCTCTCGATTGAGCTGGCCTTGCGGCCGCAGGTGCCTGGTTTCGCACCGCTTGGGCTTGCGGGCTTGGGGAGCCTGCTCCAGAAGCGGTGGATTGTTGATTCAGCCCGGCTTTGTCACCCGCTTGATTTTCTCCAGTCATTATAATAGTACAGGGTTGATGGCAACTGCGTATTATGTGAGTTAGTTTGTTACATTGAGTTTTCGTTGTTGATGGAAAAAAGATCACGTGATAACATGAAAAGTCCGTATAGAGGGACTATACTAGAATAGATGGAATACAGAGAAGTTGCAGAAGAAGTAGAAGTATGTACAATATTGTATGTTCAATTAAGCGTTGTTTAGTCTGTTTTAAGTAGAGGCTTGGCTGGGTCCCACGGTCCCTGTAGTTCGTTCTTGTATCTTTGCATGTACAAGAAGTATGCGGGCATGACAAAAAGAATGCTTATGGTACAAAGCCACCATACTAGCAACACATTCAAGCCCAAGAGCGTAAATATAAGACAGTTGGCAGCTTGGAATATTCCAAACCACACGAAGTGGTGCAAGTTCATATAGCTATGTCTTCGCAAGTAGAAGTCAAATAACGGTAACAATATATTGGTTTGAATTGCAAATAGTACAAATGCAAAGACTTGCGAGGTGGAAATAAGACGTGAGGCTAGAACGATGGAGTTGGAGAATGCTAGATTAGTGGAAATGACAGGTTTATATTCGATCTCTGCCAACGAAGTGGATGATGCCAACAACGCGTCTGGAGTAATCATTCCATAATCATGGAGAAGAGTATTGGCAAAAAACAACACCACCGACAATGCCCAAATGGAGTCTGACGATGTGGAGCGCGTCAATGACTTAAGTGCGGGAGAAAGCACGGCCAACATGAAGATTAACAAGAAGTATGGCTTCACACCATTTGAGTCTTGGCTTCCTGCCACTTTCACGGTGGATCTTTTCAGGGTATCAATACATATTTTTATAGTGAATCCAATCACCGATAGCACTGTAGACACGATTGCAGCTATAGTGGAGTTCCATTCGTGTAGATATATACCGGCAAATGTAAGAACCACTACCAACAAGCTGGATAAATGGAACACAATCAATGAAAAATCGCCAATAAGCTTCACGTACGAGTATTTGGCAACGGTAGAATTACGTTTCAACTGTGATAAGAACGATTTGTCGGTATAGTTATCAGGGTACGGCTGTTTCAAGTAGAGAAGCTTTTTCCAAGGCGGAGGTTTCCCGGCGCTGGAGCGCGTTCGAGCCATCATGTGTGGTCGAAGTAAGTGCTGTGCTGAGTTCTGCATGACCTACGTTGTGGATACCAAGGAATGTGATGGCCGGGCTTGGCTCTGGGATGTCTGATCGTGTCTTGCTTGACAGGTAGAGAACAAAATGGGCCGAGTCACGTGGGGCGTGCTCGAAAGGCAGAAGCGAGTTTCGAGCAGGAGGTAACAAGTAGCTATGGACGGAACGAACAATCTACTGTTGCCACGACACTCTTACAACGCATCTGTGTCTTCGGCTGCGTCTGTCGGTAAAAACCGAGTGCTGCGTTTGTCGAGAACCAACACTAGCACGACAGATGGCCTCAGTGTAGTCGGCGCAGACAACCAAAGTATACGAACAGTAGATAGAATACCCAGTGCCAAGCCAAGCGTATCTTACCTGGACAAGCTCTGGACACAGATCGATGTGTTAGATGATGTGAAAATGATGTCAGAAGAAGTCAGATCCAAAGGCTCGTTTTTCAACGAGAACTTCCACCGCGAGCTCAAGGCGTTAAAGCAACTGCAAAACCGGTTACTTGAAACATTGGCTACACAACAATTTGATGATGTCGATAAAAACATCCACCGTAAACAGCTCACTCAGCTCAACACCCTAACTACCGATGAGGAAGAAGACAAAAGAGATGATAAAACAAAAGAGGAAAAGATCAACGAGTTCTTTGCCAATGATGATCTCGGCAAGTTCTCACAAGATATACTCTACAGGAAACAGAACTTTGCAGAAATGAGCCAGTTTGTGGCCGAAATCAAGGAGAACTTGGACAAAGTTGGGGAGAGCATGAAACGATTTGATGACGTAACCAAGGAGATGTGGTGACCGCCCAATATTTTTTTTTCTTTGTGTATAACACGCGACGGTTTTCCCGAGATCTATGAAGCCCGGTCTCGCGAGGGAGTTCTTCCGGCAAGAATAACACCGACATGCAATTAAATAACGGTCCTATAGACTTCATGTAATCTAACGTAATTCAGGATTACCCATTCACGGCCCCCTTTACTACACGCCATATAACACATCTGCCAAGCGTTGGCAAATGCTTTTTCTTGCGCATCGCCGTTTTTTTGGCCAGTAGCGGCCCGACGATCCCCCTAACTCGTATGAGGGAAACAATACACCAGTCGGATGATAATTTGTCCGAATTAATGGCCGGTCTCGTGTTTCGTGCCCTTTTGTGGCGATACATTTTTTTCCTGCCTAATTTTTGCCCTGCCTCCCCACCTCTCTCCGGACTCCGCAAACCCTCAAAGGTTTTGTGCCAGGCAACCCAAGTGTTGATTCGACATGAAAAAAATATAAAACATACGAAATCTGGACATTCCCCAAAACTCTGTAGTTATATAACAAATTTTCAATATGGTACACTTAGGTCCTAAACATCCTCAACAAAGAAAGGGAACTTTCACAGATGTTCCCGAAGAGTTACTTGCCGAAGTCAAGACTATCGAGGACCAACTTTCTGTTTCTCCTGAAAAGTTGAAGCAGATTACTGAACATTTCATAACAGAATTAGACAAGGGATTGTCCAAGACCGGAGGCAACATTCCTATGCTTCCAGGTTGGGTGATGGACTTCCCTACTGGTAAAGAAAAGGGAAACTATATTGCTATTGACTTGGGTGGAACCAACTTGAGAGTGGTTTTGGTCAAGTTGGACGGTAACAGATCCTTCGACAGCACCCAGTCCAAGTTTGCCTTGCCATCTTACATGAGAACTGCCACTTCCGACCAGTTGTGGGAGTTCGTTGCCGAATCCTTGGAATCTTTTTACAAGGAGTTTTTCCCAGAAGGAGTTTCCAGCCCATTACCACTTGGATTCACCTTCAGTTACCCTGCATTCCAAAACTCTATCAACGAGGGTGTTTTGAAGAGTTGGACCAAGGGTTTCGATATCGATGGTGTTGAAGGTCACGATGTTGTGCCTATGTTGCAATCTGCTATTGAAAAACGTAACATTCCTATAAAGATTGTTGCCTTGATCAACGACACCACCGGTACTTTAGTTGCTTCTGCTTACACTGACCCTGAAACCAAGATGGGTTTGATTTTCGGTACTGGTTGTAACGGTGCTTACTACGATATCGCCGGTAACATCCCTAAGTTGGAAGGTAAACTCCATGACGACATTCCTGCTGACTCTCTCATGGCCATCAACTGTGAGTACGGTAATTTTGACAACGAACACTACATTTTGCCAAGAACCAAGTACGACATCATTGTCGACAAAGAGTCTCCAAGACCAGGTGAGCAAACATTCGAAAAGATGATTTCTGGTTACTACTTGGGTGAAATCTTGAGATTGATTTTGGTTGAGTTGGCTCAGGAAAAGAAATTGATTTTTAAGAACCAAGACTTGACCAAATTGAACGAAGTTTTCATTCTCGACACCTCGTTCCCAGCCAAGATCGAAGAAGATCCATTTGAGAACTTGTCTGATGTTCAAGAGCTCTTCCAAGATGTCTTGGGCATCCAAACCACTATTCCTGAAAGAAAGATCGTTCGTCGTTTCGCCGAATTGATTGGTGAGAGATCCGCTAGATTGTCCATCTGTGGTATTGCCGCTATCTGTAAAAAGAGAGAATACAAAACCGCCCATTGTGCTGCTGATGGTTCTGTCTTCAACAAGTACCCAGGATTCAAGGAGAGAGCTGCTAAGGGTTTGAGAGATATCTTCGAATGGGAAACTGAAGAAGACCAAATCATCATTGTCCCAGCCGAGGACGGTTCCGGTGCCGGTGCTGCCATCATCGCTGCCTTGACCGAAGAAAGATTGGCCAAGGGATTGTCTGTAGGTGAAAAATAAGTAAATAGATTATAGAGCACCAATATCACACGTGACTTGTCTGTACCCAATAAATAAATTGCCATCGTGCCAACCGTTACCAGTAGCACCATAAGATGTCGGAGTTCGTAAGACAGGTGGCCCAGCCAATTCTTTCAGAGAACAGCTGGGAGGTGAAGGATGAGAACAGTGAAAGTAATGTCATCGACGTACAAACGACAGAAAACCAAGAAGACGCAGAAAACGTGGAAAAGCCCGTTGAAATAGAGCTATTCCAAACCCAATCCAATCAAGTGGTGCCCCATGTGGTGTCATTTTCGATTGTGGATTTGATCAAAAAAGCAGCTATAAACTTAGTGTTGCCGTTCATCAATGGGATAATGTTGGGCTTTGGCGAGATATTTGCCCATGAGATCGGGTTCCGTTACAACTTCAGGGGCGCCAGAGTTCAGCCCCCAATCAGGGCCCAGCGCAAGCAGCAGTCCCAATTCTTGTAGTAATAGTACATAATAAACACGGTTTGACAGAGGCGAGTAGGGTGTACAAGAAGGTGATATGACTTTGGATTTGTAGAGTAGATCAGGAATGAACGATGCAGATCTAACGCCGTGGGCTACGTAGTGCGGAATACTCGCAGTACTTTCCGTTACTGGGTTTTATGTAAGTTACATCGTTATATGCTAGTCTGCTTCAATCGTAGCTCTAATCACCGGGGTAAAGAGGTACAGGCAATTCCCGGGGGTTGTTGGGTTATTCCCCTCGTTGGTATTCGGTCGCCCTGCAGGAGCAGCTTATTTTTCCATTGAAAAACTCCGAGAAAAATTACAGGATAATTAACAGACGTTATAGTTTACTAAGAATGGTTGGTACTAGAGTAGAAAGTGACGCGTTTGGTAACATCGAGGTGGCCTCCGATAAGTACTGGGGAGCCCAATCCCAAAGATCGCTTGGCAATTTCGATATCGGTGATATCAAGATGCCGGAGCCCGTTGTCAGAGCGTTCGGAATATTGAAACATGCCGCCGCCATTGTCAACGAAGAGTACGGTATTTTGGATCCCAAGCTCGCCAGCGCAATCAAGCAAGGTGCTCAAGAGGTGGCTGATGGTAAACTTACAGAGCATTTCCCATTGGTGGTGTACCAAACTGGTTCGGGTACTCAATCCAATATGAATGCCAACGAGGTGATTTCCAACCGTGCCATTGAGATTTTGGGCGGAGAAATGGGTTCCAAGAAGCCAGTTCATCCTAACGACCACTGTAACATGTCGCAATCTTCCAACGATACTTTCCCTACAGTTATGCACATCGCTGCAGTGGTGGAAATCTCACGTAATTTGATCCCTAAGATCACTGACTTGAGAGATGCGTTTGCTGCAAAAGCGGAGGAATTCAAAGATATCATTAAGATCGGAAGAACCCATTTGCAGGACGCTACTCCTTTGACTTTGGGCCAGGAGTTCTCTGGTTATGTTCAGCAATTGACTTATGGTATCTCACGCATTGAGCAAACCTTACCACGTTTGTCGTTGTTGGCTCAAGGTGGTACTGCTGTCGGTACCGGACTCAACACCAGAAAAGGGTTTGATGTTAAGGTTGCAGAACAAGTATCCAAACTCACTGGACTTGAGTTCAAGACTGCTCCTAACAAGTTCGAGGCCTTGGGTGCACACGATGCTCTTGTGGAAACCTCTGGCGCATTGAACACTTTGGCTACGTCATTGTTCAAGATTGCCAACGATATTAGGTACTTGGGTTCGGGTCCTAGATGCGGCTACGGAGAATTGTCGTTGCCCGAAAACGAACCTGGCTCGTCTATCATGCCAGGTAAAGTCAACCCTACTCAGTGCGAAGCTATGACTATGGTGTGTGCACAGGTATTCGGTAACCACACCACCATCACATTCTCAGGCGCTTCTGGACAGTTTGAATTGAATGTTTTCAAGCCTGTTATGGCCTACAACCTTCTTTCTTCTATCAGATTGCTTGGTGATGCTTGCAAATCGTTCAGAATCAACTGTGTGGAGGGTATTGTTGCCAACGAGGAGAAGATCGCCAAGGTGCTTAACGAATCGTTGATGTTGGTGACAGCTTTGAACCCAAAGATCGGTTACGACAACGCTTCCAAGGTGGCCAAGAACGCCCACAAAAAGGGACTCACCTTGAAGGAATCTTGCTTGGAATTGAACATGTTGACCGAAGAAGAGTTTGACGAGTGGGTCAGACCAGAAAACATGATTGGTCCCAAAGATTAATACATATGGTAGATGAATTTAGTAGACAGTTAAAATACAAGTGAATAATGTACATATTGTGAAAGTCTTGTTGGTTACTCCGCGCGGATCTTCACGTCTTCCCTCTCGCTGAAAAGTTGGTACTCGCGGTCTTTTCCTACAGGAAACCGCTTCAACTGGCCACAGTTCAAGCACTTGTTGACCAAAATATCACTATGGGGACTGTGAGCTTTCGAAGCGTTCTCGATGTATATTTGCATGCTCAATCCAGGAATCAAGTGCGTGTTGCATTTCTTGCATAGGCTTCGCTTGAAAGCTGGTGTGTGCTTCAAGACAGTCTTTTTGGCAACCAAGTCAAGCGATCTGCCAAAACTCCGAGATAAAATTTCGTACTTGGGATTGCTGGCAAAGTGGCTAGATGCTTGGTACAAGTATGAGACCCTGGCATAATGGTCTTTGTGTGGAACTGATTTTGGTGCCTTGGTCGGTATAATCTTTCCTACAGTCTTCCCCATCATAGAACAAACTATGAAATGTGACTCAGATGACTTAAAATGGCTATGGTTCCTTATTGAACTTGAAAGAGAAAAGTCCCGGTATTAGTATGCTCCGGGTCTGGTATCTCTGCCCTTCACTTAATGTCTAGTGAGAATTGCTTAGTTTTTCTCTCTATTTTGCACCAACTCTCACGATCCCCTACACTAGTGTGATACATAGTATTTCTACACCTGTTTTGCAATTCGAAGTATACCAGAATATATAATACAACCGGACGATCTTTATCGACCCCGTTCTTTTGCTTCATACTCTATTTCGTTGCCTTCCCCATACTCATCCATTTCTCTGTCTACTTCATATGGTAGAGGCGCGACGTTGAATTTCGCAGTAGAGGCAAAAATCACCGCCACCAACTTAACTGAGCACTCACTTCACACTACAGCACTAATATACAATGAGTGGATACGATAGTGCATTATCTATTTTCTCGTAAGTATGATATACACCAGCTGCTCGCCAAAGATCAATTCCCCAGATGTAACTTTGGTAAATCGCCACCAACCGAAGCCCTAACTAACAATCTAGACCTGATGGACATGTGTTCCGTATGTAATACAAGCGACTATGATGTCGAAGAATTCTACTAACATATCTAGAGGTTGAATACGCTTCCGAAGCTGTCAAAAGAGGTACTTGTGCCGTGGGTGTCAAGGGTAAGGAATGTGTGGTGTTGGGATGTGAAAAGAGAACCACATTGAAATTGCAAGATCCTCGTATTACTCCTTCCAAAATATGCAAAATCGACAACCATGCCTTGTTGGCGTTCGCCGGATTGAACGCTGATGCCAGAATTTTAGTGGATAAGGCCAGAGTTGAGGCCCAATCTCACAGATTAACATTGGAAGACGCCGTTTCCATCGAGTTCTTGACCAAATATGTGGCAGGAGTCCAACAAAAGTATACTCAATCAGGAGGTGTAAGACCTTTTGGTATTGCTACCATAATCGCTGGATTCGATAGTAATGATACTTTACCCAAACTTTTTCAAACCGAACCCTCAGGGGTTTACAATGCATGGAAAGCCGGTGCCATTGGTAGATCCTCCAAGACCGTTAGAGAGTTTTTGGAAAAGCACTACGAAGAGCAATTGGATGACGAGCAAACTATTAAGTTGACGATAAAGTCGTTGTTGGAAGTAGTGCAAACCGGTGCCAAGAACATCGAGGTCTCTGTATTGAAAGCCAACAACGTCATTTTGAAGTTGTCGGTGGATGAGATCAAGAAATACGTCGATGCCATCGAGGCTGAAAAGGGGGCCGAGGCCGAGAAGAAGAAGCCAAAGTCAAAGGATTAGGTTTGTAAATTTAGTCTACGTAATATACATTTATTTACCTCTTTTTTTGTTTCTTGTTCTTGGTATCCTTTTGATCACTAGCGCGCTTTTTGTCCTGGGCTTTGGGCACCACCAGGAAGAATCCGTCCAATCTACCTTGGACTCCACTCTTGAGTCCCTTTTTCAACTTCTCAGCCCCGCTCTTGATTCTGTCTTCACTAAAGCCCTTGTCTTTGACCATGTACGCTATCAATCCGTCTACGTCTGGTTCCTTCCACTTTAGACTGATATCCTTGGAGTCAGCAACTTCCGGATGCATGAAAAGCTGTCTGGCTTCGTCGTATGGCCAATTTTCAGGTACTTTGTACTTGGTCTTTTCGGGATTGGAATTGATGAAGTCGATGATCTTCTCAAGTGATCCATGTTCTTTGATCAACTTAAATGCAGTGACGGGCCCAACTCCTTTTATCGTTTCACAATAGTCACATCCTAACAAGATACACAAATCAATAAATTGTTCTTTGGTCATGTCCAATCCAGCTATGGCTTCTGAGTAGGTGATCTGATCTATAGGCATTTTTCTGGCTTCGGCAAAAGTCAAGTGTCTCAATAGTTGAGGAGGTTCGTAGCACAACGTATCCATATCTTCAGAAGCAGCAGCATAAACTTTTCCTGATCTTGCCAATTCAGCGCATTGAGCCTCAGCTTCGCAGGGCGCCTCAACATACGGTATTCCCATCAACAGCAAAAGCTTCTTGGCTTCTTCATTCTGCTCTCGTGATACTCTCACCAATCTCTTTTCGTACTTCATCACATCCTCTACGGTTCCTGTGTCTTTGATATCATCTATTTGCTTCTGGGCTTCTTCCCTCTTCAACAATCTCTTTTCTAACTCCCCTCCTTTAAGCACCGGTGGCTTACCATCAAATACATATACTGGTTTGATATTGTTTTCCACCATTCTAATGGTTCTGTAAAACAAACCCAGTAGATGAGAAGTGGTCTCCCCATTTTCGTTTGTCAATTGTTGTCCATCAGATTGTCTGACTGCAATGAGGAACTGATATAAGCACATAGACGCATCGATGGCCACCTTGCGGCCAAACAAGTTTTTTAGCTGAAACTCTTTGAAAGAGTTTGGTGAGTGTTCTTTGATAAGCTGATTGAGACCTATATGTTAGTACAATTAAACTTCAAGAAAATGGCCTACATACCTTTAACACCCATCTTGATTGTAGTTTGAAGATAATCTGAAACTAGTGAAAAGCTCCAAATCTCCAATTTACGCGTCTTACATTAAGTCGTGCACACTAAAAATCCACGTCAATCTATCCTGGGCCTAATATACACTGAAAGAAACGATAAAACAAACACTATACTCTAATTTGGGTGTAGCTATTCAGTAGATTAAGCTTACTGCTAGCTACTAAATATACCTTTGCCATTTGTGTGTAGAGAGTTTTTTTTTTTTTTTTTCATAATATTTATTGAATACTCTAATTCAAACTAGCACTAAGTTAAGAGAAATAAAATAGGCCATTGACCTATGCACGATGGTACCCATTCTGACCCTGTAATTCACCTTGAGGTTGAGCAGCTGGCTGTCCCGATTGTCTATTTGGATGATTGCTGGCATTTTCTTTCAAGGCAATCAACTGTTTAGATCTAAAGGTTTCATAATGGACCAAAGCGGTTGTTTCAATCAAATCCTGTAAGTGAGTTCTAGTCAAGAAATCTCTCAAGAAAACAAACTCACACTGGCTGACATCCTCGATATTAATTGCACCCCATCTTGTCTTTCTTCCTCTCACGGTCTGTCCATTGATTTGGATTTCTTTTTCGGATCCGGCAATAGCAAAAGGAATAAGTGACTTGATGTCTTCATTCAATTGTCTCTCATCTTCATATAAATCTTCGCTGTCGTAAGGATAAATGTTGAAGTTGTACTTGACAAATTCAGCTTGTAAGAGTTTCTTGAAATCGGTTCTTTCTTCGATGGTTAAAGAGTCGGATTTGGCAATAATTGGAATAACATTGGCAATTTCCGATAACTTTTTGAGGGCTTGGATATCCAATTGCTTTAATTTTTGTCCATTAGGTGGAATGAAGTATAAAATACAATGGACTCTGGTGTCAGGAATGTATCTTTCTCTTTGAGCAGTCAATTCCTTTCTCAAAAATTGCGAGTGTTGTTCCTTGATGTACTTTACCAATGGTTCCCAGCACTTTTCGTTATTTATTTGGTCTCCAAATCCTGGTGTGTCGACAACGTTGATATTCAATCTAACGTTGTTTTCTAACAAACTGTGTGAGCTGACTTTGATTTCAGTGGTTTTTTCAATAGGTTCACTGACTTCTTTTCTACCGTTAGAGTGTGCTAAGGTAGAGGAGAATAATGTGTTGACTAAAGTACTCTTACCTAAACCAGATCTGCCAACGACCATGATATTGAATTGAAATCCTCTCTTCAACAATCTGTTTTCGATTTGTGTGGTGATAGTATCAAAACCAACATACTTTCTGGGATTGCCTTGCTTGTTCTCTTCAACGGATACAGACATTTTGATCAATACTTCTTCTCGCTGGGTGCCTACGTTTCAAAAACTATTAATGTTTACGTCGCTTGGCCGGTTAATTTTGTTTGTGGTACGCGTAGTAGTCGGTGCGCGCACGCTTGATCTAGCCGATGTCAAACGAAATTATGACGAACAGGGAAAATACCATAAACAACGCCAGCCTAGCCCAGCTGAGGAGGTTGCTTGACGTAGTGTATACTTTGAGGATAGCCTTCCCATCCTACTCTCAAATCAGCTTGATACTTTGTAAAATCCATATCACGTGTTTTCTCAAGTAGTCTCACGTGATCTTATGGTCAAGATGAAAAATTTTGGATGTTCACAGTTACAATATCAATCAATAATGTCGTTAGCGTTAAGAATCGGAGGCCCAATATCGTTGGTGCCTGGTGCGCTTATAGGGTTGCTTCCTAAGCTTCCAACGCTTTCGATAAATAACCTTTTAGCCAACCTTGGACAGAAGTCAGATGCCCATGACGAAAGACTCGAAGAGCTCAGAAATCAAATTGAGAACAACCAAGGTATGCCACCATTTATGATCGATAATGGAACCATCGTCAAGGCCGCACCAAAGAAGAAGATGTCATACAGAAGACACAGAACCAAGTTATACACCCCAGGTGACAAGCAAATCAAAGAACTCAATAACATAGTAAGATGCCCAGCTTGTGGACATGTCAAGAGATCTCATTTTATGTGCATGCATTGTTTTGCCGAAATCAAAACCTTTTTGAAGGGATTGAAGAGAGAAAACGGTTTACTTCCAAAAGCAGAAAACCCACAAAGCAATTTGGACCCATTGGATGAAAAGTTGATCTACCCTGGCAAGTACTTGAAAGATGATGATATTAAGTTAAAGGAGAAAAAATGGGTTCCAGTAAGAGAAGAGCCACTCCTTTTTGACAAGCATCACTTGAAGCATTCCAAGAAATAATCAATAACGTATAAATTCATGTATATATAGAGCAACTTAGAAGTAATTAAAAGTGCTATCTTGAGATTATCTGTAGTATTAAGGAGAAAGACGGAAAAGCTCCCAATCGTTTCCAGTTGTCTCTTCTCTTCTAAATGTGATTCTGTCGTGAAGTCTACTGGCACCACCTTGCCAGAATTCTATTTCAAGCGGCACGATTTTAACACCACCCCAGTTCTCCGGACATGGAATTTCGTCATCTTTCAAGTCCTTGAACTTTTCTTGGTATTTTTCATTAAGTTGATCCAATTCTTGTCTGGACTCGAGGATTTGAGATTGAGGCGAAGTCCAGGCTCCAATCTTGGATCCTCTTGGTCTGGTTTTGAAATACCTTTCGGTAGTTTGTCTATCGACCTTCTCCATTAATCCCTCAACTCTTACTTGCCTTTGGATGTGGGGCCAGAAAAATACCAATGAAGCATATTTGTTGGTTTGAAAATCGGCATTTTTCTTCGAAGTCTCCCAGTTTGAGTAGACAATAAACCCTGAGTGGTCTAGTTCTTTTAACAAGACTATTCTAGAGGAAACTCTTCCTGAAGGTAATCTAGCAGTGGAAAATGTAGTTGATTCTGGAATTATATCCGAACCTTTTGGCAATTGATCTTGCGCATCTTTGAACCATTTATGAAATTGTTCCAATGGATCAGAGTTGAGATCGGTTTTGTCCAAATGACCTTTCGTATATTGGTAGGTTTCTGGAGCAAATATGAGTGGAGATTCTTGAAAAGCAGACATTGATGATGATAATGGTCTTTTAATTGTTTTGGTACCTATCCTCAATGCACCAATTGCTAGCTTTATAAACGACATTTTGGGGCTCGTAGATTTTGTGAGATCGCCTGACAAAATATGCGAATCACAAAGAGTCATTATTAAAATCAATAAATGATCGATAACATGACAAAACCTTTGCTATCAGTGAAGTTTCAGACATTCGAGGTTGGGAAATCATATCAGAGCAAAATATCTTGTAACTTGAGTCAGCATTTAATGTAAATCTAAATATTTAGCTAATTTTATATAAGTATTTACTCACACGAGTGCCAGGTGGTACTTTAAATACTAAGATGAATCTAAGCTAAATCACCGACTTTAAACCCAATTTGCTGTAGTGTTTATTATTGGAACATACTACCTCCGTCGCTGCTTTGGTCTGTTTGATGTCAAGTTCAAGATCGGCCCAGGTCCATAACTTTTTGTGGAGTAAGCGAAAAAAAAATTCTGGTCCGATTGCAGATGAGCCTTGAACCAAATTTCACACCCACGATAATAACCAGGGATAATGATCGTAGCCGAGGGGTTATCGACCGCAGATAGCGAGTGTCAAGACTCCAAGAAGCGAAAGGTAGTCAGAGATGAGAGATATCCTGCTATTTCAAGGAAAATTTTATTATTCAGCACCAGTATTAAGCACCCATTAAATGTCAGACCAAGTGGAAATGCTTACTTACGGGTGCAAAATAACAATAGTGGACTTTCGAGAGAAGCCCAAATGGGGTACTTATCAAGGTTTTCCGATGATATGCTTATGACCTTCTTATCTTACATAAATGACCCAACCACGTTGAAGAACTTATCTCATACGTCAAGAGTCATGTATGCATATTTGTATGATGAGGAGATATGGAAGAAAATATATATACAAAGCATGAAGCAGGGCCAAAACGAGTCTAAATGGTACGGATCATGGAGATGTAACGTATTAAAACTAGATTTCGAAAAGCAAGCTAACCTAACCGTTCCTGATAATTTTTTGTGTTCGGACACTTTGTATCGACCATTTCAAAATTCTCAGATTAACTACAACCGGGTATTTAACAAGATAATTCAAGAAGAAAAAAAATATCATGAAGACTCATTAAATAATAGCATGAAAGTCCTACCATCAGGGAGGATTGAGCGCATATCTGAAGAAAGCTTGACAGTGGATTTGTTTAATAGCAAGTACCACAACTTGCCGTTTATCCTTACTAATTCATACGATAAGAGATGGCCAAGTTGGGATTTTCAAACTTTATTGAAAAGGTTTCCTCATGTCAAATTCAGACAAGAAGCGGTGGAGTGGAAACTATCACTCTACGCCGAATATTTGAAAAAGAACCACGATGAAAGCCCCCTTTATTTATTTGATTGCAGCAGTGACGCCATGAAAACGTTGAAAACCGAGTACAATGCACCCAATATTTTCAAACACGACTTGTTCACCTTGTTTAACTTAAGCGACGTGGGCAAAAACTGTAGACCAGATCATGCATGGCTCATTGTGGGACCCAAACGGTCCGGATCCACGTTCCATAAGGATCCTAACAATACTTCGGCCTGGAACACTGCATTAACCGGTAAGAAACTTTGGATCATGCTTCCACCGAAGGTAACACCCCCTGGAGTGGGCACTGATGAAGAAGAGAGCGAAGTGACGTCCCCAGTGGGAATAGCCGAGTGGGTGATGTCGGGCTTTTTTAATGATTGTTTGAATATCGAAGAATGTTTAATAGGGATAACATTTCCAGGTGAATGCATGCATGTTCCTGCTGGCTGGTGGCATTCGGTAATTAACATTGATGATTCTGTTGCATTGACACAGAACTTTTTACCTGAACCAAAACTACCAAATGCCCTTGACTTTTTCAAAAACAAAAAGTCGCAGATCAGTGGGTTCCGTCCAAATCAAGTGAAAGAGGTTCTTGACCATGTAATTAGTCTTGACTCGTTGTATGAAGAGGACCTTGCCAAGCTTAAAGAATACCGAGACAAATTCAATACACTTAAGTTGAGTACCGACGTGGGGGACGAGGACTGTGGAGAAATCTCCCAGTTGCCTTCCATGCCGGTCTTTGAATTATTGCAAGCATTGCTAAAGCAAAATGGAAAAGAAAAAGAGTTGCAAGACAGTCTTGCTAAACTAAAGGTAATTGAGCGTAAGGCTCGAGAAAGGAAAGAAGGTATAAGTGAAGTCTGGGAGAAGCTCACCCAGCAGTCAAGCACCACCCAGTTTAGTTTTGGGTTCAATTTAGACGAAAGTAGCGACGAGGAGTCATAGTTGCAATCACTATTCAGAAGTTAGTATAGAGTAGCATGTATCATAATCATCGGAGTTTAATTCGGCCTTTGGCCTCTTTTCGTGCATACAGTTTTTGTGTAGACAATATCTGAATCGAGATGACAACGCCAACCCACAAAATTCGCACCCGAATTTTTGCAACCATTTTGAAGCTAGCTTAGACCGGTGAATCGAGGCAATTGTCTGATTAACCTCAGCCAAGAGCGACACACGACTGTAGTTTTTATTGACAGGTAAATTTCGCGCTTTGTGGAGTGTGGAAGTCTTCATTTGCCTATGATGTGACTTTAACTGCAATGTCTTCTGGTCTGAGGTGAATTTGCTCCTCTCTGTGCTCCTGTGGATATCTTCCACCTCTGCACGTCTACGAATAACTTCCACGTCTGAATTCTCTTCTGACTTCGAATATGATAAGAAACCAAAATTGGCCTTCACAAACGCTTTACTATTCAACTGGTCATGGTCAGTGGTCTCACTAACATTAACTGTTCTAAACCTTGTAGTCTCTTTAACAAGCAAATGGCTGAATGGGTGTGACAAACCGATATCTGCTTGCTTGGACTTCTTGCTGTACCCATGGCTTTGATAGAAAGATGGAGTATGTTTAAATCTGGCATCGCTAGATGGAATTGTCGAAGGCTTGGTCTTACTTTCAGGGTAAGTTACCGGAACTCTGATATCACCCGAGTTATGCTTAAGTAATACTTTCGAGTCCTCGATTTCTTCGACAGTTGTATCTGTCGTGTCGTTATATGCTGGCAAATTGTCGAACACCATTGTCTAATTATGTTATGGCATGTGGAGTATTTTATTTGCGACAATCTTCTGAAAAATTTATTTTTCCTTGAAAATGTGGCTGAAATTTGTGTAGTGCTGCAAATGTAGAGTATTTGGAAATAGCAAGGCCATGTATCCGCCAAATTATTCTTTATTTAACTATAGTATATTGGTTACTAGGAAGTTAGTCGCAGATAAATCTACAGTAAACGTCTGGATGTTTCATATATTGGACTATAAATCTCAGACAATAATCAGCTAGAAAAGTATCCTATTTACAACTTCTGAACACGTTCAAAGAAGGTGGCACCTTGAGTTTCAGCAATTTCCAATTCCAACTTGGATGGTTGACGAGAACCGTCGGCTCCAGCGAAGGTACCAGCACCCCATGGAGAGCCACCGTGGACTTCTTCCAAGTTGGAGAGTAATGGGAAGGCCTTACCGTAACCCAATGGAACGTAGGTTATACCATGGTGAGCTAAGACGGAAAGGGAGTTGATGATGGTAGTTTCTTGACCACCACCGATGGTACCCGTGGAGACAAAGACACCAGCAGCCTTACCGTATAAAGCACCAGTGGCCCATAAGGCACCAGTGGCATCCCAGAAAGCCTTGAATTGGGCTGGGAAGTTACCGTATCTGGTTGGGATACCGAACAAGAAAGCGTCGTATTGAGTAAGGGTTTCTGGAGTGGCAATTGGGTAGTCTGGCTTACTTGGAGCGTGCATCTTGGCTAAGATATCTTCAGACAAAGTTTCTGGAACTTGGTAGATGACGGCTTCACCACCAGCAGATTCGACACCCTTCTTGGCGGCTTCAGCCAAGGTGGCGACGTGGTGGTACAAAGAGTAGATGATGATGGCAACTTTTTGAGTCATTGTGTGTATTGTATGGGCTGGTTAATTGATGTCAAGATTTCAAAAGACGCAGCACAACTTGTTTTTTATATACTCCAGAGTTTGAGTGCATGTATGCGCTCGCACCAGGTTAGTAATTTTCATGTAATTTATTGTAATAAGTTATTGTGCGACTAAGCCCTTGTACTGAGGAAGAGGCAAAGTGCCACAGTCATTTTACGCTGAGGAACTTCGAAGAAAAACGCGGCAATGCAAGTGCATGCATGGTAATAATCATGTAAGCCGGGAACTTTGTGTGGTGGGATCTGAAAATCTGAATTGTAAGCAGGGAATCTCGCATAATTCGGCTACTCAATCTAAGGCTTAACAATCCCTTACTAATTTTTACAAATTATTCGCACCCAAAATTGCCGAATCTGCTATTTACTATTATCGCGATCTCATCGTAGGGCTGATCGAATATAACTAGGCGTGGTCCCAGACATCTCAATTTTTGCCACGCTATTTGTTATTGTGCTCAAAGATGAAGGTGGCTATAGTACAATATTCTACATACGGTCATATAACCCAATTAGCCTATGCTATCAAAGAGGGTGTTGAAAAATCAGGCTTAGCTAGCCAGGTGGACATATTGCAGATTGCAGAAACCTTGCCCCAAGATGTTTTAGATAAATTGCACGCACCTGCTAAACCACAAGATATTCCTGTAGCTACTCCAGAATTGTTGGTCGGATACGATGCTTTACTCATTGGTGTTCCTACAAGATTCGGTACCGTGCCAGCTCAATGGTCGGAGTTCTGGGGCCAAACCGGCTCCTTATGGGCTTCCGGTGCCTACTACGGAAAAGCTGCTGGTTTGTTTGTATCCACCGGTACTTTGGGAGGAGGTCAAGAAGCTACAATCAAACAAGCTCTTTCTTATTTGACTCACCATGGTATGTCGTATATTCCATTGGGTTACAAAGCTGTGTTTTCGCAGTTGGGCTCTATGGAAGAAGTCCACGGTGGTTCTCCTTGGGGTTCTGGTACTTTAGCTGGTGCCGACGGTTCTCGTCAACCAACCAAATTAGAATTGGATATTGCTAGAGCTCAAGGTGAGGAATTTGCCAAGATTGCTATTAAGATTATCCCAACTCCTGCAGAAACCAAAAAAGAAGCTGCTCCAGTTGAAAAGACTACTGAAAAGAAAGCTGCAGCTCCAGCACAAGAAGAAACCAAGTCAGCACCAGCACCAGCTCGAGAAGAAACCAAGCCAGCTGCTGCTGAACCAAAGGAAAAGAGTGGATGCTGTACCATTGTATAGTGTTAGTAGACTTCGTAATTGATAATTTTTAATATACTCACTGTTAAAACCCCAAATCCACTCTATCTTGCTTAAACCAACAATCTGCGAAGTTCCTGTCCTGAAGCCATAAAATAGACATGCACCTAACAAAATGTAGACAGAGCGTCATGAATTTGAAGCTTTGTCGTACGGCAGTATGCTTGAAGAGTGCTTCAACTAAAAATAGCTATGAGCTTCTAACATACCGATATTCAAAAATATGGGTATTGGATCAATCCTCTTGATAGGATAGCCTAAAAGATCTCCCTTAAAAGACTCAATCAATATACCATAAATGCGCGTACTGTACAAAGAACCTTCCTTCGAGCGCCTGAATCACTTGATGTTGCAAAGTGAAGATATCTGTTCATAGAGAGACGTATTCAGCTGGGACCAATTAACTTCAGCACGAAAGGTTTCCTGAGGAGTCCATGCTTGGATAAAGTGGTTCCTTGTAAATTACGAGGAAGAATATTGTGAACACTATTCATGGTAAGAAATCATCAGCGAGATCAGTCAAAGTACGATTCACGTATATAGGTTAAACCATAACCATACGCGCGTCGGACAGACTGCCCCTTTTCTTTGGTTGTGCAACAAATAACACACAAATATCTAGTTCATAGAGACCTCTTTTGATAAAAACGAAACCAATAAACCAAAAGTAAGTGGAAGAAATTTTGCTTCTCACAATACTCGTCACCACAGCTGGTTCAAATGGCAGCTTCATTGCTTGAATCTCAGCATGCTCACTTTCTGTAGATCTGCCTCGTAGCGTGTATTCGCATATATCTGGAAATAATGCCAATTCAAGAAGTCACTAGCTCAGACTTGGTTCCGTCCCACGAATGGGTAAAAGGAAATCAGCACCGGAATATTGACAAAAGGACGTATGTGGACGAATGGAACGTACAGAGCCGATCCCAAAAACTGAGGCTAATGGCATATTGGACATCTGTACAATCCGTCTTTATGAAAGCCGCTTTTGTATTCTGTGAAATCCTTTCTGACGAAATCAATTCGCCTCCAACATCTCCAAATCTTCACTAGGAGACTAGCTTGAGCTGCCATATTAACAGAACCAGCAAAAAAACCAGTGTTACGAAATCAAGGAGCATACTGTATTCATAGCTATTCCACCAGTATTCAAACTCTGACTCCGAATATTATCGTAGGATGTTTTAGTATGAGTGCTAGGATGTTTTGTTGGCTGCCGACTAAATCTACTGGTCCCATATTGTACGCTGAACACATGCAAAGCATTTCCCTCACTAGTAAGATACTGACTTTGACTGGTTTCAGGCCCTCTAAAAGCATCAAAAACCTTCTGGCTCGCTACTGTTGAAGTAGATAACGATCAGGCCATATATCTATTTTGACAGCTTCAAACACATTGATTGGAACTCATAGTAGACTGGTAACATGGCCAAGAAAGCATACCTGGAACAGGTAACGAGAGGATGAAAGGAGCCATAAAGTTTGAAATATGTAAATTTCGTCTACTTATACGCGAGCTGCCACGTGATAATTTTGAATGCGGAGTGGAGGAGAAGCAAAGGTGTATTACGTAGTACCCGGTGTTTCTCCCAAGAATGATTTTGGGTGAAGGCGGTAATTTTTGTAGAGGTAACGATTCTGACGGGAAAACTACTAAGTGTGTACGAATTCTCTATAGGTTAAACGACTTCTAAAAGACCATTGATATCAAAATAGCGCGCGCGTCCGAGAAACTAACAATAACATCAATACTGATGGGAAGTTATGATGACCAGCTTTGGTCGCTAGGAAGTGATCGAAATGCAGTGAATGCACTCGGAAAACCTCGTGCCGCCAATGGATCTGTTGCTGTTCCTGTTGATAAACTTTTCACATCAGTTTTTGAAGATGTCCCCAAGGTCAAGAAACGCTCTAAAGTCCATGTTTACGGTAGCGAAAGCAAGGACGTAGGTAAAAAGGTCAAGAGAATCCCATTAGCAGCATTGAACAACAACAGCAACAACCGTGCTATCAAAAACAGTTCACAATCTTCCCAGAAAATAGATTTGATGGACCTTGAGCGACTATCATCTCCTGTTCCAAGTCAGAAACGATCGCAAGAACACAAAGACTCCAGTCAAAACAAAGTATTACAAGAAATTAAACCAACTGTACACGTATTCTCAAACACAGTTGACGATGTTCCAGATACATCACACAAGGAGCCACAATTATCAGGGGAGAGAAATGCAGGCATTCCTATTAGTTTCTTGTTAGGAGAGGGTAGCCAGCAAAAGGCTGAAGACATTGAAGAAAGTCATATTCATGAAGACGATGACGTTATTTTAGTAGGGAATGATGCGCACTCAAGCCCTTCACCTGCACCCACGGACGAGGCCATTGCCGATAGCGAAGAGGAGCTCGAGTTACTCAATAGCTCTCAAAGAGACATATATCATGCTGTTGAGGCAGATGATACACTTTCGCAGCTTAGTAACTGCAACTTTCAAGCCGAAGATATGTCTGCTAGTTTGGGATACTCGTCACAATACGGAGAGGCTGGCATTCCTGACCATGAATGCTTGGATAACGCTGATACCTACAACGAATACGAAGAGCTGGGCAGTAACTACGTAGATGACAATGACTTACCCAAGTCGTCCCAGGCCGTACCCCAAATGCTTGTGACTCTCAAAGTTAAGCCTATTAGTCTGTCAAGTAAAAAAGTCTTGGCAGAAACGCGCAATATTCAACTAGAAACCGCGGAAGAAGAGGAAGTTGAGCCAGCAAAAATATCTTGTGAATCAGAAGACAAGATTTCAGTAAGTCCAGCACTGGCAAAAATCTCTACAGAATCAGAATTACCTGAGTCCCCAACTGCATCTGAGCTTTCAAAATTGACAGCTGCAAATTCGCAGCAGCGGGGACAAGAAAATAAACCAAAAGCCAAGACTGTCGCGCCAGTCGCAACGACTACAAGGACCAGAGTTGCTAACATGAAGAAAAAAATAAGTCTCGCGGACATATGTGGAAAGACAAACCGCAGCCGACTCCAACATCGGGTAGGTCTCTCCAAAAGAGTCAAAATAGACCCGTTGCATAGGTATCTTGCAAAGTAATAAAGGCATCGCTGGTGTTGCACGTGACTCTGGTCCACGCACGTCCTGTCACCAGTATTAAAGAGGACGAGTTAGCTCCATGACGCAAAACTTTCTTCTTTATCATTATACGAATCGGGACAAAATGAGCGTTCATGCTGGACCACAGTCCCTAGTGTGATACGTCCACTCTAACTCGAGAGATAAAAATAGAATGCTATGTTCAGTTGCGGTCCCAGACAAGTGGGACCATGACTCTACGAGCATTCTGACATTGTACACTATACACTACTTTTACAAATTTTTACAAATTTCAATATCGACGTAGGTTTCTGTTTCTGTTGGGCTGGCGCTGTAACTTTGCTCTTTTTAACAAAGCAGAAAAGCTTAAGTTTCCCCTGTTTAACTGTCAAAGCCAGAAAAATGAACAATAGAGTTGTGCGATATAAATATCTGTTCGCAATAAAACAATTTAAGTCGTTCAGAATACGAGGAGGCTTATAAATAATTTATTGCCAAGAAATGAGTACAGGTTTTGATACTATCAGTCTATCTGAATAATGTCAGGGTACTTACTACTAGGAAAAAAATGTAACAGTATCCCCTTAATATGTATTAAGAATAGCAGCTTATTTTTAGTTGTACCTGGAGAAAAGTAGGGTAATTATACATGTGAAGAAATAAATTTTGTGTTTGCACGAGCCGTGCAGTTTTCGTTATGGTCGTTAAGGTATGAAGGGTTTGAGGTAATAACACGTCTAGCTTGTCCCCAACAACGTAGGTTGGAACAAAGCGTATCAGTCGCGCTTATGAGATGTAATCAAGTTGAAGTTGGCCCCAAAATTTCTGCAAATCAATTTTTTGTATTTGTTTTTTTGTTGCAAAATCGACTTGAACAAAAGTTAGGTATTCTTCAACCATAACAACAACCCATAATATCTCATTTAATTCTTCCCAAGGCAAAAGCTAACAGGACTAGGCTTGGGCTTGCCGGTGGAACCCTTCATCGAACATCTCCTAGCGTAGTCCTTCTTTTCGTCAAACTTGGTAAAACATCCACCACACTTGGAAGATGAAGTGGTATAGTTGGCAGAACCAGTTGACGAAGTCAGAGAAGTTGACTTTTTCTTCGTTAGTATCGACATGAGTGACAATCTTATAAAAGCGAGACAACTCAGAGATTCTTGTTGTTATATAACTTCAGCTCAAACTTTTTTTATTTTTTTTTTATTATTTAATTTCCTGGAGCCTTACTACAAATTTATTGATGATGTAACCAATACAAAAAATCCCTCAAGACAATACTTTTAATAAGTTCGCATTGGGTAAAGTTGAGAATGTATAAATCTGGGAATTACGAGTCAACACAAATGTGAAAGTGGAGACAACAGCACTGCATAAACCTAACAATTTGTGCGCATTAGTTAATTATTGATAGAAACAGAATATTGAGGGATTTATTTGGAGGTCGTGCGCTCGTCAAGAAGCGACGAGTGGTCAAAAATATTCGCGTGCCGTCCTCCCCCGCGAGTTTTGGGGTTTCAGCAATTCTGACTCGAACGCATAATAAATCCTCCAATTCCAGTCGGCTTTCCTGTTTAAGAAATAAGCGGGAATGGTTCCTTAACATTACATCTAACCCTACATAGTAAGGAGTGGTATGTGATTATTAGTAAATGCACGACACAAACCGCGTATTTTTGGTTATGTATGAAGTATTCCGAGGATACATAGCGAAGATCTGTATATAGTATTTTGTAATTAGTTTGTGAGAAAGTAAGAACACTGGCGTTTCGAATTAGCAACAACTTCCAAAACTGGTCAACCTTTTGACTTTGGAATTTGGAGCTAGGGTCCAGTGGTGTCATCAATCTCAGGCACAGTCTGATTGTTCACAATCACTGTTCTGTTCGTAACCCCCCCTATCTTTGGTTTGCCAACTGAGTGTTACCACGGACTTTAGCGCCTAATTCATCTGGCTACTACACGTGACGTACCAGCTCCTCACTACACAATATACAGTGCTGATTATCGTGGGGTAGGGTGTTGATTATTTGCTAAATAATTACCTGACCATGCTGCATTATACCGATTGGGAGAGTTGTTGTGTGCTTTAGGTAAAGGTTGCGTACCTATGTAAGTATATTGTCAAATTCGTCCATGTTCTCTAGCTCGTCTTGCTGGGCTACTCTCTTCAACACTTCCTTTTTAGACGACTCTTGAACGAATCCATCTAGGAGCAATTCGTCAAGAATATGATAGGCTTTCTCAAACCCAAATATAATGTCAAGTTCGCATACATTCCCATACATTTTATCCATTTGCTCCACAAACCGATGAATGGTTTCTAATGCTAACAATTCGTTGTCACCACTGTCAATCCCCACGATGAAAAACAACGATGCGTACCTACGATACACAACTTTGTTTTCTTTGTATTCTAGCACATTGCACATTTTGGCTCTCCTTGATAAAATCAACGTGGTTAATTCTCTCATTCGTTTACTCTTTTCTTTCTGTGAAATAGCTTGGTACCATTTTGATAATCTGACTTTTCCTTGCCTCGACAAGAGGAAAAGGTATTGTATGGCCATGGTCGGTGATGCTAGTGCAAGCGTCGATTGACGTATACTTGTTCTTGAGCTTGAGATCGATCTGTTGTGAAAAACACAATCACGTGACTTGTTTTCACACCGAAGATTACTATGGCCCACGTCCCCCAGACCAATGGATTAATAAAACTGCGTCTCTACACTACTCGGGAGTTTCTTACATGATCCTATTGCCGTCACAAAGAGCTACAAATTGCCCACTATCTTTTTTACGTATTTCGTATACTACCTTAACATACTTTCTTTTGGTTATTTTATTGTTTTATTTCTGGCTACTGTTACTCTAGAGTGTCAGCAGTTGATCGGAGAAAGTCAAGGTGCTGGTCTATTTCTTTACATAATTCTGACCTTATGACGTCCTTGTAAATATCCAACTGAATATTCAAGTCACACAACAAATGCTTCATGTTCTGCCATTGTACCAACTCAAAATCGTCGCCAGTTCTCAATTGCATTCCGGTTCCGTATAGTCTGAATCTCTGACCGATTTCATTGAATATCTTACGGGTAATTTTTAGTTGCCATGGGTTGAGTTTTGGCCAGTTGGCATGGACAAACAATATGCGAGGCCCACCAGCTTTCAACAACGGGTGTTTTTGCTTCAAGGTTTTGATTTCTGCCTCCGACTTGCCTTTAGTTGCTGCACGGAGTTGTGAATATTCATAGTCCTCTACTGGATCATATTGGCCCATGCCAGTACCTTCAAAATCACCACGAAGATTGAAGTAACCAAAGGCATTGAGGAACTTGGCTACCTGATAGTACTTTTTGTTTGTAGCAATTGTAGCTGCCAAAAAAGTTTCTTTGTCACCTTCGCCGTCGGAACCTTGGGAAAATAACGGATAAAAGTGAGACGGTCCATACAAGTTATAGTATAATGCTAGTAATAATGGTTTGATGTGTGTTTTCTTTGATATCATCAACTGGCCTGACTCAGATGTAGGATCAGGTATAGCACCTTGGCGCTCGTGAAGTGGTAATGTTACGGCAGGCGACAATTTTGATGCTGGTCTAGTGCTGATCTTTTTATGTACGTTTCTGTCGGCTATCAGATGCTCTTCATCATTATCTAATCTTATGGATTTTTCCAGTACTGCATGATAAATTCCATTGACTTCATCGTATTTGGGTAATAATTGGGTTTCACTAATCTTCAATCCAGCTATTTTGTAATAATCGGGAGAGGTTGCTCTTTTCCAAAAATCGGGCCAAACTATTAATCCAGAAGATATGAAGGGGTCTTTTTCGAACAAATGTTCAGGTGAATGGACAGGTATATTGTCACTATCCAACAACAACACGTTCTCAAAACTCAGCAATAGAATAGCCAAGGCTTTGTATTGATATCCTTCAAAATGGAACTTTTTACGCTGTTTTGTGCCGTGCGTATCCTCAATATTGAACCCTTTATCAAAGTTGGCCGGATCTTGTAATGCGTAAGGTAAATATATGCACTTTGCGCCCAAAGACGGGAACACAGTTTCACACAAAGGTTTTTCGTATTCGTCCGCTTTGGGGATTAACACTTCTATAGGGAGATTACAGCCCAAAACTCGAATAGATTTGATGGAAAGAAGGGTTAGCCAATTGAACTTGCCTCCTCCCACATATACGATTCCGTCACCAGAATAAAGACCTTTGGGAGCGGATTCGGGCAAGTTCTCAAGAACGTAGTTGTGCAGATCTTTCATGGAGGCTAGCTCGGTTTCGTTGAGCTGGAGAAACTTTGAGAGATAATATTCACTAAACACGTTCTCGTCTTTGATGGTGGAATCGTATCTAGCGTGGTATATCCGGTCGTCAGTGAGATAACTCCTCAATTCGGGTATTTTGGGTTTGCCCTTATGTAAAACATTAAAGATGCGCTCGTAGAACTTGTAGCCAATTTTCAATCGTGACTCTTCTTTGGGTGATGTTTTTATGGTTGGTTGTTTAGGAATGACTTTAATGGCTGGTTTCTCATTCTTTGTGTCAGTTGAATAGACGTGTTGGTGATAAGCATTAGAAGTAGTGGATTTGTGAGTCGAATCTGAGGAATCGGGTGAGAAATCCAGGTCATAACCCTCATCGTGCGTGGGGAAATCTTTGACATCTTGTGGTGTCAGGGTTGGCAGGCTTACCTCTATGGGAGCTGATTGTGGCTCTGTCTCAGACTCTTTTTCTGATTCTGCGGCATCGGTCTTGACAAACGGCACAGTTTTCTTTTTGGAAAATGCTGTAAACGGTTTGGCTAGCACGTCTAGTAATGGCTTGAATATGGAGGAATCTCTATCGGGATTATTTATGAGATCGGTGGACTCTGAGTGTTGAAGAAGAACGAGGTTTTGAAATACGACAAAGTAGAATAACACGAGGAATGCCACCACGGACCAGATCACCGAAGATTTATGGCGGCGTCGAAAAATACGTGATTTGATAATGATATTTTGGACGGGATTGTGCATTATTGAGACATTGGGCAACTATTCCTTTGGAAGAGCACCAAGGCAAGACCAATGGCAAAGTTAAAGTAGAACGCGGTGTAAAGGGTGAGAGAGCCGCCAATAATCTTACGATCCACGTATAAGTTGATATTCTCCAAGGCGGGAATCCGAGCAGATGTCGTGAAATGTCGCGTCTACATAAAGTTTACCAGATGCGCATATTATTTACAGGTCTAAAACGTTGAGGAAATGCGGAGTGCAGCTTAAAAAGCCGTAGGAAAAATCATCGTCGGGGTCGCAAGTACACCGGTTGGCGATGAATGTGTTTACGTCCTGAGGACATGAGGTGTAGGGTGGGTGGTAGTAGCCGAAATTATTGAACCAGTGTATATCCTCTTTAGCCAAGAACAACGACACTGCTAAAGTATGCACGGGAGCGTCGCCCCATCTTTCGTAGTAAAAGCCACCAGTGCTGTCTAAGTAGTCGAAAAAATGGGTGTATTCGGGGTTGTTGAATATGGAAAGATCGGCAATCTCAAAATTGGTCCAGAAATGACAGAGGTTGTACGACTGGGCCGGGTCGTCGTTCTGGACCAACAGCCAGAGCTCGCCTGGAGTACGATATCGCTCGGCATACTGTTTCACGTGATCCCACAATGTCGGGATGGTGTCCAGATACTCAAAGAGGGAGAGGACAAAGCCGTACCTTTTGTTGTTAGAGTTCATGTAGGCAAACAAGTCGTAGTCTATGTCACAGTAGTATCGGACGCCAGGCTCGATTCGCCAGTAGTACTGGTACTGGCTCACGAGTGGATGCAAGTAGAAAAACCCCGAGAAGTACCTGCACATGTGGCGGTAGCTCTGCGAGGACCCATACGGAATATGAGCCAAATTTTCGCGCACTAGGGCCGCTTTTTCCTGGTCTACGTGGGGCGGATAAGACCAGTGCTCTTCGGGGATGGAACCAAAGTTGATTTTGCCCCGAGGAATAAGGTTCGATACCAAGTAAATGAACTCGTCTGTGAACGGCACATCGTTCAAAATCGTAAAGTCGTAGCCATATTTGTTGTTGAATCTCTCATGTATGTTAGCTAGCGTGTCTAGAAGCTCAAATATGTCGTCGTTGCGGCACAACACTAAAAAGGTGGCGTTTTGACGATGAGCGTTGTACGAATCGTCAGGCACCGACTTGTCAACAATAAGATTCTGCTGCAGTTTTGGGTGTTCCAGAACCATTTGGATAAACTTTTTGAGTTCGGCTCGATTTTCGCCATCACTTGAGTTCCAGTCCCAGTGGTATGTGTCGTTGGTATATCCATGTAGTAATGATTCAGGTCCTTGTACCGGGACACCATCAACACTTAGACCTGAACCAAAGTGGTGGCTATGCTTGAGTTCAAGACTCCATGCCAGCACTGAATAGAGTAGAAAATAAACTAAATGTACCACCACTAGATTCATCGGCTTTGGTGCTCGCTACAGCCAGATTCTGATGTTTAAATTTTTCACTGGTTAGGGCCATTCGCTTGCATGAAGGACAATAGCACACTATGTCAATCTAGAGCTGCAACAAAGTTAAACTTTTTGAGACATAGATGCATTGACAGCACGTGTGAGGCTTTGTTTACTGTTCCCAGATGTCTTCAAATGTACCCACGGGGAACCCAAGTCCACGTTCGCAGCCACCATCTCACTAAATGAATTCGATTAGCATGTCAATAATTTCATCACTGATTGTCTCTGTGTGTTGTGAAAGTTTGGACCAACCTACATTCTAGAACCCATCAAACATCACCTACAGCCGCCGCCATTAATTACCTAATCTATTAGGGTAGCATGGCATTTTTCAGTTGTCTACGATCTACTCATCACCCAACGTTCCCTCTATTGCCCCACCCTATCTCTTTGCTGTCCTATTTCATTGCTTCCCTCTATTTATTGCTCTCCCTCGTCTTCTCCCATCGTTCCTGATCTCTCATCTCCTCGTGGCGCACCCACGGGCTACCTTATCTGTACACACACAATCTTTTTTCCAACCAACTTTTTACCAAAATAATAAAAATTACTAGACACCATCATGAATTACGACGGGCATCGAGAAGCTCGAGAGTTGTATCCTTGTTTGCGGCACCCCGGTGAGTCTAATACACCGGTCTCATGTATAGACCCCGATGTTCCTGTTGGCACCGCCCAGCAGCCATCGCGCATTTCTCTGCTGTCACCAAGCGATTCGAACGAGCTCAATGGCACTACCAATTTGCATGCTCCCACGCCAGATCGACCGGAACTATCTAGTGTGCCGGCCGAAGATGGCAGGAGACGTTCACATTCCACCGATATTCCACTGAATAACTTGATAACTGGGCGCAAGGCCGCCCGCTCATTGCGTATATTTAGAGGAGCACAAGAAGACAGGGACGAAGAAAAAATCAAGAAAGATGGCGATGATACCAATAGCTTTCAAAAAAATACGTCACGAAACGTCACTAGTCCCAAAAGTGGCCTCAGCAAAATCCAAACCAGCCCCATCAAAAGCACTCCCACTGACGAACCCTTCGATGCAAAACCTCTCAAAGAGAACAATGAAAATGTTGACAGCACCAAGTCTGACCTAAATTTAGAACCAGTTTCTTCAGCCACATACTTCCCACATACCCCTGCCGATGTAAAGGCGATCGGCGTGCCTTCTCCGGCCCAAAGCCCAACACCAGATTCGCATGATCTATTACCAAAAACCCAGCATCTTACGGCCAAACTTGAGTTTGAGCACTCAAGCAATGGAAATATCACCAACATCAAAGCATCGGATCCCCAAAAAGTCGACAAAATCGATCTTCTTCGCATATCACAGTATATCAACTCCGAGCCTCCATCACCTGACTCCAAAGAAGTACCCGATCTACAAAAAGATGACGAAGATAAGAAATTGACCAAAGCTCCATCTTTTTATTCCCAGGTATTGCCGGAATTGTTCCCCTTGGCCGTGGAATTGAGACCTTTCAAAAATAAGGTAGGTGGCCATACAGCTATCTTCAGCTTCTCCAAAAGAGCAGTGTGCAAAGCATTGATGAATAGAGAGAACTTATTCTACGAGGCAGTGGAGTTACGGCATCCTATACTTCTCAAGTTCATGCCCAAGTATATCGGGGTGTTGAATGTGCGGTACTCGAGCATAATCAACGAAACCAATTCTCCACGTCAATCCAGTAAATTTGAAGAGCCTGAGGGAATTAATATCATCAATAAATCCACCAATAAGGCTATGGATACAGATCAAAACCCGCCGGAAGTGGTGCTCGACGACAACAAACATATCATTCCTGATTCGTTGTGGAAACAGTATTCGGAGTCACTTCCTTCGCCCGTGGCCGATTCGTACTTGGCAGCTAGTCATCCCAGCCGAAATAACAGCAGAGAAAA
Organism: Suhomyces pyralidae; assembly: GCA_003706505.3. Classification (NCBI taxonomy): domain Eukaryota; kingdom Fungi; phylum Ascomycota; class Pichiomycetes; order Serinales; family Debaryomycetaceae; genus Suhomyces; species Suhomyces pyralidae. Next base: position 352,167 of record PPLO03000013.1, read on the forward strand.
TAGCATAAACGGAATCGAAGAAAAAGCTGTCGGGGATTCTTCACTGGCCAATTCCAGCCATAATCCCCATAGCTTCGTTTCGAGAATCCCCAACAATTTGGGTTCTACCTTGGTAAATACTGATCTTCAAGTCCAAATTCTCCAGGAAGTGTTCCAGCCCTCTTTCAATTTGCACAGTCCTCGGGCGACTCCTCAGGAAGACATTTTCACCATGGATGACGAAGATATCGATGTAGAAAGCATGGGAGAACACTCAGTCCAGTCGCCAGGATCAACCAGACAGCCCTTGACTCGCAAACATACTCGATTTGAGCGGTTTATTTTGTTGGAAGACCTCACATCTAATATGAGCCGGCCCTGTGTTTTGGACTTGAAAATGGGTACCAGACAACACGGGATCGAGGCCAGCGAAAGCAAGCAACAGTCGCAGCGTAGAAAGTGTTTGACTACTACTTCACGTAAGCTTGGTGTGCGGATCTGCGGCCTTCAAATCTTCAAGAAGACCGACGATAACCCAGAAAACCAGACAGACCATAATACCAGCGCCAACTGTTTGGTTAAAGACAAGTATTATGGGCGCCGAGTCCGTATAGGCCAGGAGTTTTGTAAGATTCTCTCTAAATTCTTGTACGACGGCAAGCTGAGCTACTCGATTCTTGCCAAAATACCTCACTTGATAGAGCAAATGCGCGAACTCTACGACATATTCAAAGACTTGACAGGCTACAGGATGTACGGGTCGTCAATCTTGTTGATGTACGATGGGTCTAGTGACGATAACCAAGTCAAGGTCAAGATTATAGATTTTGCCCAGTCGGTGATCTCGCCGCAGGTATTGAGCCCCGACGGCTTATCTGGCGAAGAGGTGAAGATTCCTCCCCAACACCCACACCTTTCGGACTATGGGTATTTACGAGGGTTACAGTCACTTATCCGATACTTCAAGCTCATTTTCCAGATCGTCAGTGGGTGCGAATACACCGATGCCAAAAACGCCACTACCTATCTCGAGAAAAACAAGCTCAACTACATGGAAAATAACCGTTGGTTGGACACCTTTGCAGAGGGCGATAATGACGTGCATGGAACGAGCCAAGACCTGGCCGACCCATTCAACATCGAATATCCCGAGTATACCGCCGCCGAAGACGAGGGTATCTCCGAATAATGCGGTGTAGTTAATTCAAAAGTGTATTTATTCATATAATTCAGTAAATAGTAATTTTAATTCACTATCAATCTCTCCGAGCCTAAGGCGGGACACGAAAATGCGGGGCAACCCCACAAGAGAATTCGCTCGAAAAAGTGAAGGCGAGAAGATGACCAGCGGCCATTTAGCGAATTGGACCCCCTGGAAATCCAGGGAAAAAGTGCAAAGTTTACTCTGTATCTCGCTTATTTTTTTTCCGTTTTTCTGCTCCTCCCCCAGGTATTTGTAGCAAGCTCTAAGTTGGATCATGACATACTCGAGTAAAACTTGACTTGATGCAGAGTGACGTGGTGTGGCTGGTGTCTCGCTCTACACACATCATCTGCTCTACATAATATTGCTCGGCATTCAAGTCCGCATTGCATCGTCGATCTATTACGAGCCCTCGTCCCCCGGGCAAACGTTGCTTCAATCGCTCATCAATTGAGTATTGAACTACTAGGCGGGTTTGCGCGCCTCGATTGCGATAAATGATATAAAATAGTTCACCATTCTTTTCCACACGACCGTGAAGAATCAATCACTCAAGTATAGAACGCTATATTCCAATACCCCTAGACTAGAAATCACTGGATTATTATAATTATTCATTATGCCACGTCGTAACTCAAATGCTCCTTCCATACCCGTGGTTGCTACTATAGATATCGGTACCACTTCAGCCAGAGCAATTTTGTTCTCTCAGGAAGGTATGGAAATCGCCAAGCATCAAATCGAATACTCCACCACTGCCTCCGAAGCCCCTGCTGAATCCAAAAACACCGACCAATTTAGAAGAAGATCCTCGCTTTTGAGACACAACGAACCCATTTTCACCGCAGAAGGTATTGCCATATCCATTACTGATGATGTGGAAATTGAAAACAACGCCGCTTCGGTGGGTCCTACCCTTAGGTTTCCTCAACCTGGATGGGTCGAATGTATGCCGGTCCATATTTTGGCCAACGCTGTCCAATGTTTGACAGCCTGTTTAATTACGTTGAGAAAAATCAACCAGAATCCCGAACTTAAAATCAAGTACAAAGTCAAGGCAATTGGTATTGCCAACATGAGAGAAACAACCCTTGTGTGGTCCAGAAAAACCGGTAAGCCTTTGTCCAACGGTATAACGTGGACTGATACCAGAACCACTGAGATTGTTCAGCATTTGGAGAAGTTGATTGACGAAGACCGTAAGCAGGAATTGAAGGAAAAAACCGGTTTGCCGTTATCGACATACTTTTCTGCTGCGAAATTGAGATGGTTGTTGGATAACGATGATGTCATCAGAGAAGAGTATGAGAAGGGTGACGGTAACTTGATGTTCGGTACCGTCGACACATGGTTGATCTACAACTTGACCAAAGAAAAGTCGTTTGTATCTGATGTAACCAACGCTTCCAGAACATACTTTATGGACCTTGAAACCAGAGACTACGATGACGATTTGCTTGACTTCTGGGGCATTGATCCTACCAGAATCAGATTACCCAAAATCGTGTCCAGTTCGGAATTCTACGGCTCCTTCGCTGCCCCCAACTTCTCCAACTTGGGCTTCCACAACAAAATTACCCAGGAAGCTTATGATATCTTAAAAGCCATTACTGGTGTGCCTATTTGTGGATGTTTGGGTGATCAATCCGCTTCGCTTGTTGGTCAGTTGGCCGTGAAACCGGGCTCTGCCAAGTGTACTTACGGCACTGGTTGTTTCTTGTTGTACAACACCGGTACCAGAAAGTTGATTTCAGAGCATGGTACATTAACTACATTGGGTTACTGGTTTCCTAGCTTGGAGGGAGAAGATGGTAAGCCTCATTATGCCATGGAAGGTTCCATTGCTGTGGCCGGATCAATTATTCAATGGTTGAGAGATAACTTGAAATTAATAGAAAACGCCAAAGATATCGGTCCCTTGGCTTCTCAAGTTCCAAACTCCGGTGGTGTTGTGTTTATCCCAGCCTTCTCGGGTCTATATGCCCCATATTGGGACGGTGGTGCTAGAGGTACTATTTTCGGTATGACCCAATATACTTCTTCAAGTCACATTGCCAGAGCCGCCTTGGAAGGTGTATGCTACCAAGTGAGAGCCATTTTAAGAGCTATGGCTAACGATGCTGGTGCCTCGGAAGATTTCTTGGAAGAAGCTTTGACCAACCAACAAGAAAAGAAACCATTGTCCACCTTGGCTGTGGATGGTGGTATGTCCAAAGCTGATGAAGTGTTGCAGATTCAAGCCGACATATTAGGCCCATGTGTGACTGTTCAAAAGGCTGCTATTGCCGAATGTACTGCCTTGGGTGCTGCTATTGCCGCTGGGTTATCGTTCAAAAACGAAGAAGATAGAGTATGGAAGAACTTTGATGATGTTGTGGAGAAGATCAACGATCCTGAGTCTAAGAACAAAAACAGATTCGTTGCAGAATTGCCTGATGAAGATAGAAGAAAGCAATGGAAAAGATGGGAAACTGCCATTCAAAGAGCTAAAGGTTGGTTAGACGAAGAATAGGTTTCGTTCTTATATATATATATTTAACTATTTATATGCATCCTCGTCATCACTATTGTACTCGTCGATATCGATATAGTCAACTGTATCGTGGGTTCTCTCTATGTAGTCGTCGTCTTCGTAGATGAAACTCGAGTCGTTGCAGGATTTTTCACCAATCGAAATGTTCTCCAAATTGAACGAACTATCGATTAGGTTATTGGAGGTTTTGGTACTGTTGCGGGTATTTTTGGTTTTTTGGTTGAGTATACTTCCCAACTCCATCTTTTTGGGGGACAATGTGGTGATCACCTCAGTGAAAAATTGGTTGGTCTTGTTGGACAAATCATCGAGCTTGTCTGATTGTGGAGGTTTGAATGAGTGGTTCGTTTGAAACATCAGCGAGGCCGTTTTCCTGAGTTTATCATTGTGGATATTGAACATGCTCGATGCCTTTTTGGTTATATTCTTCATTTCTTCGTTGGCCACAAATATATTAGATGCCTTATTTTTAAGGTCTTTAAAAAGCTGTTCTGGTCCTGCTGGTTGCTGTACCTGGACTTGGACTGGTTGTGGTTGTGGTTCATCGTCAGCCAAAGTAAGGCCTTCCAAAGACTTTGTAGTTTCTATATGTGCCTGTTTGTAAATATCGTAATTAGAAGATGTTCCCTGGGACCTGACCATCTGTTCACGCTTATTCTCTTCGACTTTAGAAGCTAGCTCTAATAGCTCGAATTTTAGACGCTGCACTTGTTGCTCCGATTGACGTAGCTGGCGGTGTTTTGCAGCATATTGATCAAGTAATATCTTATTAGGATTAGGGGCTGGCAGTTTAGAGACATTGGCTATCGATTTATAGTCTTTGACTGGTGATCTCTGTTTTGAAGTATGTGCGATTTTGGGGGTTTTTAAGAGCGTTCTTGTTTCGAGAAGCTGGGAGTTGAAGGGGCCATCATTCAAAGGTTTCAATGGCGACGACAAATTGTTAGTTGAACGTAAGATGTTCTTCTTGATTGGAGAGGGAGTCCGCGGATTATAATTCTCTTTATCGGCTGTACTCTGCATGGTGTATGTTCTTAATCACTGGAAGCTTTTTGTCGTCTAGCGCTCAACAATGTCAACAAACAAAGCAAAAGATGTGATATGTGGGTGGGGTTTTGCTGCAAGTTTCAAAGATTCTCTACTTTTGCTAACTTGTAGTGGATATATAGGAGCGGATATGTATAGGAGGCAACAGCTATAAAGATTCCCCTTACTTTTGAATGGCTATTGATCTGTGCTTAATGAAGAATTCGTTGTAGCCAATAAGCTATTTACCACCTTTTGCAGTCTTGGGAGATGGCATCTTGCCGCATTAGGCGCAAATATAAACATAGGTGCATGATCGTATCACGTGTGGGTTCACGTTGCCCCGATCCCCTCTTGCCACCTGTAATTATCACACGCCCCGTACTACACTCACGTGCCGCTGTTTTGTCAATCCCATAAAAACCTTCAACGTTTCGCGGCGCAACTCTATTCATTTTAAAGTGGCAATATCCATTGAATAGAACCAATTTATTTGTTATTGTTAAGGAATAACTGCAATATCTACACCGAACAAGTTTAACTAGCTAAAACAAACGATAAAAATGGCTTCCGTGTTTGCTAAGATCAAGTGCTTTTTATCCTCCTTCCTTGTGTTGTACGTTGTGTATTTGGCAACTTACAAGTGCACTCAATTAAAGGAAACTCAATTAGAGCACGCTATTTCTTCCACCTTCCACCCTATCAGCCACACCCACAACCAAGCATGTGATGTTTTGAACCAAGGATCGGACTATTTGAAACCATACGTCGCCAAAGCTCATCAGTTCTTGGATACTCAAGTTCACTCCCACCCATTGTTCAAGCAATACAAAGTTGAGGACAAATTGTCCCAACTCAAGGCGTTCCACTACACTTACGTGCACCCATATGTCATTCAACTTTTCCAGTTCCTTGAAGTTCTTGAAGTGAAGGTCTACGACCAAGTCGTTGATTTGATTGACCAGGGAAAAAAATTGTTATCCAAATAATTGAAACTATTTCTTTTCAGCTCGGATGTAAGGATTGCTAGGTATTTTCGATTGCTCCGTATTGTTTTGAGCTAATGCTTTCATTTGAATATATTATATCACATATCTCTATTTATAATTTGAAAATATCTTGGTACTCTCTTGTTTGAATATATATTATACGCAAATCATAAAACGTGGACTCGTAGCAAGTCATACCTCAAGAGCATCGCGCTTGGCAAAAAGCGTATAACGGAGATTCAATTTCTATCTTAGCAATCGGATTTCCATCTTATAAAGTAAATTAATGGATTGTGCTACATAATCAGTCATTAGCCCTCCCCATTAGTCTAGATCTATTATCTCTTAATGAGAACCTGAACAATAACCCGATACCGTATTCGAGAGTCTATACTGGTTCCAACCATAATGCTTGGCCACAGCGTAAACATGTGTCTTGATTGGGACACTTTCTAATCTCCAGCTTTTCTGTTCTATAATCTCCCACCATCCTTATTTTCTGGCCGCTAATCTTATTCAAAGGCTAGATCGCGTATTATACGCTACATAAAAAAAAGGAACCAAAATAGGCTAATCCCGGTGGTTCGAAACCATACGGGACGTTGTCTCCGTTACAAGAGTGGATATATGTTATCCATTGCTGTTCAACGTTTATTATCATCACGCCTTCATTTTTCGACTCTGGCTTCATGCCATATACGATCATCACCCCGTACAAACCTAAATGAACCACTACAAAGAGAAGAGATGGTCAGATGTTGACCCTTTTTAATCGTGTCATGTTGCTTCGAGCAGAGTTTGGGCCAAATATGGATAGTCTGGCTTCTAAATTCGTCTGTCCGCGTGGTAATTGTCTCCTGGCCATATCAATGCTTTGCTCTTGTTAAAACCTTATTCTTGCTCAATAAAGCCAGTATTTCATCTTTATTGTTCAGCCACTTTTTTTTCGCATTTAGCCGTGGGTTTCTTCTTCTTTTTAGGCAAGTTTCATGTCTTGAACAAATTGCCAGACATTATAATTCTCATATGGGCCACATGTTGCCATTTTTAGTGATGGCTTTGAAACCATCTAGTTGACTGCTTGATGTGCCGGCAAGCCACCATATCCGCTACCTCGTTGCACCCATCGCATACTGATGGTTCGCGCGCGCAGAGACATGCAACGGTGTTAGCGTGTTGCAAGGTGGGTGCGATAAAAATGCCTCCACAATTATTGCGAAAAATCAGAAATGGTGCCTGACCTTGTGCAGCTATTCGGGTTACGAATGTGTGTTTCTAATCGTAAGTAGCTTCGTAAACACAATAGAGAAAATTCACTTGCCTTCAACCTGTAAAACGGGCCCTACCTTTTGGCTTTATAAGTACTAAGGGCACAATAGTAAAATAAACAGAAATAATATTTCATAGAATATGAGAAATATAAAGAACAAAAAAAAAAAATCGCACACTAAACCCGCCTGTCAGAAAAATAATAATTTAGTCCTTGCACAGAACACCTGCAGCTACTGGACTGGTTCATAACGCGCCTGATTGCAACCTAATCTGATGTACTTGAACTTCTTGCCATGTTGCCAACTTCAGGCTATAAGACTCAGGAAAGGTACCATATTTTGACCAAAAGCTAGTAGTAGGATTTTAAACCTCGTTAGCCTATCTGTTCAATTAATTGCAATAATGTCTAGTACCATAACAACAACAACAACAACAACCCACACAAAGCCTTCGGAATTAGTGCCTCTATCCCTAAAGTATGGTAGTTCCAGAAGGTCTGTAACTTCCGTTGCTTCACCTGAAGCTGCTGCCGCGGTTGCGGCTGCACTTCCAAAGTCCGGTAAGAATCGTTCTTCATTTTTAAATCCTCCAAAGTTGGCATCGGTCAAAACCCTACACCCCATATCATACAAGGGATTATCATGCTTCACGCAAGCACCTCCACAACAAAAACCACTCATCAACTTGAGTCTAATTGTTTGTGTTATCATAACTCTCACAATTGCTTCAGGCGTCTTCTCTGTTTTCAAGGAAGCAATCTTACGTGGTCCTGTCATAAGCTTGACTTCGTATTGTTATGTTGGATACTTTGTATGGAGCTCACTCCAATCGATATCCGAAAGCAAATTCTTTATGGAGAAAACAGCATACATCGGTAAGTTTCAATTCAGAGTTGTCTCCTACAGTGCATCTTTTACTATCAACCTAGTTTATTGGTTGAGTTGGTCTATAACCTTGGCCATTGAAATGGTACTTATTCATTCAACTTTATCGTTTTATAATATACCATTTGTCAATGATAACAAAGAATTAGTTATATTGGCAACTTGGGCAATGCTTACTTTGAATAACATCTATCAAAGCAAGCAATATAGATATATTCGAACTATCTATGGATTGTTAAAGTTCGTCGCCATCGCCAGCTTTTTGATTCTTGGTCTTGACATGAATAACTTGAATGGCGGCTTCCAAGGACACGAACAAGAATTTGCGCGGTCTTCATTTGAGCTCTCGGAATCCTCATCATCTGTGCTTGCAACAGTTCTTTCAGTTATTGCTAGTTGTTTGACATTTCACGCTATCAATAAAATTTCCAAATACGAGGAAGAAATTAAACTAGTCAATAAAAGAAGTTTTTCAACTTCAAATAGGTCAGTTTTGTTTAAAATTATCATTTGTTATGTTATTACATTGGTGGTTCTTTTCTCTTTCGCTAATGAAGCTGGTAGAATCAGTGAAACCATGTTATCAACGTTAATTTTTGGAACTATTCTCAATTCCTCGTTTATGGGGCTTTCAAAGTTATTCATCTTGTGGTCTTTAGTTTCAGCTGCCAATGCAAACATCCAGTTCGGGTCGTCATCATTTACTGCAATGGTAAGTTTGAACAAACTTCCAAAGAGTTTAAATATATCAACATTGGCACTTCCAACTGCATCGATTCTTTGCACTTCCACGTTTGGTTTGTTATTGGTATCACTTACATATCAGCCAATCGAAACGTACCTCGCTATCTTGGTCAAAATCACTACAGTTACAGGACTACTTGTTTGGGTTGTAACCTTCTCATCCTATGTCAAACTTTCTAGATTTCTCGATTTCCAAAGTTTCTCACAAGAGATTTTTGATATCGGTTCAAGATTTCCCAAAGAGCTTCAAGCACTTAATTATTTCACAATCATCCAGCTCGTCCTAATTTTTGTTTTCCAAAATTCGATCAATGTTTCATTCTTACAAATTCCATTAGATTCATCTAGCTTTTCGTACTGTACTATGATTTTCTTTATCATATCGTTAAAAGTACATTGGAGTGAATCAATGTTGGTTCCAACCAGCTATTCCGATATCTTCACCGGTCAATCGCCTCTTGCATTCTTGGGACTTGAGGAGATGTCCTAATTTGATACCCTATTTATTACTGTAATATCACTCGAATAATCAATTATGCTATATACACACTCCGAGTAAATCATTTCGTACTCAACGAAAATCAGAGGTTCTTTCGGATTGAACCGGCTAGCCACATATTCTGTTTGATAACGTACGTTTCTTCTTTTCAATCAGAATTTAGTTCATGTAATTTTAGAAATTGTTGAATGGAGCGATGGGAAATAATATTTTCTATGATTGCTAAAGCCGTTAAGCTACGCGCATAGAAGACGACCTTCCAGACGCACCCTTGACGTTTTACATAATATGCCGCATTACATTACACAGTCTTATCTTATTTATGTTTCAGGTCTGAACGAAGTCTGAATTCAAAACCCATCTCGCAGGCTGGTACAATAGCTCGAAGAACTCAAAAGGCCCTAAACTTGTACTAATAGGTATGAACAACCTTGGATCATTTTGGAACACAAAATCGAGAAAAAGTTATTCTGCACTTTTGGGTGCATACAATAAAGTGGCGTTCTTGTGGCTTGTATGAGGCTGAGATTGTTATAGTGCTCGGATTTCTGAACACGCTACAGTTTAAGGTACAACCAACTCAGTTTATCGCGCATGAAAGGCATCACGGGGCGAGCGGGTCTCTTCTGGAGCGCACCCCTTGTTTGTTTGGCCCATAGTTAAATACAAAGTGTCTTGCTAATCTGCTCATTACGCTTTAAAATTTGGCCATTTCATTTACGAAAATTCTTAGTCGTATTCCATGCTCATTGGTTACGATCCTAAAGCCACCATCCTCGGCTAAACTCTGATTGTCCCAGTTTCAGTTGGTTAGTTTCAAGTTGCGGGAAGCTCGAACTGGATACCTCGTAGATGGCTCACGTGTCATGGTCACGCGCTTACCTGTTAAATAATCTCAGACAACAGAGGCGAGCATCACAATAGCAGCAAGGTGATCAGCTAATCGGCACTTGATTGGAGATACAAAACCAGTGTTGCACCTACGAATTGGGCAAATTTCAATATGTTTGGCGCCAAATTCTGGATTACCGTACAAGCGCTCGTGGCCTATTTGGTGTATACGTTTACATTCACTTGTCCCATCAATGAGAACTTACCCTCGAATGTTTTCGAAACCACTTTCCCTGTGACTTACCACACCTGTGTTTGGGGCCACACTTACTTTAAACCTTACTATGAGCAAGTTGTCGAACACAAATGTAACCAACATATAAAGCCTGTCGTTCAGGTGTTCGATGGGGTCTTTTGTGAAGGTAAGACCGTGGGCGGATTAGTAGCCAAGCTCGATTACGAGGAATGGTTTAGTGGACTGGTCAAATTTATTATCAATTGGGTGAACACAACCGTATATCGCATAACCAGCAAGATCGGAGACTATATAACTCCATGGCTCAGTTATTGGCAAAAATACATACTGATCAAGATCAAGTACTACTGGTCACTTGGGTTACTTAATGTGCAAAGACAAACCCATGTGTTGTATATCTATGTGAATCACTTGAAGGACGAATTTATCCCATATGCTAGCCGCATCACTAATTCAAGGGCAGTAGTAACTGTCAGGGATTATGTTAGCCTATTCGTCGAAACGTTTCTTTCCAAAACCAGCTATCCCTATTTGAATGAAAAGAAGCAATTTCTTCAGAGTGAAATTCCGAACTTACTTAAGTTCGATCGGTTTTACCCCAGATCGAAGAATTTCGTGAGTGAAATCAGCAATTTTTTGGGAGGCAATGAGGAAACGGCTGCAGACTCTGAAGAAGAAGATGACGAGGGTCCATTGACAATCACTCTCACCTCGACACTTACAATAACGGATCTGATCCAGACTCCTGAAGTAGGCATCAGTGTGGAGCAATACAATAACCCGAACGTAAGTAGAGTCAACGAGGAATTGGAGATCTGGGATAACAAAGTGTCCAAGACTCTTGAACTTGCTGCAGGTAATTTGGTTATTGAAATGAAACCGATTATAAATGAGGTCATTGATAACATAAAGGCTAACATCAGTCACCAATTCCAAACCCTACAAGCTGATAACTACAAAAAATACCAGCTACTCAATAAGATGACGAGTGAAGTGCACAAGGATTTTGAAAGAATCAAGCAAAGCAACGATACCACCATCGAAAGCTATTCGAGACAAGATTTTAGAGACGTGATTAAAGAAACTTACGACCAACCTGAAAAAGTGGCTAATTCGGTACAATCTATATTGATATCGAACCATGAGTTCATAACAAGTGAATACTTCAGAATAATTCAAGAAACCATTGACATATTGGAGACCTTTGCTGACATTTCCGTGCAGGAATATTCCAAACGATTGGGAAATTTATTGGATGAATTGAGCTTTGAAGACGAGGAAATCAACTGGCAAGCATGGAAGCAGTTTCACAAGATCAAGGAATATATCTTCGACTTCCGCGACAGTATCATGGATAATGCCAACGACTACAAACTGAATACAAATACCAAAGACTTGAAGATTATAGGATTGGACGAATGGAACATATATTTGAGGAAAGTCGAGTTTCATATCAGCTTCTTGGTGCGAGACAACGACGATTACTTGAGATTGGCAAGAGCCCAAGCCAATGTTGCGTTACAATTGAGGGAAGGCTTAGTGCGTGATATAAAGGAATCGGGGAAGAAACAGGAGAAATTTCTTACCGAGGATAAGGAAGTGAACGGGTTAGTTAATGAGAAGGAAGAAATAGAAGAGGATCTAGTGGTCAAAGAGGAAAAGGATGAGCACGTAGGGAAAGAAAGGGATGACAACACTGTAGAAGTACGGGAAATTGAGAAAGAGAAAGACAATCAAGAAAATCAGGAAGCCCAGAACGTCCAGGAAGTCCCAGATATCCAGGGAGATCAGGTAGATCAAAAAGACCACGAAGTTCAGAATGACAAGGTAGATCAAAAAGGTCAAAAAACCCCAAAAGACCAGTTAGACCAAGAAGTTCAAGAAGCTGAAGAAGTGGAAGAAGTTGAAGAAGTTGTAGAAGTTGAAGTAGATGACGAAGAAGAGGAGGACGAAGAGGAAATTGAAGATAGAAAAGAAGAGGAGATTTGAGTCTCATACACAAATTGGTACCCCAGCTTATCACACGAGAATTAGCCGCATGCAAATCAAGGCAGATCTTGTCTATATCGGCCCACACATGGCCCGATAGAGCAAACAAATCCGGCCAAACTCAGTTTACGAGAAACCTTTCTAGGTCGGTGGTATCTTAACCCACCCCGAAACATTCAGAATATTTCGGTTACATGCTTTCGAGGATACGCGATACCCACTATTTTCGTTTGTCGAAATGTGGTAGGTCAGTGTCACGTTACACATACCCCTATCTGTTATCATGAAAAAATTCGTTGAGAACTTGAATTAATTAACTGATAACGATCTAATAAATAATTTTGATGATGGAGACTTAATTGATATCACTAGTAGCACATCACAACGATACATCTATAGAGAAATATATAGGACTGATATATATTTGTAATAACTGATCCATGCTATTGTATAGTGTACTATTTCGGTATTAAGAGCTAATATGAGGGTGACAGGAGAAGTCAACTAATTAATTGCAAACGTTTGTAATGTAATTATTTGATTGGACGATTAGCCGCGCGTGGGAAAATAGATCAATACACTCACAAGAACAAAACCAACTGGGGAACGCGAGAAAGTGTAGATCAGGACAAACGGATGCGGCTGCCCCTCTCCCCGCGGTAGAGCATACGACTCAACAGAAATTTGAAATCCTTCGTTACGGGACAATGCACTAATGACTATTTCGAGATTAGTGTTCGAAGTGTTTAGTCTTGAGATGAAGAAATGCTTAGTAGCGTAATCATAGACCCGACTGTAGAACCATGAGAATAGGATGATGGCTTGAAGGGTTCTGGTCCCCGTTACACAGGTGTAGCGGAGTATCAGGCCCGGGCCTCCTTCCCCTGTTCTACAAGGACTGGTCCTTCCAAAATGCTAAGAAATGAGCCAGCAGAAACATGTCCAAAACTCTTTCTTATCAGGCCTGTACTTAAAGCAAACTCAACTGCTTCGCATGACGGGATCCTCTTCCCCTGCCTTCTCAACGAATATCAAACCAGTGTGACGGGGCGTTTCCTCGCACCTGATTGGCTGTGATAAGGGCCGCTGGGCCTGGGATAAAATCCGGATGGTGCGCACACCCGTGCTTTCAGGACCAAAAGAAATTACAAAAGAAATTGCCGCCTTTCAAACCAGTTCACAAATACCGCCTGCTTAATGCAAATCTCTCATATATATATATCGCTCAATATATCCCTCTGCGTCAGATCTATTAAACCAAGGAATCTGCAACACTTTCTTGTTTCATAGCATAAGATTTAATCTTTTTTTTAATTCCTTTGCATACAACCATCATATATTCACATCATGGTATCAATTACTGAGCAAACTGCTATCTTATCCAAATACTTGGATTTATCACAAAACGGTAAGGTGTTAGCCGAATACGTCTGGATAGATGCCGAAGGTGGAACCAGATCTAAATGTAAGACCTTGAATTCGAAACCCAAATCCGTCAGTGATTTGCCGGAATGGAACTTCGATGGTTCTTCTACCGGTCAAGCTCCAGGTCACGATTCTGACGTGTATTTGAGACCAGTTGCTTTCTACCCTGACCCATTCAGAAAGGGTGACAACATCATTGTTTTAACCGAATGTTGGAATAACGATGGTACTCCAAACAAATTCAACCACAGACACGAATGTGCCAAGTTAATGAGTGCTCATGCCGGTGAAGATATCTGGTTCGGTTTGGAACAAGAATACACCTTGTTCGACCAATACGACCAAGTCTACGCATGGCCGAAGGGAGGTTACCCAGCTCCTCAAGGTCCTTACTACTGTGGTGTCGGTACCGGTAAGGTTTACGCTAGAGATGTCATCGAGGCCCACTACAGAGCTTGTCTCCACGCTGGTGTCAACATATCCGGTATCAACGCTGAAGTGATGCCTTCCCAATGGGAATTCCAAGTCGGTCCATGTTCTGGTATTAACATGGGTGACGAATTATGGATTGCCCGTTACTTGTTACAAAGAGTCGCTGAAGAATTCGGTGTCAAGATTTCTCTCCATCCAAAACCATTGAAGGGTGACTGGAACGGTGCTGGGTGTCACACCAACGTGTCTACTGCCGCTATGAGGGTTCCAGGTGGTATGAAGGCTATCGAAGCTGCTCTCTCCAAATTAGCTAAGAGACACAAGGAGCACATGTTGTTATACGGTGCTGATAACGAACAAAGATTAACTGGTCGTCATGAAACTGCTTCTATCGAGGCCTTTTCTTCCGGTGTTGCCAACAGAGGTGCATCTGTCAGAATTCCAAGATCTGTTGCCAAGGAAGGATATGGATACTTCGAAGACAGAAGACCTGCTTCCAACATCGACCCATACTTGGTCACCGGTATCATGGTGGAAACCATCTGTGGTTCGATTCCAGATGCTGATATGTCCAAGGAATATGCTAGAGAATCTTCGGATTAAAGTATAGTATCTACATAAAGTTTATTTCATCGATTAAAATTTCTAATTCTTGTCTTAGTTTGATTTTCAATAGTCTCAACAATTTGACTGTTCTTTTGGTACAATCTGAAAAAAGTTTATCATGTATAGTTCACCTGGTGTGGAGTTAGCAAAAAAGTAATACACAACCAGTTCAATCTACAATTTAGTAATCTAGCTAATTTTTACTGAAGTCCGTCGTTGATCGTTCTCGCTAGTTTTCACCCTATAGTGAAAAGCGCGAATAAAGTCTGGGGTAAGGGCTTGAATATTCGAGTTGTTGAGATATTTTGCGATGACAACAAGTCTTACTCCAATATGACTGGTCTTTAATCGCTCATGTACGCTATTCGTCACTCGCTAGAATTTCCTCAACAAAATAGCTCATTATTACAACCTTAATTGAAGTGAAAAAACTACTCACTCGCGATTGTTTTCCACTTGTGGACCAGCGGAAGCGACATCGACACCGCGCTTAAGTTTTTTTTTTGGAATCCTGTTATTACGGGTTCCTTGCTAAACCTTTGCTAGGACCCAAAGAAGTATCAGGATATTATTACCATCGGAACTAACACACAAGGTGAAGCTTGTGATCGATGGGTCAAATAAAATCAGGAATCCTGGTTACGAATCAGCGACCACACCTGTTTTCCGGTTCCGCTCTGTGATTTCATATGCCAAATCACGAGATAATAGTTCATTGCAGCCAAATTCGAAGAGTCACTGAGCGATATAGCAAATTTGATGTATAAGCATCTCGCTTTCTGCTGAGCAAATTTAAATAAACATTAGAGTTAGTCATGCTCTACTCGATGTTCACGAAAGATGACATCGTATTTTACAGGTAGAGTTTCATGAAAGAGAAAACTTGTCTTCGTTACAAACTTGAAAAAAAAAATTTGACTTTCGCAAACTATTTTTCGAGGTCATCAACAAGGATGAGAAGCATTGCCATAACGTCACTACTGCTGGACTTCAACTTTGTAAATGTAGTATTAGTATAAAACATTAACATAATTGAATTTAGAAACATGATGTCATCGATAAAGAGCCCAAGTTCTACTTTTCAACTTGAATAATAACTTTACCTTTTGTTTTCTTGGAAGCCAACTTATCGATGGCTTTCTGAGCGTCCTCCCACTCGTATACGCTATCAATGTGAACTTCGACTACACCTTCTTCAAACAATCTCCTGCCTTCATCAATCCACTTTGGACCGTGTGCGAGTAAGAACTTCGAATAGTTATAGTGACTAATACCCAATTTGGAAGCAAGTTGTCTCCAAGTATCTCTAAGCTGAGGCAAGATACCGCCAACCATATCAACAGCGTTGTAACTGAGTGACTTTTCACCTACAATACTTACATAGTTACCCTTAGGTTTGATGATGGTACCGATCCGAGCAAACAAATCGGCATTTCCAATAGCGTCGAATACATCGTCAAAAGTTTCCGATTCTTTGACCGATTCCAATACAGGATTGAGCAACGACTTATGCTGGGTGTAGTCAATAATCGAGGTTGCGCCGAGCCCGGTAACTGTAGGAGCAGCATGTCCTGAGGCTACACCCACGATTTCTTTTGCGCCCTTGTACTTAGCCAACTGGACAAGATACTTACCTACTGACGACGAAGCTCCAATGACAAGAATCTTTTTGCCCTTGAGGTCATCGTATCCGGTCATTTGAAGGGCTGTTCCGAGTACCAAAGGCCAAGCGGCGGCTTCATTGAGAGTCTGATTCTTTGGTACCACAGTTATCTCCACGTCTGACTTTGCATCGTAGTCTAGCAACAAGTATTCGGCCAAAGTACCTTGTCCAAAGGCTCGGCCATAATTACCACAGACTTTATCTCCTACATGAAGCTTACTTTTGGCACTCGCTTTGTCTCCAATAGCAACCACCGTACCTGAGTAGTCTCTTCCAAAACCAATCGAAGAGGATCCCCAAGTAAGAGGGAAGAAGGCGAACTGGGTCAAAATTAAGTCGACTGGATTCAATGCAACTGCGTGGATTTTGACTAAAATATCCGAATCCTTCACCCCATATTTTCCATCGCTCTGCTTGACAAGTTTGAGGGACTCATCGGTGATTCTAAGTGGCGCATTTCTACAATTGTAGGTGTATGCTTTATAGTTGAGTGTATCTGTATCAAATGTCATTTTCTTGAATAAATTGTTTTATACAATGTGCTATTACTTATATGTATAAAGCTTGGAATTTAGTGGCGGAGAACAAGTCGCCACTATCTTTTGCAGAAGGTGGGGTTTTTTCGCGTAAATCTATGAAGAGAGGAAAAAGAAGCACTGTTGCGGGCTCTATATTTGCTTTTGAGACTTAAGACCGAAGCCTCGCGCTGTCAATTGTGAGAATTTGTTCAGTTGACTTCTATTTCTTTCTTTCTATACACGGTGAAGCACATTGACACGAGGGGTTCCTAACACTGAAACCTTCTTATTGTGTTCATAAAATACTTCATCGCACACAGACAATCAAGTCAAATTTTTGGTGTCTATTGACAATTTTAATCGTACCCTTTGATCTATGTGAAAACACCTACTCTCAGATTACCGAGCCTTTTTTATGCTTTTTCGCCAGCAGTTTGGCTATTGCTTGGGGTCTCTGCAGATCTGAAGAATAATATATTTGCCCCGACTTTTCAGGCGCCCCGCACAATAAAGACTAGCAAAAGGACGACACCAGGCGTTTTGATTGTGGAAATTACGTACTGTCTACTAAAAAGTATGATCTACCATGCACAGTATCTCTGAAATGCTGCAAATGAACACATATCGAGACTCCGACTAAGTGACGTGACCCTTCACCTTTATAAAGATACTGTAGTTCGAAGTGTTAGGAATGAATCCTGCAGCCGATCACACGATGATTAGTAATGTGTTAGTAAGCCACACATGAGAATGTGGTGAAACGAAAGTAAAACGAAAGTGTAAGAAGGATGTAACATATGAACGAATGTGGGATTAGGGAGTATTGAGATTTCTCAAAGAGGGAGCGAAAGAATAATGCGAGAAGGCTTGGCAATGTGGAGAAGTACCACATGGTGTAATACCAGAATAGTATATAAGAAGGGGTAGTACCCTTCCAGGTAGAAAGGATTAACATTAACATTAACTTAGGTAAGAAGTAATATTGTATCCATCACTTGTTCTATAACGTGATTATAGAACCAACTTATTAAACAATCGTAACAAAACTTCTCAGAAGTAAGCCGGTCTAGTATAGTGGTCAGTACAGTTCGTTGTGGCCGAACAGACCCAGGTTCGATTCCTGGGACCGGCAGTTTTTTATCATCAACTTTTTTTACCAAGTCCTACGAGGTATATTGTGACATTAAACGTACTTTGAGATAAACAATCAGTTGCTGGAAGCAATCGGAAGCATCCGGTTCTATATTCATTATGTATTTGTCCGTTGCTCTTGTAGGATACGCTCGTCCTGGAATGCTCGATTATCAAAGTGTCGTGTCCGCACCATTATTCGATACTCCGTTGATTAACAGTCGCTGGTCACCAAACATTACCTTCACAATCCAATCAAGATGACGTCCAATTATGTAAGTATAAGGTCGTATCCACGTTGCCAGCACAAGTAAACTAACAGGCAGTCGCCACTAATTATCGATAGTACATATTTGTCGGATTCGAAGAAAAATATCAGAGAAAGAATCGTGCCATGGGAAGGATTGTCAAGATCGGGTGTTATTTCTGAAGACGACGCCAATCATATCAAAATTTTAGAAAAACAATCTCCAGAGAATAAGAAGTCTACCATCTTGTCTCAATTGGAGTTATACACCAATACCATTTTGAACCTTTTGAACAAGTTACAGGTCAACGATAAAGTGGATGTGTTGAAAAACATCTTGACTTTGATCAACGACAACCTATTGGACTTACCTAAAAACGAGTTCACGGACTCGTTATTGAAGTTATCCGATGTTGACTCTTCATTACCATACACTCCCTTTTTGAAGCACTTGGAAAGCGACGATGCTTTGATCAAATCCTTGAGTTTGTACAGTTTGGTAATTCTCCTTTCCAGAGCCGCCAAGTCATCTCAAACTGTCGACAGAGAGATTCTCATTACAGTCTTCACTGAATTGCTGTCAAAGCATTTCGTTGGCAACCCCACTGATTTCAACTATCAGTACATTGGTATCCAATTGCTTCTTGAGCTTCTCATCAACAAACCATACAAAGCTATCTTTGAAAAGTCGAGCCTCGTTTCGTTCTACAAACCTATCAACACACTTATTGCAGCATCTGCCAACAGCTCCAAGTCATCCAGCTTACAGTTGTCCTACAACCTCTTGTTGACCACGTGGATTTTGTCTTTCAACGGCAACATTAACAAAACTTTGGTGCACAACTTTCCTGACTTGATTGGCAGTTTGTTGACTATCGCTAAAGACTCCATCAAGTTGAAAATTGTGAGAGTAGCCGTCGGTATCTTGAACAACTTTATATCCATCACCACTTCTACAGCTGAACAGTTCAAGACAATCAAATTAGTCTTGTTCCACGATGGGTTAACGACCCTCAACATTTTGAAAGAAAGAAAGTTCGCTTCCAACGGAGGAGACGAAGAGTTAACCAATGACTTGAACAGCTTGAGTGATCAGTTGAACGAAATCGTCACCACCAAGTTATCTTCGTTAGACGAGTACTTGACTGAATTGGAAAACCCCAACTTGATTAGTTGGTCGTCTCCAACCCACAAATCGTCCGAGTTTTGGATCGAGAACTCTCGCAAATTCCAAGATTCCGGTTTCAAACTTGTCAAGAAGATCTTCGAAATATTGTCATCTTCTGACACATCAAAAGTCGCCAAAGTGATTTTATTGAATGACTTGCAATATTTGATTAAAAACATCGGTCAGGACTTGGTCAACTTCATTGCCACCGAAAAGCATGGCCAGTACAAGTTGTTAGTCATGAATTTCTTGGACAACAACGACGGCGATAATGAATTGAAATACGAAGCCTTACGTACTATCCAATTGTTGGTTGGTCACTCATACTAAAAAAAAATAGACCTTGTTGCTTTTTTATCTTTAATTCTCTTTAGTTATTCTTATTAACACAAATTTCATCCAATTGTAGCTTCAGGGTCCTGTATTCGCAATCGGGCTGCTCTGTATATGTATATTGGGTCGTGCGCCGACCGATCAATTTACACACAAAACATACCATCAGCTGCAACACGTCCTGGGAAACTACAAGAAGCGGCAATTACAAACGGAGAGTTGGAAAATTCACTCCGGTCCCTAACTCCTCAACCGATTTGAAAACTAGACGTAAACAGCACTTAACCAGCTGACCATGATATAAAAGCCAGATCAATCTCAATATGAAACCTAAACTCAAGGATTCCATGAAATTCAGAGATGTGCGATTCAAAACATACCACGAAACCACCGTGTTGTCTAATGGCCAAGAGATAACATGGAAAGATAAAAATCCCAATAATAAAGAGATGATCACAATTTTATCAGATTCGGGCTTTTACTATGCACCCGTCAAGTCGAATCCCAGACGTGTACTATGTTCATATTGTCATAAACCGGAGACAGTAGATGCCAGGGCTAGCCAAAAGTCAGTACAAGCCCTTATTAGAAAGCACCATGAAAAGAACCAAGCCTGTTTACTATCTATAATCACTATGTCAGGCGAGATACGAAGAAAATTGTCGCCTGAAGAGATCCTCACATATTGGAGTCAATACCCATCGAAATTAGTGCTGGATCCGTGGAGTGATGCTTCTTTCAAATTCAGAACCAATTCTTATGGAAACGTTTATCCTCTAGACGCCGATAGAACCTTTAAACCCAATAGTGAAAGTTTGGCCCGATCGGGCTTTATATATACCCCTATAGAGTCAGACGAAGATAAGGTGTTTTGTATATACTGTGGATGCACCTTAGACCATTGGGAACCCGAAGATGTGCCATTGGAAGAACACAAAATCAACAAAGTTGAGAAGTGCTACTTTTTGGACAAAGCGGAAACTCAAAAAGAAGTTGTGAAGCCAAAGGATGCGTATTTTGGAATACTCAGTGCAGACAGCGAGGAGGAGGAAGAAAAAGAAGAAAAAAATGAAGTAGAAAAAGTAGATGTGGACGAAATGGAATTGAAGGAGGATAATGAGATCAATGAAGGTGATAAATTTTATGATTATGGGAATAAAATTGGTGAGAAAGTTGAAGATGGATATAGTATTCGCGATAAGGGATACGAAAATGATGGGGATTCGAGTCGTGAGAGTAACTCTGATAATGAAAATGGTGACAATGAGGAGGTGATAAAAGTTAATGATTATGATGATCTTAAGAAAGCACGAGATCAAGAATTTCCTAAAAGAAATCTCACAAAATCAGGGGACAATAATGAGATCCATGTAAATATAAAGTCCCGAAACAAAAAGTCAAACTACAAGCATAACTTACCTACTTCTAGATTCAAGAAAACCAATTCACGGAAAGAAGTCGATCCTAATGATGCCTACTGGAACAAATTACCAGATATGGATCTCTATAATGAGTTCATGGGAGCTACACAAACCAAAGACTCAAAAGCAAAGTCGGCTAGTCCAGATGATGATATAGATGGTGACAGCTACTCTGACGTAGAGTCAAGAATGGAAGAAGTGGCATTAAGAGAAACCAATAGAAATGAAACCAAAGAATCGAGCTCAAATAATACGGGGTCATTATCAATGTCAAAAACAAAGTCCACAGGCTCCTCGAATGGTACTTCAAATCAATGTTCAAGCACCAACTCCAAAGAATATTCAGACCATAGTTCATTTAGTGACATCTCGATAAACAGATCAAAATTAAGCACCAAGGAAGATTCAAGAATCGTCACTAACGGTTCAAGACCAAACTCCGAGGAGTTTACGTTGGAATCGTTAGATCAAAATAAGAAACGTACTCTCCGTCGTCGAACTCGTGCATATCGGAAGTCTAATTTTGCAACAACTCCAAGCAAGGATAAACAGATCCCTAGTCCGACGTCTAAACCCGACAACTTTGAAGTCGAGTCAAAAATCAATTCGGAAAAAATGTCCGAAAATGAACCAGATAAATCCGAAACCGGGCCTGAAAGCCCTTCGAAAGAGCTTGAGGAGTCTGAAGCTGAAGAAGAGCTCGATCTAAGAAAAACAAAAAATACAACAATCCTCGAAATGAAGAAGCCAAAAAGATCTGTGAAATCAAATAAATCTGAGCGAATCTCAATTGAACCAGAGCAAGATTTGAATAATCCCAGCCACGATTCGAAGGAATCCAAGAGCGAAACATCCCAGGACAAACTGTCCAAAAGAAAAAGTGATGAAGTAATCGAGCCAGAAAAACCCAAAAAACTCAAGATCATACATAAATCACACTCGCCCACACCACCCTTGGACTTCGAGACCTCCAACTACAACATGGACGAGTATGGAGAAAACAACATCGAGTTTTTGGAGAAGAACATTAATCCCATAGACATAAGTACGGGTCTGACGCCTATAACTTCTGTTGAAGAGAAGGTTGTCAAGAAAAGTATTTCCCCTGTAAAATTGGAAGAAGAAGTAAATACTCAGCTGACCCTTAGCAAGTCATTGAAACAAAAGCTCTTCGAAATGTCCTTTGACGACGATATTATGGGTTTGAGGAGGAAACGACGTACAGGTTTATTAGAGAATGTGACGTTGAAAAAGCCCAAGTCGAGTGAAGAGCCTGGAGCTCTTCCTAGTACGAAAATAATCTCTAAATCACCCATTGAAAGTCCAATTGAACATGAATTGCCAGCTGATATTTCGGTCTCTACCGATGTTGAGGATATCCAAATCAAGGGTAAGGTCAAAGTGGATGGTTCTGAGGATGAGCAACTGCACACATTGACTCTAAATGAGTCGGACCAGCCGAACATGTCAGAGTCAGAGCAAGCTAGTGAAGAAGGAGAGGGGCGAGATGATGAGCAAGAAGAAGAAGGAAAGGAGGAAGAAGAAGAGGAAGAAGAGGAAGAAGAAGAGGAAGAAGAGGAAGAAGAGGAAGAAAGTCCACAGAAGCCGACTAGAAGATTGCTCAATTTTTCTTCTGATGATAGTTTGGATGGTGAGCTATACTCCGAATACATAAAAGACATCAAGGAAATCAACAAAGAACTCCTGAGATCGATGGAGTATTCTCAGGATGAGTACGATTCAGCTGATGAGACTAGCAACAGAAGAGAAATTAAAAACGAGTCTCTTCCAGGCAATGAACAAGAGATTGAACCTGAACATGCAGAGGACAAAGTTGAAGTGGATGAAGTGAAGAACAAAGAGAGTGATCGGGTAGAACTGGATGTAGGTTATGAGGTCGAAGTAGAGAGAGAAGAAGAAGGTGAAGAAGAATCTGAAGGAATCCAAGTAGAAGAAGAAGTTGAAAAAAAAGCTGAAGTGGAAGCTGAAGTGGAAGCCGAAGAAGGTGGAACAAGTGAAGCGGAAGAAAGAGAAGCAAATCTTGAGAAAATGGTAAGAGAGGAAGAAGAAGCAAAGGAGGAACTATACGAAAATAACAAACATGACAATCACGAATCTGCTCATCAAGCAGCGTCTCCAAACCAGAGTCCAGTTTCCCACGCAGATTACTATGAAGAAGAATCTCAAGATATACGGACAGACAATGTTGACAAGCAAGAAGCATCAGAAACTAATGAATATCAGCAAGAAAATAATGTCGATGTTGAAGATAATGGCTCTGAAGAAGAACCCGACTTAAATGCCCGTGAACTTGCACATAGAATTGCACTGGCATTTGATGAGGAAAGCGAAGATGAGTCAAGAGAAGTCGAAACTAATAGTTTTGTAGATGCCAAACCTGATCTATCTGATTCAGCTTTACGTATGACTAGTCCCGACTCACTGGCACCAATGGCACAGTACACTCGGTCATCTATTGTCTCTCAGAAGAGCGGTCTCGAAGGAATTAGTGGGTTGGATGCGAGCACTCCGCAAAAACATCATCAAAACCCGCCGGAAACTCGTCCTAACACCTCAAAATGGATACCTGCCTCGACTTGTGCTTTTCTCGAAATCCTCAGCAATATGGAGGGAACCTCTTCCGATCTTAAGGAGCTCACGAAATCCCAAAATGACTTGCATGACGACTACGACAGTGAGCTAACTAATTTTATATCTGCAATGCCAGAAAACGAAGAAGCCATGACAATACATGAGTGGATTCGCCACACTGCTGCCAATAGCCGCAGTATAGTCAAGGAGTATGCCGCTGAAATTATAGCGTTCTACGAAAAAGAGTACAAACGGGCTTTAGAAACACTTAGAGGGTTGCCTACCGAGTAAATAGATCTATAGATTTTGCCATTAATATTAAGTGCACGAGTAAATCACTGCAATCCACAACGTCTCGACGATTATTGTTCGTTTTCGAGGAAAGTGTACAGGAATGCCAGACAATCGATTTGATTACCTTTGTACAAATTCGTGTAAAACTTGGAAGAATTTTACAAAAACAAATGCAAGCCCTCCTTAGTTTTTTTGTTCAACCTCTTCGTATAAACTTCACAACGACGAGAAAAAGTCCTGAAGAATGACGTCAACAAATATAATGAACGGACTTTTACTCTCATTACGCGTCATAATTTCTGTCTACTGCTAATGTTACTTCTATTTAGACCTTTTTATATTTGAGACATAGTTGTGAAAATGTCGAATTCGGATTCTCAAAAGGCTTCTTTTGGCGTTTCATTTGCAAAGTAAGGTTATTTCGCCGAAAAGTGGCTTATTAGAATCGCTACCGTAATCCTGATTTTTCTGTCCCAACCATCTCTATTTACTGAGTTCTCGAAACCCTCCCCTTACTTCTACATGGTAGAGCTTGTATGCAATGAAATATCTTGCCTCTACACCTTTATCGAGCAAAGTCTACATACCCTTAAAGCCACAATATTTTTTCTATCTGTATTATCTTCCCTTAACCCTTCTCGTTCAGCCTTCTTTCCGCCTTTCTCCCGCCTATTCTCCCCGGTCTTATTTATCGTCCTGCATACAACCCTCATATAGACAACAAGACCAAATCAAATCGCCAGGATTACTGATCTTATCAATCAAACTCTAGAAGAGGGAGATACCTATAGATCTGCGAGTTGCACAGTCACACCCAGGCTGGGAATATTGGTAAACCATTGCATATAATTATCCCAAAATCAAATAATTGCTCGGCGACAACATCTGGCAAGAATCCTACACCTTGATCCCATTTTAGCAATAAAAGCGGCAGAATTGATCAATTTCCAGTGATATCGACCCAATCCAACTAAAATACAAGTAAAATTCCAATCAGACATCCAAAGCTGATTATTAATATCACGTTCACCAAAATTGACAGAGTCTAACAATCCCCACCATGTCATTTTGGCCGTTTTCGAATGGCTTGAACAACAACAGCCTGCTTCAAAAGTTTCTTGATTCTGTCCAGGACTTCTCCACTGTGTCAGTTGACGACTTAATTAGTGATCCTACTCTACTGGAAGAACTTCTAAATGAGTTTCACAACATTAAGGGTAATTACAACGATAAGCTGACAAGCTTTCAGTTTCTGTCCAACTCAGAACTCAATGCCAATAATGCTTCCAACAATTCCGATGTCATATCGCTCGCTTCTTCCAACAATGATACTGTTACTGTGGGCAAGGATGCCCGTGGTGTAAAATTACTTGAGCTTTTGCTTCAACCTCATATCTTGAACGGTTTCTTGGATTACTTAGTGAGCAGTGTGGACTTCTTCCACAACCAGAGCTTAAAAGAGCAGGAAGATTTGGAAAAATTGATCCTGGGCGCCGAAGATTCCAACGAGGCCGATTCCGCCAATGAGAGCGATATCCAAATCGAACAGACAGAAGACCAAACAGAGACCAGTACCGAAGAATTACCCGACGATAAGCTTCGTCGATGCTTCCAAACCTCATCAGAGATCTTGTCGATCGACTTGTGGATCATACTGAATAGAATAATAGAAACCCCCGTAATAATGTCCAAACTTTGGCTGATATTGTCGTTGCCAAACTTGAAGGAAAGTTCTCCCTCTGTGACTTACTTGATACACATCTTGGATCAATTAATGGATACCAACAGCATTGAGCTTCTAAACTTTGTCAGGCGCCAGCCGGACTTGGTGGACACATTTCTAGCCAAGATCGAAATACCCATTTTGATGGACTTCTTTTTGAGAATTATTCAAACCGATAAACCCGACTCGCCTACCGGGATTTTGGAGACTTTGTCTTCGCAGAACTTAATTGAAAAGTTAATTGATATATTGAAGCCACAACCAAGCCAGTTCCTTGCTAGTTCCAAGATAGCAAATGACGAGCTTTTCTTTAAACAAACAGCTGTGACCGACTTCATAAAGGCTTTGGTCACTATATCTTCGAATACGGCCTTAGCTGTAGTTCTAGAGACCAATATCGGCCCAAATCAGCTTACAAGAGAGCTCGTGTCTCCTAAGATAATAAACACCATGATCAACGATATTATGTTGTACAGATCTCCCGAAGCCGCCGATATCGCCGATAGCATCACCAACAAACATGGGATCAATAACTGTGTGGGAATCATTATTGAACTTATTAGGAAAAACAATTCGGATTATGATCTCAATTGTGGATCGTACAGCTCCATGTTGGGAGGAGACAATGGGAGCGGGCCAGGAACTGGGGAAATAAATTCTTACGTGATGTTTCAATGGCTCAAGGATTTTGAGCAGAATCCTCCAGGGCCACGAGATCCGATCTATTTGGGTGAGATGCTTGAAATATTCTCCAATAACTTGTGCCATTTCAGCGAGTTGATAAACATACCTCTGAAATCCAATATGACCGTTGAACAAGACTCGCTTGATAGACAATCATTCCCTGACAGAGGTCATCCACTTGGATTTACCAAGTTCAAGATTTCCGAGTTGATAGCAGAGTTATTACACTGTTCCAATATGATCCTACTCAACTCCAGAAAGATCAAGAAAATCATCAAAATAAGAGACCATATAAGGTTTCAGCAGAAGAAACGCTTGAAAAATGCTTTGAATGAGTCCATGATCTTCAAATCTTCCGAATCTATTTCGTCAGATATGTCTGTTCAGGATTTAACTATAGGATTGGATGATGTGTCATTAGATGATATTCATTTTGGAGACCAAAAAAATGATGCCAACAAGGAGGAAAACTTTGAGAAATTGCTCGAGGTTTTGAAAAATGAAGAGGATTCCGATGATGAAGAGCCAACGATTTCCCCTGAAAACCCATTTGTTTGCCCTCAAAGGGACGAAATTATTAGAAAGAATTCGTGCATTGGAGACTATTTCAAAATAAACCTCATAGACCTGGGTATTTTGCTCGATATAATATCCAAATTCACTCAATATCCATGGCATAATTTCTTTCATAACGTCGTCTTTGATTTGATTCAGCAAATTTTTAATGGGAAGCTTAATTCATATAATTCTTTTTTGATTGTTGAACTATTTAAGCCTGATAAGTGTGATTTAGCCAACTTGATCATCAAATCATATAAAAATAACGATGTTGAGCCAAGACCAGGGTACATGGGCCATTTAATTTTAATTAGTGAAGAAGTGGTTAAGTTCACATCTCTTTACAAACCAGACTTAATTTCTCCTGTAATCATCGAGTCGGTTCTGTCAGATGATTGGGAGTGGTTCGTGAATGATGTATTGCTAAAGACTAGAGAAATCTATAATGTTGTTTTGGGCGCAGAACCGGAAGATGATGAAGAAGAAGAAGAACAGGGAAAATCAGACCAAGATAGAGATTATGGTTTCGATAGCTCGACAGTTGGATATCTTGACCTCGAAACTTATGAAAACCAACATGATGCATCCAATGGTAATGGCGGTACTGCTAATAACGGCCCTATAATTTTAGGCGACAAGTCTAATCATTATACATTTATCAACGATCGAAAAGGGCTTGAGCATGACGAGGACGACGATAGAATGGAAGAAGTTCACATGCCGGATGTTCAAGTTCAAAACATGTCACCACGTAGGCTAAATAGCCCAATACTTGAAGGTAAGCTAGACAAGAAATTGAAGGACAGGGAGGTCAATGGTAAGGAAGTCGACGCTGAGGAGGATGAAGAAGACGAGGAAGATGACCAATACCAGGACACCTATCAAGACAACGATTTTTTAGATAACTTGTCTGGATCTAGTTCTTCTGATGAGGAAGAAGACACTAATTCAAATGAGTTGAGACGAGTTTCTAAACATGAATCGTAAATATCTATTAAAGAAAACATGCTTGACATAACATTAATAGCGGGTAGAATATAATATTTGGGGATAACCCCATATTTCGAATTAAGGCGCTAGCTTAATACGTAGTAAAACTCTTCAGTAGATACCTTTTGATTTGTGCCAGGCTGCTCTTGTCTGGTTCCTTTGGGCTTCAAAAGTAGTGCCTAAATCTTATTGATGTTCTTAGACTAACTTAACTGATTCTTCAGACTTGGACACCTTATTGAACTACAATTAATTTACAAGTTCGAAAAAGAGTATGACTTTCCTCTTAACATTATGCTCTATTCTCTATTATAATGCCGATACATATGGTTAATATATACTATAGGCAATGTTGCTTATATCTGAGCCAGTCATGAAGTACTTCGCAACTATCTCTTTCTAGAATTACCAGGTCTGGAATACACAACTTTTCCATTAGGCAATTCCACTTTTTTACCTCTTTGAATTTTCTTGTTGGACTTCTTCTTGGTGTCCTCTTGATAAACGTCAGTTTTAGGCTTCTTGTTTTCGTACACAACGGTAGTATCAATCTGGCCAAGGAATCTACCAAAGGTTTGATTCCAGGCAAAACAAGGCACTTTGAAGAGCAAGGAATCTTTAAAGCCAGGTTTTACATTGATGTCATTTTCGTCCAATGCAATATATTGGTCCTTCTCGCTCTTATCTTCAGTGTCTAAGAAGTAGACGTCGCCGTTAGCTTGAATCAAAAATGTTTTGCCGTTTTCACTCTGCAATTTCCGGTCTGAGCCATCTACAGGTGGGACCAATGAGCCGCCCCATGCTTGAGACTTGAGTTGTTGTTTCAATTCAACAACTCTATTATAATCCTGAGTTCTGTTAATTCTCAACGCGACATAATGGAGGCCGCTGACGATCAAAAAAAACAAAAATAAAGTGAACAAGAAGCCGGGTCTATACTTCGAATAGTAGTATCCAGTACCTTTCCAAGTAGGGAATCCTTTGGCGTAGAAATAGTCATAACGTTTTTTCAAGCCCTGATCTCTGAGAATATTACCCACCGAAGACAAACGTTGAAACCTTTCTTCAGCTTGTTTCCTGACTTTTTTGCTGGCACGACTCAACTTATCAGGATGTAATGCTCTTGATAACTTTCTGTAGGCTTTGGAAATCTCCTTCGGAGTAGACTTAGGACCCTTTTCCAATTTCAACCATGAGTAAAAGGTTACATCTTTGCCTAAATCCTGCAGAATTTTGTCATTTAGGGTAAAAATCTCATAATCCTCAGGCGACCACTGAGCTGCACCCACAAACGCCACAAGCAAGGTGGTAAAAACTAGAAATATATGATTTAATTTCATTAAGTAGATGACGCTGAGTAGTGAAATTCGAGGTCTGCATCTTTTTCTGACGAAATTTGTGCCTCTGCTAAACGCGTCTATGTACAGGTCGAACTTTGGTGCTAAAAGGGTAGACAAATCTGTTCCTCAAAGAACACAGTTTCAAGATTAAGATTACCCAGGAACAGTCAGAGAACAAATAATAATGCCAAGGTACATAGTCCCCACTAATGTCAAGTTTGCGTTTTTTTGGAACACCGCGTCTGCCACGCTTTGGTTCTGCTGTCTAGGGAGGTTTGCTATACTCTTACCGTTGGTGGGAAGAAAGTTCTTGCCAGGAGGAATAGCTGACTTTTTCCACGTCGTATCATTGATACCTATCTTTACATTTTTGATGTATAAAAGTCTACTTAATGACAAGCACTCCCTGAAAGACTTGTGGAGCTTGTTCAACGGTACGAAGATGGCGTGGCTTTGCTATGGGGTCATATTCCCCCATCCAAAAATCGCCAAGCACACTTCCTATTCGTTCCTCATACTATCATGGTGCATCATGTATCTCATACACTTTGTTTACCATGCATTTAGGATAAAGACAAGGAGCTCACCCAAATTTTTGTTTTGGTTGCAATATCATAACTATTATCTTACGTTTCCCATGGCACTCGTTTCCGAAATGATCTTGCTTTTCCTTAGTCTTGAGTTTGTTGCTGATGACCTGATATACGAACTTTTCATTAAGTTTGTATTGTTATGCTATACGCCCGGCGCCTATTTTACTTGGCAATACTTAAATCATAGAAAAAAATCAAGATACGATACAACTGTTGCAAAAAGATTATCACAGAGGAGAAACTCAGCCAACACCGTATCTGCGGGGGCACAACCTTCTGCTTCGACCTCTTCCGCAACCTTTGTTGCCCCGCAAACATGAGCTATCTGCAATGCATAATCACCTAGACTTAAAATCACAAGCTAAACAATTGTACATAAGTTTCACTAGCGATTTTAAATGATAGCTTGGTTTTAGTGAGTTATGTATAGAGCACTCAACTCGCTTGATTAGGTCTCTATATGTATATATATAAGCGAAATATATTCTAGGCTACATGGTTGGCCATACGAATTCAAGTAAAGAGCGGGGATACCTACATATGTTCTTTAGCCAAAATGGCTGCCAAAAATAAAAAATATTCGCGCAAACAGAATCTGGTCCCTCAATTATGCAGCTCGATATGCAATCTTTTGCAGCTTTGAACAGAGTGACCACACTATGCAGCTAAAAGATGTTTCGCGTCCTTATTAGCCGCTATCTCGCGAAGAAAAACTTTGTGTTGCCTATAAATAAATGCCTGTCTTTCTCAGCTTTGTAGTGAAGTACTAAATCCTGCATATCAGCTCATCTTTTTATCAACCCTCTTGTCATATGACAGATTATCTACATTGTATGGTTATAACACGAAAACACTTGTTTATATATGACTAATAATAAGAAACTAAACTACTAAACTAAACTATTATAATTAGAGAATATAACCAAGGATTTGAATAACTGAATTATTATTAAACACCAAAAAATCTCAAAGCAACGATTGCGATTCATCTGAATGGAAAAAGGATATTATGACTTGTGAATTTTGAACGGAATATATGATACCTGATTTAAGCACAGTGCTTAGTCCAACAGAAGTTTGGTAACACGTTTGTGGATGCCTGCCATTGTTGTAAAACAGATGTGTCGTATTCAGAGTCTGCAACCATGGTGGAGTTGGATGAGGACTCGGCACATCTTCTTTCGACTTGAACATTGTGACTGCTAGATGAAGTGCCAAAGTCTTTTGACAAGGTGTATTCGTAGGTAGTATCGAAGTATTGCTTCCATTGTTGAGCCAATTCACTGGAGTCCTTAGCATTCCAGTTGAACTTGATAGCAAAATCATCTGGAAGACAGTAGAGGTTGTTGTGCTTGGAGGCCTTGACTAACACAGTAGCAGACCACTTTGCAAAGTTGTCAACCTTACTATCAGAGCTTCCATCCCACATGACAATTTCAGAGTCAACTCCAGTACCATCTAATTTAACATTGGTTAATTCATCTTGGAACTTTGCGAAGAGCTTAGCAGACTCGACAGTTTCGAAGTTAATGGTGACCTTGAATAAGTCATCTTCAACCCATGCAACATCGGAGACGGCAAAAGAAGCTTGTGGAACATTTCCGTTGAAGGTCTTTAAGACATTTTGACCAGCATTGCTTAAAGTGTTCTTAACAACGTCGAAGAATCCGAAAGAGACATCTTGATGCTCTCTCTTCAAGACAGAGGCGTCAACACCAGCACCAACGTCAAGACCGACTAAGCCTAAGACGTTGGCAGCGACTTGAGCACCGACATCAGCAGTAGCTAAGTGTCTCTTGGATTGGTCTGGAACAGTTGACTTAACGTAGTCAACAACCTTGGAAGCGGTTTCAGCATCGACTTGCTTACCGGTGTCCTTGAGAATAACAGCTTGAGCCTTGGCAATCAAGTCGTCTCTCTTCAAAACAGTGGCACCAACACCAGCACCAACGTCAATACCTACTAAACCTAAGATGTCAGCAGCGACTTGAGCGCCAACATTGGCGTCAACTAAGTGTCTCTTCAAGACAGAGGCGTCAACACCAGCACCAACATCAAGACCGACCAAGCCTAAGACGTTGGCAGCGACTTGAGCACCGACATCAGCAGTAGCTAAGTGTCTCTTGGATTGGTCTGGAACAGTTGACTTAACGTA